>CM021108.1:257943695-257974975 GCA_007115665.2 Sequoiadendron giganteum | reverse complement strand
AAAATGAACCAAGGTTGGTGTCATTTAATCCGGCCAACTTTGAAACTATTGCTAACTTTGGGAGAAATGGCTTAGCGCGCCTCTTAATCATTGCCTGCCGGGATGAGCTAGCCTTGCCTGCTTCAGTGTTTGCAGCTCTGCCTGCGGCTCTGCTTGTTCCTGCAACATCCTTTGCTCCGGCCATCTGCAAAATAAAATAGAATAGCAATAAGCTAGGCTGCAGATTTTTTAAATAAAATGAAGTAGCCTCCGAGACGGCTGGGAACGTGGAGTTAGCTTTTTGAAAATAAAAACTCTCAGCATAAATTACTAACTCCAAACCTCGTATTGTATAAAAAACTTCAAGCTTATAAAGAATCTTTCAACGACTGCACTTCCGACTGGCGAAGAAAATTGCAGCCAACTACCAACTTTCAGCAATGTGGATACTTTCTCAGCACAAAGCGAATTAAATCCTTTGTCTTGACTTCGTCAACCTCAGCAACTTTCAACTTCTAGCAGCTTGAATAAGTAAAATCTGCAGCAAGCTTCAACTTTCGTGCAACTTCAACAAATAAACCTTCCAGCAACTCCGGAAAACAACTTCAACCTTCAACTTCAAAATTGCAGCAACACACTTTCAGCTTTTCGAAAGAAAGAGTCTCGGCAAATGAAAATTTCTCCAGCACTTCGCACTTTCAGCAACTCAATACTCCGAAATAAAATAAACTCTCAAAGAACTTCTCTCCTCAACCACTTGGAAAATATTTCAATCTCTCAAGAACTTCTTTCAGCAACTTCAACTTCGAAACAATGTGAGGAGAAATGAGAGAAGAGATTGTTTAAATAACTCTTCTCGGAGAATCCTGCTAAGTAGTGCTGGGGCTATTTTTAGCACCTTCATCAATTTTCCACTCTCTTCGTTCGGAATCTTCTAATTCAAGCGCAGTAGTGGGCTAGTCGTCAGCCGGTCATTATGGCAGTTGCCTTTAATAATGATTCCTTCCTTGTAAAAATTTGAATCCTTCCTCTTAGTCTGCCAGTTAACTCTTGGTGATTTAAACAACTCGCGAGAAAAAAAAATCACTTGACTTGATTTAAAATTCTATTTTAAAATCTCGCAGTGTTTAAATAAATTCAACCCGAAAAATTTCGTGGGAGTTGCAAATTTATTTCCAACTTTTAAAATGTCTGTCATTTAAATCCTCGATTTCATAAAATTTGCCTTAGACATTTTAAATTTTTTTCTTTAAGATATTCAACTCCGGGTGATTTAAAATCATTTGCATGCTCGAAATAATTCATCCTCTGAGATTTAACTTCCGTCAGGAAAATAATCTAGGCAAAACGAATTTCCTCTGAAAATATTAAAATTTCCCTTAGGAAATTAATTTTAAAATTTCCTGACCCATGGGTGTATTTTAAACGGGTTCATTTAATTTTTATTTGACCCATGGAAAAATATATCAGTTGCTTTCGCCTTGGAAATAAAATTTCATCACTGTGTCCACTTCATTTGAATGCCTTTGGAAAATTATTTTCAATTCATATCAAGGCGTACTTTCTCCAGTGCAATATTTATCTCACTTAGAAAATATTTCTAACATTTTCTTCCTTGGCGTATTTCCCTTGGTATATATTTTTTTTTTTATTTCCACGCGTTAGCCAATTCTCATGTAACCCCCTTCACAATGTTGGGCACATTTCATAGGTGGAGCTTTGATTTTGGTGCCTTAGAAATTTTTCTTCACTAGCTGGAAATGGGCGCACTTCATAGCCTCAATTTTCATTTTGAATGCCTTAGCATATTTTTCAGATCTCATCCATGGGGTGGGCGCATTTGCTACTGTGAGCTTTTATTTTGAACTTAGGCATTTTTTTACCTACTTCTCCATCATGGGCACATTTCCACCCATCCACTTTTCTTTCCAATGCCTTAGAATAATTTCAAGGCACTTCCTCAAGGTGGGCGCACTTTAGATGTAGAGCTTCTACTTGATGGGCGCAAACTAGAGGTGGCACTTTCATTTCATGCCTTAGACGAATTTCAAGGCTCTATTTCCTCTTTATCTCCCTGGGCGCATTTTAGATGGCCTGCTTTCATTTTCTTTTTGCCTTAGAAACTTTTGAAGTCACTTGCTTGTCTTGAGGGCACATTTTAGGTGTCATGCTTCATTCTCATGCCTTAGAAATATTTCGGCCCAACCACTCCTAGCACAAGGGCGCATTTGATGGGGTCTACTTCTATCTCACACGTCTTAGTTTATTTTTCACCTTTTCTCCTTCTTGAGGGCGCATTTCACAGGGTGAACTTCTATTTTCAATGCCTTAGCCGCTTTTCACTAGGCAACATCTTCCTTGGGCGCATTTTGATGGGGTAGCTTCAAGATGAGGGCGCATTTCATGAGGTGAGCTTTTATTTTGTAACTTAGGAATTTTCTAAACTCCCTCACCTCAAGCCAAGGGCGCATTTCATGGGTGGAGCTTCTACTTCTCCAACACTTAAAAACTTTTTCAACTTTCATCCCCTTCATGGGCGCATTTGAGGGGTCTTACTTTCATTTTTGCACACTTAGTAAAATTTTCAAGTCCTCTTGCTTGCCTTGAGGGCGCATTTTAAGTGTCATGCTTTGATTTGTGCCTTAGAATTTTTTTGAAGTCTCCACCTCTCCTTGGGCGCATTTTGAGGTATGAGCTTTTGTTTTCAAAGACTTAGAAACTTTTGAACTCTCCCAACATGACTTGGGCGCATTTAGCATGTTATGCTTTTATTTCATGCCTTAGAAATTTTCAAGGCTTCCATCAAGGTGGGCGCATTTGCTATGCTCAACTTTGAATTTTGCCTTAGACAATTTTCAAGCTATCAATCTGTGAGGTGGGCGCATTTTGAAGGGGATACTTTCATTTTCCCACACTTAGAATATTTTCCATGCCTGCCTGTTTATGCATTCTATTTTTAGCAAGTTGTGCTATTTTTAGCAAGTCCCTTGATTTTCAACCTCTAAGGCTCCGTTTTGCCTGAAAATTTCATCATATGATCTTCTTCACCTTGTGAACCTGTTTTGCCAGTCCTCTGCCCTGACCTGCTATTTATAGCCACCTGCTATTTATAGTAAGTTTTGACTTTCTGACTTCAGTAGCTCCGTTTTGCCTGAAAGTTGCAACGCTTGATCTTGATAGCTTGAGGGTCACTCTGATGCCAACCTCGGGTGCAGACCTGCTATTTATAGCCGTGCCCTGACTTACTAAAAATAGTAAGTTCTCCGATTTCGCTCAAATTTTGCCAGCAGGTACCTTGAAGTGTGCTGACATTGGTGGGTGCTTCGTTTCGGCTATTTTTGGATTTTACCCCCTATAAAAGTGGAAACCCTAATTTGACTTGCATGTATCCCGAACGGTCTCCGTTTGTCCTCGTTCCTTCTGCATGTCGTTCTGCTTGCTGAACTGGAGTGTTGGGCGGCTGCCAGAGTGTACCTGCTAAAAATAGAAACTGCCTGAAAAGTGACTCATCCACTGCCGGATGGTTTCGCATGTCATATTGCTCGTGGGATCTCAAAAAACCCAGAAAAACCCAGAAAACTGGTCTGCATGCATGCACTGGCTAAAAATAGTAAGTCCTCAAAACTTCGATCTTCTCCGCTTGCATGTCACACCGTTGTGAAGCTCTCGAAAAACCCATAAAGAAAAACCCGACATGCGTTGAAAAACACTGCATGCGAACCCTAAAAATAGCCTCCAAAGGCTGAACTCTGAAAGTGGTCGTCTCGGTTTGCATGTTACATCACTGCGAAGGTTTTGGAAAACCCAGAAGGATTCTCCAGACATGCATCTGAAAAGCCATGTGGAAACCCTGAAAATGGCTCTTGAAGCCTGGACCGCCAAAAATAGCAAGTCTTCGATGCGGGTTCAAAATTTCACGTGTGCAGCTTGATGTATTCGGATGCATTGGAACCCAGAATTCCAAAATCTCAATAAAATAGTCCCAAATTGAATATCACTTACTAAAAATAGTAATGCCGGAATACAGTGAAAATTTAGGGGGACTCTGCTGGAAGTCTTCTGACTGCTGTACTAAGCTTAGATTTCAATTTCGTGACTCGGTTTGACCCTTAAAAGCCTGGATGGCGGGAAACCCTAATTTCACAGATTTGAACAATACTTTAACCTGGGTCAAACGACAGGACATCCCCGGAAGGACCAGAGACCAGAGAGAGAGCGAACCAAAGCCAAAAGACCAGAATGGAGCAAAATTTAGGGGGTCCCCATCTTGATGGGGTGATGTGTGAAAAAGGTCACAACAATACCAAGGTACTGATGCAAAGATAAATTACTGATTCATTCGCATATAGATAAAGTACTAATCATGAGGCTGCTTTTCATATGTCTGTACTCAGAAATGAGTTACAGCAACAAGTAAAATTGCATACAGTAGTAATCTGATCATACACAGTCTTCCAGAAAATATTATAACAGCAATACATCATGAGCAGTACATATTTCTATCTGCAATATAACAAAATCAGATTAATGAATCTCAGATTTACATTACATAAATACCATTTGTTGACTGTTCAATTGCCTGGTTGGTATATATCTGAAATTCACACCCAGCAGAGACTGTTAGCAGCAATATGGAGTGAAGGTAACTGAAGCTACAGTTGCCCAACCTCATAAATCACGCCCAGCATTGAAACAACAACCACATAACTCAGAAGTAACCTCACATGCAGCCATAACTGGCCTCCATTCTCACGCATACATAAACTTCTTATCCTCAACATACATGCAAGACTGGGTAATGGAAAACCCCACACCTAGACTGGATGCCTTTAACATAAACATCAACCATACGAATGCCACAAACAGGTCGATCAGCTAATGAAGGAATAATGATATTTTAAACCCTTATAGGATGAACAATCTTCATGCACAACTTCTGAATATAAAACTCTGAAACTTGAATGCCTTTGAGTATGGCGTCCAAGTACATGAATCAATTCAATCTTCGATCCCTTGCCTTATAAACACTTGATAATTTCTTCAAACCCTAATTTTGAATCTCTTCTGTAAATTGATGAAGTTCAAATGTGACTCTTGAATGCAACCGCTTGAAGAAGCAATCCTTGGGTGGTATTTCACACCTATAGAATGCTTAAATTTGAGAGAAATCACATTCTCTGAGATCGAATTTGCAGCAGAAAGCCTTGTTTCTTCTCACAACCAACGCTCTTGAATTTTTAAAGTGTTGAATGAATGAATGAATAATAAAAATGTTTTTTGAATGCCTTTTTATACCTCCTTCAAAACCCATGACCTCCTTAGCCCTTTTAATACATTTAATAATAAATGACCTTTTGCTTTTGTTGCACCATAATAAAATAATATTTAAAACTCAAGTGTGGCATCCCCATTAAATGCCTTTTAATAATGACTTTATGATAAATGTAACCATATATTATAAAAGTCATTATTCACTGTAATGACGATTAAATTCTTGCAAAATCAGATCAAATGATTAGTTGTACTTGCAAGTTAATAACATCAAACAATGAAATGCAAAGGAGAAAATGTAAAGAAATGTAAGAACTGGAAAGATCTCACCCATTCCTACGCTCCATGGCTGACTTCCATTGCACCTCCTCAAGCTTTGGAATGATGGATGCCCTCAGATTTGTGAGCACACTCTAAAAAGTCTAGTCTTAACAAAGCTATTGAAGGATTTGTAAAATGAACTAATGTGCAATTAGCAAATCAATCCTAATATGCAAATAGTAAATAAAAGCCTAAGATATGAGTAATGCCTATATTAAAAGTAGATTAAACAAATGATCATGGATCTGAAAATGAGATCAAGATTGTCATTTTATAGAAAATGCAATCTTGAACGGACGGACAAGATGAGAGATTGAGGAATGCCCTAGAATCAAAGGTCAAGATTCAATAAGGCAACTCTCAATTAGGGTTAGGGCAAAATACCCATATGTGTGAATAAGATTTAATTAAATGAATTAAATCAAGACTGAATGTGACAGTTGAGATGAAAATTAGTAAAAATCAGAAGACAAGAGGATGAGATTTTAGAAAATTAGTAATTTTAGAAATTACTTGATTTGTAGAAGAATAATTCTATTTTGAATTAAATTAATTCAAGATAGGGATTTTGTGAGATGAGAAGTAATTGATTTTTGAAATTAATTACTAAATGAAGAATCAGTTAAGTATGTGAGATATTTTTAAATGATTTGTTTTATTTAAAAATATAGAAGTGTCACATACAATAATTATTTAATTTAGAAGAAGTGGTTAATTAATTAAATAAATTAGCAAATCTATTTAATTAAGAGGATTTAGGAATTAGTGACACATTAAATAGATATATTTTTAATATATTCATTTAATAATCAGGAAGACATTAATGATAGGGATTAATTAAATACATAAGATTTTATTTAATTGCAAGAAGACTTTGATAATTAGTGACATATTAGATAAATAAATAAGATTTATTTATTTAATAATCATGAAGAATGAGAGATTATGAATAAATTATTTAATTAATAGTTGAATGTGGGTTAAAAACATAATTAAAATATCATAATCATGTTAGGACGAAAGGTGGTAAAATATTGCTTGCAGGCCTTGGTCATTTTTATGTGTCTACATTCACCAATAATAATATTCTCTTTAATATTTTATTATTATTAAAGTTATCACTTTAATAATAATCAATAATCCATAACTCCACAAATATCAACATAATACTGAATCTACGAACACCAAGGTGTAACTCACTGCTCCCTCTGCTCACCAGACTGGTTTACTATAAATAGTAAGGGTGGACTCAAACATCCAAGTGACTTACTAAAAATTGTAAGTATGTGAAAACGGAGCTTGAAACACCTTAAGAAGGTCATCTCTGAATATTGCTAAGCACTGGAGAAGAGAACACTGTAAACTGGCATTTGAAGAACCAGATAACTCCCACATAAGGCCCTCTAAACACCAACATTAGCCTACGAGGACCCGATGATAGGCTAATCCATCAAACTCTGACATTGGCTAAAAAGGGGACATTACAGAGATGGCTGCTCCATAATCATGGATGGGTGGACCGATATCAAACATCGGCCACTCATCAATATTATTGTCACTAGCTCAGCAGGCTCTTATTTTCTTAGAGCTATAGATTGTTTGGGGTAAAGGAAGGATGCAACCTTCCAATTTCAGATTTTGAGAGATGCCATTGAGGAGGTTGGAGCCTCTAACGTTGTATAGGTAGTGATTGATTCAACCCGTGTGTATAAATTAGCTGGATTGATGGTGGAGAGTGTTTATAAGCACTTTTTTTGACTGCTTGTTGTGTGCATCCATTGAACAATACCTTGAAGGACATTGGGAAGATAGATTGGGTGAAGGCAGTGGTGTCAGAGGCTAGAGATGTGCAAATGTTCATTTGCAACCATCATACTTCACTTGCTTTATTTAGGACATTTTTGAGGAAGGAATTCCTCAAGCCCGTGGAGACTAGATATGTTAGCTACTTCATTTTATTAAAGAGGATGATTGAGGTCCAAGAGGCTCTACAATTAATGGTGGTCAATACAGAGTGGGGTAGATGGCATGAGTCACACTGGAGAGAAGAAGTGTGAAACAAAAAATCCTTGATGATGACTGGTGGTCCACAATGAGGTAAGAAAATTGGCATTGCTGATTTTATTATTTAATTCTTAATCTTAAAATGTTAATTGAATTTTAAGTTTCTAACTTGTGAAACATGTCCATTCTTTTTGATGATTTTAATTTTTGTAACTTATTTGCACTTGCAGATATGTTGGCTCCTTCATCCAACCTATTGTGCGAGTGATTAGATATGCTAATATTGACTCTCCTAGCATTGGAGAGATTTATGAGACCTTTGATAGCATGCTTGGATAGATCAAGCAAGCAATTCATAGTAGGGACCCTACTTTGGGATTTTATGAGGAGCATCTTAGGCCCATTGTGACACAACGATGGGACATTATGAACACCCCGCTTCATATGGCAGCCTATGCTCTCAATCCCAAATGGTATGCATCGAGACCTAGGAGAGTGCCACCATCTCATGATGAAGAGGTGAAAGAAGGCTTCATGAGGGCCCTTACAAAAATGTATTCTTTAAAGGAATCTACTCTACTTTGCACACAGTGGCTTGCATTTGCCAGTCTTCATGGTCCAACCTTCGACAAACCAGAGGCGAGGACGGATAGAGCTACATTGGCTCAAACCGACCCTATTGGATGGTGGACATGGCATGGGAAGGATGCACCGGAGTTGAGAGTACTTGCCATTCGTCTTCTTTCATAGGTTGCAAGTTCCTCTGTTGCAGAGAGGAATTGGTCCACATATAGCTTCATCCAATCAATCAAGAGGAACAACCTTACCTGTAGACGATCAGAGAAGTTGGTGGCTGTACACAGTGCTTTGCGGCTATAGGATCACTAGTCTACTGAGTATCGTCAGACTCCAACCTTACGTTGGGATGTTAATCGTAAAGATGCTATGCGAATTAAGGAGGAGGATGCATAGGAGGGATTGGTTGGGGTTCCATTGGTTGAGGCAACCCCTTCTATTGGCACTGACATTGATAGTGACTCAAACTTGAGCTCCGATGGCAATGCTGATTTAGACCTACCATCTGTTGACTAGGGACAACCATATATTTTCTTAGTTTTATGTTTATGCCATTTCATAGTTGAAACTTGGAGCCATTGGGCATTTTTGTTATAATTATCAGACTCTTATATGATATGTATGCACATTGATAATGAAAAGCATTTGAAGTTTGTTAATTTGTTTGTCGATTTTCATGTGAAATCTCAATTCAAGTCTAATGATATGTATTCATCTTATACAATGTCTATGATGAATGCTTTATCAATGTTATGCTATGAACATTTGAAATTTCTCTATATTTTAAAAAATTTCCCTTTTTTTTTATCAGCTGTCCCCTGCCGTCCCCCTAAAAAATGTCCCAAAAGTACCCTCATACCGAAAACACGTCCCACCATACCCTACCGTCCCCATCCTTGAAACTTCGTGGAGCATATAATTATCTTTGTATTAATCTTTTGTTGAATTTTTCATAGGAATTTATGAGGTTGTGCCTTTGCCTAATTAGCCCATGGTACCACCATTCATGTGCTACACCTTCAAGGTGAAGAGTAGTAAACTTGATGGTTCCATCTTCCAACATTGGTCTAAGTGACAAATAAGTGTTCGGATTTTGAATCTAGGCACAAGTTGTACACTTGTTGGATCCATCACAGGTGTAAAGTGTAACTTTCCCAAAGCATGCTAAAAATCCCTTTGATCAGCTTGTGGTCTTGGTTCGATTCTAGGGCCATTTCTTGACTTCTTCAAGTTCGTTTAATTTGTGAGTGACATCTCACTTTGGATCTCCTCTGTAAGAGCTTTGTACTCAGCATATGAAATATACCTTTTTGCAATTTCCTGACAATTCCATTGAAAAAGATTTTTTCTTTGTTTATTTTTTTGTTTGAATGGAACTCAAAAGGGGATGGCTGGTTTGTTTGGGACCCACAATCCTCTTTACTTTCCTCCACGTTTCCCTATCTGTTGCGATCCTTCAATCTTCTTTTTTGAAATTGGTTGCTAGGAAATAATGCTGAAGTGTCTTCCTTTTGGCTATGCTGCTAGCCCCTCGCCTCCATGTCACCTCCCAAGGAGGTGTGATCTCATTTTTAATGTGAAGTTCTGGATTTAAAAGGTACGATTCCTTCAACAATTCACATAACTTATTTTTTGTTTTTCTTTACCCCCATAGCATAATTTAAACAAGAGTTTGGCTGGTTGATATGTGGTGGCCAACAAATTTGAGGATCCCTTATGCCACCAAACCTCAATGCTCTCATTTTTTAAAATGTAAATAGGATGGCTTGTATAATTATGGGTATGAGTGTACCACCTATTTATTCTAGGAAACCAAATAACAATTTTTGGATTATTTTGATCAAATTGCCACTTGCAATAAAATATGAATAAATATTCTTATTTTCAACTCTTTCACAAATTTTTGCATAGACCGTGAGGGTTTTCCTCAAGGTAAGAGTCGAGCCAAAGCTTTGCAACAAGGGTTTTTGGAAAATTGATATTGAATAGAATGACTTTTTCGAAAAATTGCTTTTTTGAAATAACCCCCTTAGAATTTTTTTCGATTTTCACATCAACAATACTTCACTCGTCAGCGTTAGCAAAACCAAAACCAGTTCTGAAAGTAACCCTACACCAAGAATGTTCACCAAGATCCCAATGACGGGCGAGGTGATAGCATATGGCGCCGGGGATAGTTAGCAATTAAACTGAAAGTGCTGGGAATTACAAAGCTTATGCAACTCGACCACTTATTCAATGGGAGTAGTTTGACGGCTTGGCTGATCAGCATGATGGAGAATGCAAGTACATGAAAAGTGAAGTATGGGCGGCTTGCCGATCCCTTCCGCTTGTTCAACAGGCAGTACAAAATTGAAAAGCTAAAAGTAAATGGACAATGAGGCCTGTCCCTTCCACTAATAATTGAATCAGAGCGAGAGTAGAAGGCATATAGCATTTAGCTTAGAAGTTAGCTTAGATTGAGGAGGAAAGGAAGTTTTCCCATTGAGGACTTTGTAAGAAGTTGTTGTGAACACTCTCATAATATAAAGATTTATCATTGTTTGGTGGTTCTATCTTCTATTGTGAGTAGCTAGCAAGGCTTGTTCGTCTTTCCAATTCAAGTAGATAGAGTAGAGTAGACTTTGTTTTATGCAAGTAGTTGTTAATTGTGGAGTGTGGCGTTGCGATTTGAGCACATCTTCTTTCATCCATACCACTAGCGGGCTTACTGATGGTAAGTTCGCCTTGCGTGGTCAACTGGAGTATTGGCACTTAACTTCAATTGTGGCTCATATGTCCGTATGCATCGTAGTGATGGTATGAACATGTTGTGTCATAATTTGAACACCTTTCTCATCCTTTGAAGATTGCACCAACTTTGTCGGAGTTGTCCGAAAAGAGACGAAGCAAAGTCTGGTTTGAAGAGTGTTTAAGTCGATCCTCGTCCTCCACCCTTTAGAAGTAGATTTGTAGAATTCCTATCCCTACCCCTTTTTAATTCAGTATTTCCCGGTTAATTTAGGAATCAGAACAATACTGTCAAATCATTCATATCCTAATTGCTTCACAAAATCGAACAACTACGTAAGTCCCCTTGAATACCCAGCATATTCACATTAGCCAACTGAGTCTATTTGCGTTAAAGGAACCTTGGAGTTGAAAGCATGAACTTTCATGCAATCTTAGCATGCGGAATACTTTGATCAAGAGAGAATAGAATGACCGTTGGGCATTTTTATTCTGTGTTGATGTCGTCATAAAAAACACGTCAACAAGTCCAACATCCCAAATCTCTTCAGAATATCAATAGTATACTTTCCTTGATTTAGGATGATACCATCTGATTTCTACCAGACTTCTAACCCCAGGAGGTAATTTAAAATGCCCAAGTCTTTCATGTCAAATTTTGAAGTCAGGTCCTTTTTACCTTGAGCAATAAGGTGATCTTCTCCCATTATTAGTAGGTCATCAACATATAAAATTATTGTTAGCATATCCTAGTTCCAAAAGATAGTTGTCAATTCTTTCATACCAGGCCCTAGGACCCTGTTTAAGTCCATATAGAGCTTTCTAATCTGCATACATATGAGTCAGTTTTATGTATCACAAAACTTTCAAGTTGCTCTAGATAGAATTCTTCTTCAATGGTCCCATTCAGGATTTCTTCGGAATACTCCCTCTGAATCTCAAGTGCAGGATCCTCCTCTATGGCCTTAGTAGAACCATGAATTTCTATATCATTAGAACTCTTTGCCCTTTTAAAGCAATGTCTTCCTCAAAGATGACATCTCTACTTAGTTCATTTTGTTTCTGACCGGGTATATTTTGTAAGCTTTTGAGGTTTCACTATAGCCCACGAATATCCCTTTCTTTCCAGTAGGTTCTAATTTAGATCTCTTTTCTGTAGGTATAGTAGGTTCCCTCTGAATCTTCAAGCACTTGTATCAACCTCCTGACCTCATCATCCAAGATTGCCTGCAACACATGCTTTAGAGAAATGATTTCCAATGCACTCCTCTGTAGAGATTCATGGCTGTCCTCTTCAACCTCATCCCAGATCATTCTATTATGAATAGGTTTGCGGAGCTACAAATGTTAAATCCAGGTTGACTGACTTGAGCAATTCTGATCTCAACTGTTGAAGAGGTATTTCAAGGATTTAGCATCAACACTGCAACCCTTTACTTATTCTCAATGAATCATAGAACTCCCTCTAAAGGTTAATTCTTCCTCTTCGAAGAGATGTCTTCAGCCATTCATTCGGTCTCATGGTTGCAAGTCTCCATTTTCTTCTTCTTTTGAAAGCAATCTCTTAGTCCATCCTAATGCAATTAAGAAGAGATTCCTTAATAGTTCATAACTATCCAAAGAAATATCATACGAAGTTTACTATCTCAGGTTATAGCAATAAAATGAATAGTTTGAATCTTCAAGGATCTTAAATTAGTGAACACAAATCAAGAGAAAACACAATCTCTCTTTACTAATCACACAAGATCCAAATAACCAATGCAAAACTGAAGTTTTACTGTAGATTTAAAAAAGTATAAACAAGGGAATACTTATCTCAAAGAAATCAAGAAAAAAAAATCTCGTATGCAAGAAAGAGAGGTATCGATAACCTGAAGCGGTGATTTGCTCTCTCCACCCTTTTAGTGGCGTCGATCGCTGCAAGTCAGTCCATAGATCAATGACTTTGTGCTCATTTAATTTCCAAATAGCACAGTTCCAACTCTAGCTTCACCTGGATTGTTAGAACAAATCCCACTTTCTATGCCATCGGAGGATGAGAGTAAATAGTTCTGATAAGAAGGAGCCACTCGAAGATTTTGGCCAGAGCCTAGGCTCGGCCAAATTTCTATCGTTGCCACTCTGATTTGCACGACACAGGTGATAACCATTACCTGTTGATTTACCTCCAGGAACCGACATGATATTCTCATATATGTATTTATCTATTTGAAGAAATGTGACAGCATAAAACTCCAATTTGCAAATAGGCCGATTATACCAAACACACACAAAAATTACTCTAGGCTCACGAATTCAACATAAATAATCGATATGATGCTGCATTTTGATGACTGCCAGCAAAAACTCATTGAAATTCGATATGCTTCTGTCATGTGATCCTAGCAGGTGTGTGTTCACTTGATATGGGAGAGACCCTGTCAATAGATGATCGTTCGGATGACCCAAGTACCTTTGTTTACTCTTGCAAGTCGTTTGGCCATGGATTCACTTATGTCGTTGCTTTCTGTGAAAGGACTGAGTGTACTCGAAGTGGCTTGGTCACACAAGTTGAAGGTAATCACAGGTGCCTGAAGGTAATGTGCCACTGATCAACCTTGGAGATTGCTCGGTCAGAGCCGCTTGGCTCGGCCAAAGCCTTGTCGAATAATCGCTCCCCTCACAGTTTCTCTAAAGTATCTCCAACGACGGATGTATAGACCTATGTGTGGGTTGACGCCAAAGAGACCTCCCGATAGCAAAGTCAGATCATATCAAAGCCGATGTGATTGCACCCAATCTCGGCATCCAAGAACTTGCTTGAGCACTCGATCTCCAGATAGCAAATGAAGAACTGCTCGACAATTCAACATTGCAGGATGAGATAGCAACGAACAATGGTGATCTCCAGAATGTAACTCGGATATAATGAGTAACAACTGTGAATGCCACGAGCTTACTTCTGGATGTTCTTTGTTTAATAGCAGTTGCTAGATTAATTCCTCGAATTCACAGGTTGTCACGATCTTTTCTAAAACACATGGATCTGGTGTCTATTCTTCAGTCAACAGACCTCTCGATGTACCCAATCGCCCCCAACTCCGTCAGTGATTAACATGACGTCTAATCCTCAGATGCCAACGGTGGAGCATTGCTTTTCAACTGTGGATCATGTGATTGGATGTGGAACGTTGATGGGAGTAATGACGGTAAGATCATTCACCTTCCTTATCAAGTATCAATGTCCCTTGAAGATGTAGTATGTTGGCGCTTTGAACAAACGTTTGCGACGTCTGCCAAATCACGAATGGCGGATACAACCGATGTCGATACATTATCGGGGAAGTGATGGCGCTTAGTTGCCTCTCGCGGGGCCCTCGATATATCTATGCCTTTTGATCCTTGTGAGTCTTGTAATTCTCTTGCCCATAAGCGATATCATCCAAGCTCCGCCCAAGGTGGCATCGCTAGATAGCTCTCAATATTTAGGCGCCGTATGATCTTCGATTCACGCAGCCACCGGATTGATCTCGCGGAAGTGATGATGTGACTCCCAGTCTGGAGTGCACACCTGAAGGGGATATAGATCGAAAGATTCAGAGTTGTGAATTCTTAACCTAGCTCTGATACCATGTTAAAATACTGATCGTGAATTCACACAAGTCTGAATTTAAGCTTAATGGTAATCGATCTACAAGAGCAGAACATTTATCAATTTCTATATCTGTTCTTGTGGATTGGATCTGCTATAAATATAATTTAGGGAGACGTGTCCCATGAGCGGACATGTCTCCACAAGGTGGAGACACGTCCATTCATGGGACATGTCTTAAGTAATGAGCCCCTTCGTCTAACTAAGTCAACCGATCATCAATTGGTTTAGTTTACTTAGCAAATATGAAGGTTCGATTATATTTATCTTTGTATAAATAAATGTTATCCAATCTGGAACTCAATCTGCCATTAATATCCTTTTTAATGCAGATCGAAGCTATACTTGGGATGTAGCGATGTCAACATATATAAATGATGATGTTGAATATATTCAATCATCATTTATATCTGACTGATGCTACCTTATTTCAACAGTTGGCTCTCAAGAATTACAGTGGAAGTCCTCAATATATTCTTTAAGTTGATAAACTAACAAACTGCTCATAGCCCTATCTTTATTGAACCAGCCATAAATCAAAACCTTGTGTATATAATATTTTATATGGATTTATTTATGATAGTGTTCAGTACGTAGCCGGTTGGGATTTGCAGATCTGAGTATTTAAATCTTTTAAATAAGTCATGCAGTATATTTGTTTTATATTAAGCATTACAAAGTGGGTTTCGTCTAGATGCCTCACACAGTTTTCTCCATGCAACATTCAAATCTAACAGAGCTTCAGACACAGTCCTTTTAAACATAATATCCAATAGCAATCTCAATGGTCTTATACCATATTCCTATTCACTATAACTTCGGACTAATCCATCCACAATAATGGAAAGAAATATTGTGGTTCAGTTACAGTAACCCTGTAAGAAATTTTGATGTTTGCTATGATGCTTAATAATATTAGTACTTTGGTCATGCCCTGTGCTGGAAAAGTATTAGGATGAACATATGCAGGCACTTGCAGTTATGGCCTTTAAATTAAAAGGTGTTTTGAAAAACCTTGTTCTGTTACAACTTATTAAAAATAATAGTTATTAGCTTGTGTTTGCAATATACTTATCTTTAGTAAATCAAATAAGATTGTCTAGTTGTATTTAATTTTTAATTTTTTGGGGTACGTGGGTTTTATATGAGGTCTATTTTTCACTCTATTTTCAGGTTTACTAATAATGTTCTAAGCACGGCACAACAAGTGTGGCTTCGAAAGTTAGGGGGTGCTAAACCTATTGTTGGTGAAGATGGGAATGGAATTATATCTGCAGGACAGGCAAAACGTTCAACGTCAAAGGCTTTCACTGATGTAAAAGAATCTCGTCGTGGTGAAAGGTGAATAGTTTAATTCTGTTTAATAATTTATTGAAATTTAAAAAAAAATAAAAATTAATACCTGGCTTTCAATGTCTCTTTGTGTAAATGTGTTAGTACCCTGTAAGATCCATTTCTAATCATGGCAAACATCACTGAAAATGATAGGTTTAGGCAGAAGAAGGCAGAGGAAGCACTAAAGAAAGCTGATGCACAGCAAGAAATAGCTTTAGATGTCAAAGGGAAAGATGCATATCAAGTTGTTGGTTCATCATCTGAAAATGAAGAAAAATATGGCCAAACAAATAGTTTATCTCCAGAAAAGGTAGTTACCTAAACAGAATTTCTTGCTGAGATATTACTGAAAAGCCACTTAAAAGTTTAATCTGAATGTGGGATTAAAATTCTTGTCTTTTAATTATGCTTTTCAATGGTACTTTTAGATTTTCTATTATCTAGTTTTCTATGCTTTAAATTTTTGCATTGGAGACATTAAACAGTATTTCTCAGATCAATTGTTTTTCTTGCCTCCGTATGGCAGAAACTACCCTTGAGATAATGATAGTGGCCTATGGGAAGAGTTGGACTTGTTCAGAAGAAAGTAAACAATAAGGTTTATCTCATTTCAGGACATGTCTACAGCTGCAATGCAATATTGATTGTATTAGATGATGGGTATAAACACCCTTAGATTTTAAAAAATTCTGTGGAACAAACTCATGGGAAAACCAAATTAAAAACAGGCTGAAAACAAACTATTGACAAGTACACAAACAAACAATAACAAATCAAAACAAGCAATACACAGGATAATGATGGAATAATCCAACAAGTTGATTGGCTCTGTTCATGGAAAATTCTTTGATGAAGTTTTGGAACCCTGACATTTTCCCACAATCCTGGTGCTTTGAATATGAAAAATCCTTCATTTTGTTAATTTTGCATCAATACCTAACTCAAATCTGCAACCTTAATGTTCTAAACCCTAAAGCGCATGAAAATATGCCTCTTCAAGCACACAACATGATGATGCCATGTTATGTCTCTACTTGGGAGATTCCTAATTTAAGGCCTGCAAAACTATATTAATCACTACAAACTGATATTAGTAATAACCAGTGTTACCCCAAGTTTCCGGGACAGGGACGGCGGGGGATGGTGGGACGAGTCCCCAAGTTTCTGGATTTTGAGGCTAAATTTGGGGACAGCGGAGGGACAACTATATAAAATATAGGGAAAATTTTAAATATATAGGGAAATTTTAAATATTCATTTGAAAACATGGATAAAGCATGCATAATATGCATTATAGAACCTTAAGTGACAATACCTTAAAAGCTTTGGAGGAAACCTCCTAGTTTTGTCATACTTTTCTCCTTACTGTCAATTGTTTGCCATATTTTTAAGCTTTATCAATCATCAACTCATACCTCTGATAAAGAAGATACTACAATCTAATGATTTTCTCAAACTCTGTCTTCTATCTCAAAATATTGTCATCAAACACACCCTTGTTCATTCATGACTATCAAAAGTTCCTCTCTAATATTCTGTCACTGTACTTTATCATTGTGTTTGCCTTCATCTTCAAAACTGTCCTTCATTAGACTATGTCCCTTTAGTCCAAAGTGACCACCCTTTCATGGTTGACTGCTCACTTGTCCAAAGTGACTTCCTTTTTTAATAGAAAAATCAGTCATATTTAGCCCACTGTCAAATACTTTAATGACAGTCCTTTGAAAATTCAGTGCATTGTTCAAAACCACAGTCATCTTGTGGTGAGGTCACTTTGCAAACCTTTTCATCACTGGACTGTCCTTTTGATCTCTCACCTGTCATCTTCACAACTAGTATAGGGCTTTTGAAACCTCCAGATTTGCATTTTAAAACAATCCACTTTTAGCCCAAGGTCTGTCCTCTTGATGAGTTTGGATACTTTCTAAATTATCTAACAACCTTCTTCAAAGAGCCTGCCATGTATGCCTTTGGAATTGCTTTAGGATTCTAATGGTTTCAGATAGTTTTTGACCTCTCCATTGCTCAGATAAACATCATATTGAATTTTTGGAGGGTTCAATAAGGGTCTTTGACTTGTGTTTTCAACATAACCCATTTTGTAAACTTCTATGACTATCTTTTCTAAGGTTTGACTGTCCTCATCTTGGTAGGCTCTGCCCTTGATCTGTCCTTTATTGCACAGTCTTTACCTTTTGTACAGACTTTAACAGTCTCATTCACAACCCTCTGTGATCAAGGTAACTACCTTTTATGGCATGGTCACTGCCCATTGTTATTGCCAATTAAGGACTGTTCATCATTCATGAGTGACAAAATGTCATCATATTCTTTGCTCAACCAACCCAGACTATGAGTGAATAAAGGCATGCCTCTGTCTATAGTCTCTTGTTGCTATGATGACTAGCTGTGCATAAGGTCTTCAGTGATAATGTTGCTCATTGAACACCATGCTGCCTTTGTGTCATTGCAAAATTTGCTTGAAAGCTAGTATCAATTGCACCTCTTATTCATACAAAAAAGAAAACCCTAGTCTTTATATCATTCTCAACAGGTCTTCAATCTTTATTCAACAACTTATGCAGCTCCCAATCATGGCGTTTGATATAAGGGTAGCATAGAAGGCGGGGGCCCACATAAGCCACGCATTGAGGGCTTTATTTTAAATTTAAATGTGTTTTTTTAATTTTTTAAAAAAGTTGAAATGCAGGGGATTGCTGGCCATCCCCGGGACGGTCGGGGGACGTCTAGGCATCCCTTGGCTGTCCCCGGGACAATCCGTCGTATCCCTTTTTCCTCCCTCCCGTCCCCCAGTTTCCGACATATTTCCTACTGATTTTTAATAAAAGGAAACAACAGGGGACCATCCCCTAGCCGTCCCCTTGTTCCCGGGACGTCCCAAGGACAGGGACGGATCATTTCGGACAGGGGAGGCATCCCCGGGTTTCCCTGGTTATAACAAGTATCAACCTTATGATAATATTCAAATCCATACATAAAACATTATAATATTGAGATCAATAAATCATAGCTAAAACATCATAATATTTGGATCGATAGTTCATAGCATCATTAATATTTGAATCAACCCATCATAGTATATTCCTTATAGCAAATCACATCATGAATTTATTGGAAATACTTGCAAACGACAATCTCAAGGCTGGTCGTCCTTGTCTGGCAAGAGCATGGAAGGTGGGCTGCCCTTCCATCCCTTAGTCCACCTTGGAGGCTGGCTGTCCTCCTTGATGAGGCCCAAGAGCATGGAAGGTTGGTCTTCCATTCCACCTCCTGGCCCACAAGCATGGAAGGCTGGCCACCCATTCTATCTCGGGGTCACGTACTTGATATGAGCATGAAGGCTGTTCTTCCTTCATTTCTCGTGAACTCGGAAGGTTGAACGACCTTCCTGTTTGTAAGACACTTAATACATTCAAGATATGATTCCTCAAAGAATTTACTAGAATATTCCTAAATAAATACCTCTTAATGAAATGAAAAATTTACTCTTAAATGGCTGCCACCAATTATAATTCAGAATATTACCAATGGCTGTTCTCAATCTCTATTTCAAAGAGATGTCTTATATTTCTTATTCTTATTTTTCCTTTTTTCAACTTCATGTCTTCTCCAAATAAAGTGTCCTCTCTTTTATATCTTCCACTTGAGGGGGGGAAGTCACACCTCTTCACCAATCATATCCTTGCCAAGAGTCATGCCCTTTCCAAGATTGAGCGCTGCCTTTAGACTTATTAATATACTTTTATTTGATGCTAATCGCCTTCCTTTCCTTGATCGACTATCTGGAATGGGGCTGCAATTAATACTAGGCTGCAATCCTTGTTTTTTTCCTATGGTTGCGATTTATTATGGCGGGGGCATGACACTGCCAAACATCATTGTTGTTCGAGAATTCCATTGGCTGAGGACTTATCTACCAAATGCAGCAGCAAATGCAAACCCTACAGTATGATGGAAGGCTTGGGTGCTACGAACTCTTGGATTTTGTTTGTTTTTCCCTACCCTTATAGGTTAATATCTGGTCTTAGGGTTTAAAAGTATTATACTTTGGACTCTAATCCTGCTTTTGTTAAGTTGAGCATGGTTAAAGATAATTAATTATGAGCTTTTTATGAATAATCTGATGGTATGATGACTAGATGAGCAATCTATGTGATCCCATTTTTGAAAGTTTTATTAGTGTTGATTGGAAGGTGGAAAATGTGGGTATCTCCTAAAGCTCTTATATGAAATACTAGTATTACAGCCTAAATGGCAGCAGATTTGGGTAATCTATTAGGTTATTTTCCAGATATGTATATATCTTGGTTGTATGGTGGTGACTTTTTTCTGTTGTAGTTTAAAACTTTGATAGAAAGGAGTTTCAAACCCTAATTGTCCACAGTACTCTTCTCTGTAATTTTTTTGAAATATTAGCAAAAAGATAATGAAAATTGTGAAAAAAAATAATTTTCATTGATGAGAACTACTAGGAAGTAGTGAAAGACGATCGGGGAGAGATTTGTTAGTGTCCAACAGATGAACTAAAGTTTTTAATCACTAACAATTATTGAGTGCTGTAATTTGGTGATAATATATTGAAAAGATCCTCATTACAATCTTGCTAAGGATTGTGGGTCTTTTATGCTTTTTCATCTTTTCTATGTGAGCTAAAGAGGGAAGGAAAGAAAGAGATATGGAGGTCAAACCAGGTCAGTGGAATTCAAAAGTACATTAAGTTACAATAGAAAAAGTTTTCTTTTTATATTGATTATCGTTTACAATTATTTTGCTCATATGAGCATCAACATGAGACACTTACAAGCTCTTACAACCATGAGACAAATACCAGCTCCTTTTGAGCAACCACACTATAAATCACTTGTGGAAGACCAAGAGTCACAACTTAGAAATCCACTTATTAAGAAACCACTTCCATATTAAAAGCCAACTATGGAAGACCAAGAATCACAACTTAGAATTCCATATTAGATGTCCTTTTTGGGATTTGAACTTCGGTCTCCTGAAATATCCCCAATGGGATCTTGCCCTAAATTTTTTATTTTAAAACTCAACTTTCTGCACCTAATTTCTGCACTTTATTTTTTTGCTCCAACCCTAGGTTCTGATATGATTTTTTGATTTCAATCAAACGTGAACAACAAACATATATGCCTCCAAATGTGTGAACAAATAAGTGATTATGAACCCTTATGATTATATTTTCAATCATGAATACAATATTTTGTTTCAGACCTGATCAAGTACCTACAACAACCATATAACATGCTAAAACACCATGTAAATTACACCAAATCATATGCCAAATGTATAGCTGGGTTATTAGATGAATTAGACAATGAACCAATACCAAAAATGTCACCAAATGATATGAAACCCAACCACAATAGTACCTACAACAACCATATAACATGCTAAAACACCATGTAAATTACACCAAATCATATGCCAAATGTATAGCTGGGTTATTAGATGAATTAGACAATGAATCAATACCAAAAATGTCACCAAATGATATGAAACCCAACCACAATAGTCTGCTGCTATATATCAGAAATATGAAGTCTGAAAATGCATCAAATACCACGGGCAAGCATGCCAAACAAGACCAAAAATCTGCTAACCACAACTGAAATAAAACCTTAAGTTTTTTAAATACCAAACATGCAAAAATGGCTACCAAATGATGGAATCGCCCCTCCAAATGTAGCGCCAAAATGAGGGTTGGAAACCATTGCACAAGTGAACACCAATGATGCCAAAATGCTGCTCTCAAGAAGGTGAATTAGGTCTGCTCCGCTGCTGGTGCAATTCTGAATAAAAAACAACACCAAACTTCCTCCAAATGCCCAAATTTTCCCTTCAATGCTAGTCGCCCTTCTTCCCAACTATGGTGCACCATTTCTAGGGCCAAACCCTAGTCACATTACCCTCCAAAATGTGCCAACAAGTCTGATCTATAGATCTGATTGGAATTTCTGCTTTTCTTCCTCAAATGATGCTGATGAAGTACAAGTAGGCCTCCTTTGTGAAGCCTTCCCAAGATGAATTAGGTTTTCGTCCACTTCGCCTTATATCCTCAAGGGTTTTTGTCCTTGGAATATGATGCAAATAAATTGCAGACCAAAAGGAATAAGATAATATGTTGAATGAGACATCCATCCATAAAAGGGGACATTACATCTCCACAATGAGAAATCAATTAAATATGAAATCTGAACCACCTCCACCTATACATGTATACATCACATTGTTGGCTGGTCCAAAAGGTGTATGCTTAGCTATCCCATCCACATCTATGATTTGAGCTTTCAGTGGGCTCTCTGAAAGAGGTAGCTCATGATCCTCATGATGTAAACTGTGCATAAACAAAATTCTGAATCATACCTCTTTTCATGCTCGCCCAAATCTGAATGTTGTTCTTCCTTGCTGACCTCAAGAGGCTCATCCTTTGCATGCTCAACCTTTACACCACCTTTCCTTGGAAAAAATAGTGATCTAAGATATGATTCCCTTTGTTGCCTTGCATGATCTAGATGATTGCAACTTACCTTGACCTCCCGTAGGTGCTGTCTTGTTTGGGCAGCCAATATCTTTGCTCTCCTAGCTCTTTGCAACCGCCCTTAACACATATCTTGTGTCTTACTCACATATTCCGTTGTATGGTATGCAAATTCAGAACCTTTGTGGCCTGGATCCATAATACATTCCTTATATTTGACATTCACATCTTGAGTAGCAACATTGGAAGATCGCTCAACATCATTCCCCTCATGTGACAGCTGCTTTCTCATGGTGATGCACAGAAAGATGACTGCTGTCATAAAACAGAAAATCAGAACTTACATCATACCTCTTTGTAGTGCCTTCAAGGGACTCAAACAAGTTTTCATCCTTTGTTAGTTGTCCATCGTCAAGTGCTGGTCCAACATGAGTTTCTCCATGAAAATCATAAGCCTTAAGGTTGATCCTCTTGGCTGTCCTAACATGATAATGTGAAGATAAGGGACTGCTGTCATACATCAGAAAATCAGTCCTTACCTCATGCTCTAATGTGATGTCTTCCTCAAATCTTAGTCATCTCTCCTTCTATGAGTGGATGGTTATCAACAAGTGCTGGTCCACGAGGCGTCTCCAAGTGCAAATCAAGTGTACCGTGTGTCACAAACCATGTCCCATGGCTGCAAGCTATGTCTTCATCATAGAGTCGTCCTTCAAGACCTTCCTCCATGTCTCCACTCTTTGCCATCTTCATGTTGCCATGTTTTTCATTGGATGTGGTTTTCTACTAGGTGTGATGAAGAGTGTGCCATGCTCAACTCCCAACAAAGCCAATCCACATGCTCTTTCGATTCTCGAAGGGCTTTTTGAGTGCTCTTCAAGGAATCCATAATATCCTTAAGCTCAAAGGTGAGCTTATCCACTTCATCTTCCTTCCTTCTCAAATTATCAACATAAATTTCATCAAGTGTGAGGAAATGATCTCTATCCGCAAGTAGGTGTAGGTAGTTTGACTTCACTACCACCAAAGCCTCCTTGAGCTCGTGCAAGTCATTAAGAGATATACCTCCTTCTAAACCTTCATGCTCCTCTAGAGCCTTCCAACACAAACCAGCCATCATCTTATGAATATGATCAAAATGAGTTAGGACTGCCACAATCTTACCTTTGTTTACCTTCAATTGTCCTTCCAAGTGGTGCGACTTATGAGACCCGACACTTCCATGCAAAATTTCTGTTTGATCTTCATAAATGTGCACCTCCAAATCAGCTTCCTTCATGGCCTCTTCTTCATTACATGCATGTGTGGAAACTAGGTCATCATTATCAAATCCCACATAGAATTTGTGCCTGCAGCCCTGCTTTTGGTAACTTTTCTGTGAAAAGATAACGAAATTAGGATACAAGTTAGTCTTCAACAAATATCACTTTCACAACATGAGTGTGCTTCAGTTGTATATAATATATATCCCCTAATTATTTCATTTTTTTTTTGGAAAAAAAGCAAAATTCTAGCTCAGTTATGAATTCATCTATTGATTGGTGTAATCAGTTCAGATTAAAATTTTATTTTATTTCTTGAGATCGATTATTTTTTTAACCTTGACAAGCTATTTCCTCAAGGTCATTAATAGATGACTTTGGGCTTAAATATCTGTATTAACATGCTACATACATGTTGCAGGAACCATTAGAAGAGGTGTATGCTGCTAGTGTTAATAACACTACTAATAATCCTGCACCCAAGAGAAGCAAAAGATCAAAAAGAAGACGTGCAATGTGAGATTTTTGACAGGATGCATCCTCAATCGAGTTTGGATTCGGCAAATTTTGTGTTCTTCAATTGGAAATTGTTGGTTGTATAGAACGTTGTAGTTAATTAGAGGGGTCTTCCCAACTGCAATTTATGTAAAAAAAAAAAAAAAAACGTTTTAACTTTTAATTTTTAGCTGCTGAATTGCAGCTTGCCCGATTTGTGGTATTCTATATGAATACCATATTTTGTAAAATATTCCATTTTGCATCCAGATTTGATGCTCTTTATCCTTTTAGTGGGCATATTTGTCATATCTTTTCATATTCTGCCTCTCTAATCCTCTCTTCTTTCTTTGCCCTTACCTCCACTTTTCTCCTCGCTCTTACCTTCTATTCTAATTTCTTCATCTTCAGTACGTTACCTCCAAATTGTCTTCTTCTTCATCCGCTATATCATTATTTTCTAATTTATTATCTGCAATGCTATTTTATCGTCATCCCTTACACCGTTATTTTATAAGTCAGTTATCTTCTAAATTATCTGCTACTTCATTCTCTTTCATTTAGGTAAAGAGAATACCTCCTGGTCCACCGCTTCCACCCGATGTCTTATTTATCATTAACCTTTTTTTGGGGGGTTGAAACTGCACTGATTTTATAATTATATAATTTTATATATATATATATATATATATATATATATATATATATATATATATTATATTTCTAAGGATCGTGTAAATGAATTAAAGTGTTTGTAGTAAAATATTGAGTGAGTTTTTTTTTGAATGTTTTTGAATTATATTGAATAATTGATCATTAAAATGAAGAAAAGTTTTAAAAAATGAGAAACCTTAGAACATTTAAAAGTGGAAAAATAAAAGAAAAAAATAATAAAAATATTAACTAGCACTTGCATTTAAAGGAGATGAAAGGATTACGTCGATAGCAAATTATAAAATTATATGTATGTCAATATGTTAGAGAGTACATATTTGTGCATGGGTGCATATGGATGTCATGCGATGTAAATTCTACTTGCATGTGGCTGGATTAAACAATTAGTAATAAGTGCTAAATAATGGAATGAAATAAACTTAGACAAATCTATGTCACAAAAGACCCCTTTCACGTGGACATGGTCAAGGGAAATAAATAAAAGAATGAAAAAATAATAATTGTGGATGTCATGACATTTTGCACAAATGACCCAAATGTTATAAATATGGAGCCATCTACCCCTCTCACGACAAGAGACAACTCAAATTAAATGGGAATGGTGCAGGTATGTTGTGTAAGGTTGCACAATCAAAGAGGGCATGGTGTGGATGAAACAAAATAGGTGTTAATGCAATTAATAGGTATGGCACCCGTGCCCATGGACAGGGGATAATATGCAGGTCGCGTGGAAAACAAGAGGCATTTTTTAGACAACTTAAACCCTCACGACCCCCATAAAAAATGCTCGTTCATGCTTTGTTTTGGGAGGGAGTGAGAGAAAGGACGTGAAAAGGAGGAAACATGTGCAGATTAGGACAAAATGCACAGAGAGAGAGAGTTCGGGGAGATGACATGCAGAGAGGAGGGAAGAAACTGTGCATGAAGAGTATAGAGCAGAGGAAGGAGTGTGTTAAAAGGCCTCCAAATATTTCAAGGGAATGCTACTCGTGATGGACATTCATTCAAGTTGACTAAATATGGCATGAGTTCGAGTGAGAGGGGAGTGTTGGGCTAAGGCATCAATTTCTATGCCTCCTCTGTGCTACTCATCTTTTGCCTCTTGAAGGATGTAATCTCCAGGCCCATCAATTACGATGCTCTTAGCGATATTGGTGGAAGAGTAGGAGAATAAAAAGACAACAATGCGAGTTGGGTAACACTTATAGAAGGAAGCAAAGCAGCTCAGTTTATAGAGTGTGGAGTATTGTTGGGTAGCCACCATGAGAGAAGTCAATTCCCATGCCTTGTCAGAAATTTCTTCCATATCATTCTTATAGTTAAGTACACTCATCTCATACTGTTACTTCCTAAAAATAGTGTTTAATTCTGCACTATTCTTTCTTGTAGCTAAATGGGGGTTTGATAGATTAAGGATATAAGATAATGTTGTTAAGAAGTGCATTATTGGGATTAAGTTTTTTAAGGTTAAATTATTTTATCTATTGAATGTTTGAATTATCTTATAGATAAAATTTGAAGGTTTTTCTTGTTCTTATCTTAAGTGGTTACATAGAATAAGGTGGCATTGAGTTTACATTAAATCTATAGACCTCTTTATATATTATGAATTAGGAACACAGTTACCTAACCCTAGTTTTGAATTGTGGTTGAATAATAATGTAATTGAAAACAACTCCTCTTTAATGGCACTAAAACCACACTAAACCAAAAATAATTTAACGTTCAACTTGATAATGTTGGTAATCTACTTCAGGGTTGACATATAGGCTTTATATGAATACATGATGACTAGAGACCCCATCAGTATAAGAATCCTAATAGTTGAACTATCAAATGAACTAAGGAAAGGTTACTATAGCTGCACTAGGTTGTTTCATATATTTTATCTTGTAAAGTATCCATATTGTTTTGTGGCGTAAGAGAAATACGCTTTCACAAAGAACAAGATTATTGTAAATGAATTGAGAATAGTTGAAATAAGTGCTATAATAGTCAAAACAAAGTATTCTAACTCTTAAGTGTGTCGTGGGTTTCACAAATGTGTTTTATTGACTTTTAGATTAAAATATTGGTCATTTGATTAATCTGTAAATCAATATGAGATGTGGATTGGCCATAAATAAATTACCTTCTATTCACTATTACTGAAACATTCCTTATTAATGGGTTATGAATAATAAGGTGGTGAGGTCTAATTCGAGATTTCGATGTGCTTATATTGAAGTGTTATAATTATGGCTTATGAAATTGGGAACCGGTTTGGATTTCCTCAATTGGTATTACACATTGCCTCCTATTGGGAATCACTTAAAGGAACCTTATTGGATATGAAGTGGGTATTAAGATAAGTCAAGTTGAATATAATTGTAACCTTCTACCTTATTGGCCTCAACATAGATTATACAATAATTATCATATGCGTGGGCAATAATAAGCATAGAATTTCATCCCTTGTGGGAAACTCTAAATGGTTGCATACTTCTACATTGGGGAATATGTGACTAGTAAGCTTTCAAGTTGAAGAATTATTATACATAATAATGTTGGTCAACTATGAATGGGAATTGGGCATATATCCTTAAGATTATTATATCTTTCCCCCTACTATGACTTTTCCTTCTTAGCTTAAAGCTATAGAGGTGTTATAAAGTTCACTAGTTGACCCCTTACTTATCTTAACATGTGTGTGTGAGGAGTTGAGTTGGAAAATACTTTGACAATCAGAGTATGGAGAGTAATACGCTAACGGTTGTAGTGTGGTCATGCAGGTCCAAAGATAATTTCTTTTAAAGTAATAAGCCTATCCCTTAGGTCGATGAGATGAACCTAGAAGGGAGTTGAGATGTTCAAACAAGATTATAAATAAAATGGGTCGAGTTTAATTCAAGACCTTGATATCCTTAAATGGAAGTGTTAAAGTATGAGTTGTTAAATCATATACTTAATTATGTTCTCCTAATTATAATAAGCATTAATAATGGAAGATAAACATTAACGAAACCTTGATTATGGGGAAACTTGTGCGTATGCATCCCTTGAGAGACTTTGTAAGGAGAACTACATGTGACTTTGATCTGTTTGGAAGTGGGTATGTAGGTGGTCCTTGGGCGAAGAATGTCCCTGTGACCTCAAGTCTATAGGGGGAAGGTTTAGGGGGGATAACTCCAAGGGTTGGGGCTTCTCTTAATTGGTTTGATCTTTCCTCCTTCGTAAGCTTTTGTTTGAGGCTGAAATGGGTATAAAATGGGTAGGAAATGAGTTAAGGAAACCTAATAACTTGTATTTAATGTGTGATGTGTTCTAAATAGTAAATGAATAAAGTAAGCGATCTAACTACTTATAATTGGCAATTGAATATATGTATAAGTTTGGTAAAGTCCATCTTGTGTTGGTTCCATGTGACTATGTGTTGTGCAAATTGACTTCATATCTATAGGTCTCTATGTATAGGCTTGCATTTATTTTGATTGTGATTGTGTTTCATGTTATGTATGACCTACCTAAGTATGAACCTCTGGGATATTTGAGCAGTGATAGGCAGTCATTGGACCGTGTCAATGATCGATGTTTGGGCTATTGTGAGGGATTAGTTAGCATTCACTTGGTTCACAGAGGTGAAGGTAGCATGCTACCCTGGTTATGGTTATGATATGGTAATGGTTGCACGGGTAGGGACCCATCTATGCGAGTAACAATAATTTGGGGCTAACCGTTGTATCGAGGGGGTTCACTAGCTATCAATGAGGGCACGAAAGTGACCGATGCCAGTGTTACTCGGGATTGTGAAGAAGATAGCTGACAATATCACTAAGGTCATAAGGTGGTATATGTCAAGAGCTATTTCTTCTTGGGTGGATAGACTTGTCGTTGGTAGCCTATAGGTGATTGAAGTCATAATCCACTAGACTATGGTAGGTTCACTACTTGGGGAAACCCTTGAGATGGAGGACAGACTCGCAGTGTAGTATGGGATGCACCGAATCCCCTTCCCAGTTGTCAGACTATATACCTAGCCTTGTAGGGTTGAGGACAGACTCGCGACGTAGTATGAGATGCACCAAATCCTCTTCCCATTTGTCCAATGGTGCAAAAGACTAGAGGAAAGGATATGATCCATAGTGGAGTGCGTAATGCATCAATATTCTTTCCATTTGGGATGCATTATGGACATGTGTTAGCCATTGTGATGTGTTAATCAACCATTGTGGATGTGATGTATGTTGGAGCTCATCATTATGTATATGTGATGTATGTTGGAGCTTGCCATTGTGTATGTGATTTATGTTAGAGCTTGTCACTATGTATTTGTGATGTATGTTGGAGCTCGTTATTGTGAATTTATGATGTATGTTGGAGCTCGTCACTATGTATGTGAAGTATGATAGAGCTTGTCACTATGTATTTGTGATATATGTTGGAGCCAGTCATTAATGTAAATATGATATGTGTATGAGACAATCATTGTGTACTTGTGATGTACAAATGGGGTAGTCACGGTGTTGGAAGACTGAAATCACTGAGAGGGGAGGGGGGAGGGGTGAATCAGTGATTTATGAAAGTCACAAATTTTTAAACTTTTAAACCAGAATATCAAATGAATATTGAAGAACATACTTCACTTGAACTCAAACAATATTATATGCATTATAAATCAAATAAACATTTCATTCACTGAGACTGGCTTGATAAACTTTACACATTATAACAAAACCTTTTATGCAAGATGCTTTGATTTAAAGAAGGGCAGAAATGAATCACTAGCATCAACAACTTTTTATGCAACTGATGACTATTGTAATCAAGCAAATAAACCAATCACACATAGAAACATCACATAACACCAAAATTTGTCTTGAGTTGAAAAACCCTCTTGGGGAATAAAAAACCACTCGAAAAATCTTTCCTTTATTCACTTAGAGCAACAACTCTTTCACATTCAGGAGCACCAACACCACAAAATATAGGAGCACCAACTCCACAAGTTACAAGAGCACCAACCCCGCAAAATACATGAGCACCAACTCCATTACATTGCATAATAATAATGATAGTGTTCTATCAATACTCTAGAAGTGCAACTTGCAGTCCTAGACTGTCAATAGAAGACTATGAATATCCTCATTAAGCACATTGAAGAATGTTGTGTGCCAACATCTTTACAAATAATAAATTGATTTTCAATATACAACTTTCTATATGAAAATAATCACTTAAGGAGTACTCATTAAATCTCTTTTTCTTCTCTTCACAGATGTTGAAGAAAAATACCAAAAACCCTTCTTAAATAGATACACAATCTCTGCATACAACTTTTTGTAACTGTAAGAACCATCTTGAGTTAGGGTTATTTAAAAGAACAACCCTAAAACAATTATTTTAAATAAACCCTTTAAAGATAAACATTTTAGATAAACACACTTTTTAGTTATGATTTGAGCTTCAAGAAGCATTAACTACCTTTTCTTACTTTCTTCAAACAACAAAAGTAATACCTGATTATGCAATGAAGAAATCAAACAAATACTAGACAAAGACCGTTGAAGCCAATCCCAACTATCCAGTTGAAGGAGCCATTGTCACCTCAACTACCAAGCACTTGCTAGTTCATAACTTGATATCCATGCTTGCAACAAACGCAGTTAACTCTTCTAGTGTTGGCCAAAGCAAGAACAAATTTACAACTGAGAACTGAATTTCCTCATGGCGGCTAGGGTTCCAAACCCTTCAAAAAGATAATGCCCTAAATTTCTTTCTTTTAAGTCTATCAAAGACTTTGTCAAATAAAATGATGATTTGAAGTCGGATATGACAAATACACATGTTTTAATAAAACATCATAATATATTTGAGTCCGCTATTAAAGACTTCTACCACGGATGTCGACACCCATCATTGCCACATCAAAATCAAACACACTGCTAGTGCCAAGTCAATACTACCAGGTCATCTCAATCGATGTCACATACATTATCTCAATGCCTCGATAAACCCGATACAAACATTAAGCCCAAATCAATATTTAAAATTACCATTGATACCTTTGAAAACCATAATATGTCGGTGAAACAAAAATGATAGCTGTTGCCAAAGATGCTGACAAAAATGATGGCAAGACCAATTGAAAATACTTCCATGTGACTTTATTCAAAGTCAATTTCAATTTGAGTGCAAAGGTTAAGGTCACCACTATTATATGCTCAAAGAAACCTGATAGGGTTTAGATCACCTTTTGATGCCAATTATGACCACATGGTGATGTCTCTTTTTGATATCCAATGACACAATCATAATGTCAATTCTATATGCCAAGAAAAAAACATTAATATTATACCAAGCCATAGAGTATATATAAATATGCATAATCAACACACTCAATCACATTAAAATGTGATAATCAAGACCAAAAACATGAAGTCCTTATGCACTTGAACCTGTTAGAGATGATGTGATCAAATGTCAAACAATAATAATG
>CM021108.1:257504590-257943595 GCA_007115665.2 Sequoiadendron giganteum | reverse complement strand
TTACAAAGTGATTGACCACAATGAAACAATGTCATAACCTGTATGATTTGTGCAAACATAAGATGTGTCACTCATATATCATGTGAAGACAACTTGCAAAAGATCAAGTTGAATATACCACAATCTGAAAGTGATCAATCTGAATATACCTAAGACTTGTAATGATAATAAGTCATATACACCTGAATAACCATGCCATATACCTGAAACAACTGCTTTTTGATATCACCATATTCACATTGTGACTTTAATGATCAGGTCAAAACATCATGAATGCCTTAAAACAATACAATAGTGCAGTAACTTAAGATTGACAATGTACTAATATATCATTCAAAGACAACCTGAATATGCCTATTGAATATACCTACGGTAAACATTGTCAGCCTCAACAAATGTATAACATCAAAGATTTGAATCAAAGAGTTGTAACTGAGCTGTAAATAACATGTAACTGCAAATCATCCTGTCAACATCCATCAAAACATCATCACATATATTCTCATATCAGTAAACCAACCACTTTTGACATCAAGGACAAACCAACAATTGAGAGCCAGCACATGGTTGTTCTTGTGATGTACATATGAACTAATCATCATTGTACTTATGATCTATGTATGATCCAATCATTGCTATACTTGTGATCTGTGTATGATCCAGTCACTATTACACTTGGGATCTGTGTAATCATTGCTATACTTGTGATCTGTGTATGATCCAGTCACTATTACACTTGGGATCTGTGTATGTTCTAATCACTGTGGTACTTGTGATGTGTATGACCTAGTCAGCTTGTGTATATGGAGGTATGTTCATGATAGTCATTGTGTATGATCTTTGTGATTATGGTATGATATTCCCCTTGTGAATATTGTGAATGTTTGTACACTAATACTTGGTAATGTTTGGTATGGACCCAACACTTAATGACAGTCATTATCATTATATTATAATTGTCTAAGTTGATAAATCATGTTTAATGAATAATCCTAGTTTAAAAGTGAGATCATAGATCTCATGCAGGAGGAGAGAATTAACTGCGTATAACATTGATAAGTAGGAGGTATTTTCCACAGTGTGTCAAATTGTGATATTGCTATCAGGATTCAACTGTGTAGTTTTACAAGTCAAACTCATTGACCCATGTTTCATGAGTAGTAGTTCACGAATACCCATCTCTCATGATAGTGAATGGTCCACTTAGCACTCATTGCATCTAGGTGATGCTCATACAGGTGAAGCACTGGGCCTTCCCAAGAGGTCACCCATCCTAGTACTACTCTAGCTCAAGCGCGCTTAACCACAGTTTTCCCCAAGGTTAAGCCCAGTTAGCTTGCAACCCCATTTGCAAAACCTTCAACAAGTGTTGTGCCTTATGAACCATTCATTATAGAGCCCCTTTAGCTCATCAATTGATAACTATGAGGTATTTTCCATAGCGTGTCAAATTGTGATATTGCTATTAGGATTCAACCGTGTAGTTTTATGAGTCAAACTCATTGACCCATGTTTGCCTCTAACATTGTTGGGCGAACTATGAAGCTTCTAATTTCCACGAGAGGATACGTAGGCAAGGTCACCATGAACCCTCGAGGAATAGGTCTGGGTCTAGGAATGACCCTAGATGTATGAGCTTAATACCTTTGAGTGTAAGCATATAAGTAGCGATGATGATTTTTGTTCTCACCATGGTGAATGCAGAGCTATTGAAATTAACACTTCTAATTTACATGGAATATGTTTGGTTGATTAAGTTGGTAGTTGTGCATTGTTTATATATATATATATATATATAATAAAAATTGTAGTGCCTAAGGGGTGGATTTTACACTATTGCTTTCCATAAAGAAATTACTTATTATTTGATTTTAAAAAATTTCTTTGCAGATTTAAAACATAAAGCAATGCAAATGAAAAATGAAAGTTGCCATCAAATTGACAAAAAAAACTGCAAGTAGAAATAGAATGCTCCCATCCAGTTGGAAAATCAATATTTATTTGGCTTTTATGTGATTAGTGAGATTTTGAAAGCTTTATTTGATATTTTGGACACTTTTACCATTAAACGGCAACTGTTTTACCATTAAATTGCAACTCAAACTTGCTTTTCGATGACTTAATAGTGGTTTGAAGGCATGCGACTTGTTTTAGGCTCAAATCTCATACTGTGTGTAGCCTATCAGCCAACAATGAAATTAAAGTATAAATCTATTAAAAAATTATATTAAATAATATGAAAAATCATAATAAAAATGATTTTATAATAATTTAATAAAGTAAAGATATCAAAGTTTTTAAGTGTCATAATTTTTTTTAGTAAAGTAAAGATATCAAAATTTTAATTATATATATTTAGGATATCTAAATTAATATAATAAAATTATTATATATATGTAAAATTTATTTACACCATTATTCTAATTATAATAATGTAATAATACTATAATTAATATTATAATATTATTACTTTAATATTATATTTAGAATTATTAGTAACCTAATTTAAAAATATAAGTAGAGTGATATATACTATAAGAAAATTATATTAAAAGAGTAATAAATTGTTATTAATGACATTATTAAAAATATGATATTATTATAAGAAGTATTTTTAATAGTAAGGTATTGTAGTGTGATGTCTCTAATTAGGGATTTTTGTCGTTTTTATGTAAATTTTTCCTTCCTAAGAAAGAATATAAATTAGAACAACAAATCAAATAGAAATTAGTAATTGGAAGCTCAATATCAAATCCTCAAATGTAGATATGCACTTCAAATGATAATTTTGGATTGAACCTCATCAAATACAATTATTGGTATAAGCCCTAGATTGACTAAAAGCACTCATATTTGAACTGGGTACCAAAAAATTTTGCAACCCTCATAAAGTTGATTTCATTTATTTGCAATTGTTGGAAATGACTAAAAGTTGAAAAAAATATTTTTAGAGCTTTTACAAATGTCAAATCAATTCACAAGCAATAATGATGGAATCTTAGACCTACACATGATCATTGCAACAAGCGGTAGCTAGTTGATTGATGCAAGACAAAGACCAAGACCTCAAATCAAGGTGTTGATCTTTGCAGCCACCACACCAATTTCTTATGTATCCTATTGAAAACTAATTTCTCATAGGGAAATAAAGAAGGCCCAAAAAGTTTTGAAATGCAAATCATCATACACAAAAATGCACAAAAAACTATTGACATACCACTTTTCGAAATTAATTTTAAATATGGAAACATCTTCCATTTGCTCTGAAAACTTGTACATTAAGAGTTCTTTCATCTACAAGAATACAAGTGGATCAAAATTTATCTACCAATACAACCATGTAAAAAATCAAGTTAAAAACCTAGAAAAATCATTTTTGAACACTGGTGCTTTGATCCATTTTAGCAACTTTTAAACTTTCATCTTTTTCCCCTATTTTTCTATAGTTGGGTGTTTGAATTCAATTTCCCATGATACAAACACATGTTTTGACACAAAATTGAAGGAACAAAATTTTGATTTATTAATTGAAATTCTTTAGGAGTTTGCAACATCTACTACAAAAAACTAAACAATTAACTTCAGAAATCAACTACACAAATGATTGTTTTTCCTTCCACAACAAAAATCTTCTTCATGAGACTTACAATCAGCTACCTCAACAACAATGTCACCTCCAAGACATGCATTTTTATTCCCGGGTGCCCCCTTGAGTTTCCATGTTCCTCCTTTTAAAACTTCCCCATTTTCTCATTTTTACCACTTTTTCTTGCTTTTCCAGTAGGGGCGTTCACTTTTTAGTTCCTTTGTTGTATTCATATTCCCTCCTTCCTCTTAGGCATGGCCAACATTTCTATCACCAATTTTTTTACTTGCACAATTAATTGCTTTTTCCAAGTTATTGTTGTCACTTGGAAATGCACTCCATTGAACAAGGAGTTCAGTTTCCAATGATACAATGGAAATAACCTCAAGGTGTGGGGCCCTTGCAATTGATACTAAGTCTCCAGAGAAGGCAAAATTCCTTTCTAAACTAGGTGCATAAGAGGACTGGTCTAACCCAACCTCAATAAACTCTAAACTAATGACTTGTGAAGAAAAGAGAGGAGGAATGCATAAAAATAATGAAAAGGAGATGCACCAAATTTAGAGTGTTTCTTCCTGCTTGTAATTGCATAGAGCATTAATAAAATCACCAATAGAGCTCACACAACTCTCTATTTTACTAATTCTATGAGGGAACATGGAGGCTAGGGGTTTGAAGGATCTTAAAAGGGATGAAGGCTATCCACAATTGACGTCCACAACAGATTAGCACAATCATATAACTTATAAAAATGTTAAAAACTCATGCATACAAAAAGATATCAGATGTTACACAAAATGCAAGCATGGAGAAGAGGTGAAGGAAGTAATTATATTAAAACATAGGCATAAGCCAATTTTATAGTTGTAGAGAATGCTAAGATAACATAAGGCTGCCAGAGAAAATCCAGGGAAGAACCATTCAAAATGATACAAATATTGCCTTTATAGCTCAGGCATAACTAAGATTGACTCAACTAAACCCTAACCCTACCCAAGGTTAGCAAACAAGGAGATCACCCCCAAACAAGTTGCAACGACCAAATCATGAGAAGCAGGCTACAAGACGACCCCTGAAGGCTATGATGCACATGCCATACCTCTGCATTGAATTCCCCGCGAATGCAGAGTAGAAGAAATTCATGAAATCGCCCATAAATTCGGTCTGCACAAAAGGGAATGCCATCTTAGACATAAAGAGGCATGAGCGCTACCCTAACATTTAATATGGCATGGAATACTAGGCAACACAAACCTTGCAATGATGAAAACTGATCCATATTGCCACTAGTTGTTGAAAAGAAGATTCGCCATTACTCCAGACTCGACTTGTGAAACTCAATGTGTCAAGCTGTTGACATTTGAAGTTTGACCATCAGATCTTGGATGTGCACCCAAGATTGAGTCCCCAAAATGAATTTAAAATGTGTTCATTGATTATATTTCTTTTAAAACTCGGCCATTGATCTCCATCACATCACATTAGACCATCACAACTAACCTTGGCGCGACGTAATTCACAACTGTGATGTGAATTACCCGTGCAATGCAACCAGAACATGTCACTTACCACCCTAGACACTTGTCATAATATCACCTCATTGCATCTCCCAGCCTGGACCCATCATCACCCTCATCGCATGTCGCAAATTTGATTCAATCCCCTTGCTTCACTACAATGATGTGAAGCAAGCATGCACTGACCGTTAGATTGTTTCCTTCACTTTCCACCATCTGATCTCACCATCGCGCATTGCAAATAGGCTCCAAGCTGTGCAGAGCAAAAATTTGATGCAAAGACATCATGTGATGCAATAGGAAGTGGCCACCTGTCTTCATGGAATATTCTCTCAACATATGCTTCCACATCGCTCATCACACATCGCATCTCCCTTGATGTGTATTTGAACCATAACTGCGATGCCTTGGAGTTGAGTGATGAAAGAAGATGTGACCACATGTCTTGATCTATTTTGTTGGCACACATCACGCTTTGCTTTAGACAGTGAAGAGCTCAATTTGTGATGTGAAGGAATTAGTTGATGAAGACAACCATCACACATTGCAAAAGATATATACTCTTGAAAAACACAAATGCGATACATAGGAACACTGCGATGACTGTCAGATCTCCATCATTTGTCTTGAGTCTTTGATCAATGAACATCACACATCGCCTCATCACTCCATGCTGCCAAGAACCAAAATGCAATGCATAGGGATGATGTGATAAATGAACAACTTAAGAATTTTACACATGCTCAATAAGTTGTTTTGAAGAGGGGGCCATACCTAGGTGATAGAGTGATTTATATTGTAACAAAGGCGAAGGTATAACTTGATTGGAAAAAAATGAGGCTATGAAACCTATGTTGGCATTGATAGAGGTTTTCAAATTGGTTAAAATATCGATGAGGCCATTAATTCATTGTCTTTAAACACTATGATCAATGAAAGATGAAGTTTTGATAACTTCATCGGAGGCTGATGAAGTTATAGAACTTGTGAAAAGGCTAACAACTCTTTGACTTAGCCAAATTTGAACATATTTAGATGTTTTGACTCAATCAATTTGGTAAACATATGATGACCTAGACATAAGTTCATAACTTAAGCGAGTAGGAATTGGATGGAGAAAGTCAACCAAAAAATAGAAGGAATGACTAAGGCACAAGAAAGCTAGGGTTTTAGGAGGGTTTTACCCCTATCATACAGATTTAGAACCTCAACCTCAAAATAATTGAGGAACCTCAAAAAACCTTAGAACATCAAAATAAACCATGAATATCAACATGATGCACATGTGGGATCTCTCCGATTGGATACAAATGATGGGCATCCAATGGTGATATGAAAATGACAACAGTTATCCTATCATCAATTCAATCCAATAATACCTGGCACCCAAATTTCCCACTTCAAAATAATTGCAGATTTTTAAATTTAATGAGTTACAAGTGCAAAAAATGGCCTCTTGATGTTTGGGCATGGGGTTTTGTGAAGTTCCCCAATTTCCCTAAAAAATAAATTCCAACAATCTCTTCTCCAAATTTAAATCAAATTCGAATTTTACCCAAGTAACTTTAACTTTGAGGAGCTAGAGGGGAAATAAAATTAATTGAGATTCATGCCTGCAAAACACCAATGCAAACCAAAACACACACCAAAGCTGAAAATTCAATTGAAATATTTTTGGGCAATGCAGCATTGCCTGTGGACCCGAATGCTCCTGCATCAAACATGTTGGGTAAGAATTTTGTGAGCATAAGCTCACAAGAATAGAGTTGAATGGTAAAACCATCCTTCTAGATTGTGAACAATCTGCAGCAAACCCCATCACTGAAATATGTGCACTAAGAGTTTTTCTTTTTCCCCTTTTCCCAAAATCTTGTCAGAACAAGCTTTACGATCTTCTAATGAATCTACACTTCATTCTCTCTTGTTGTGGACTCATGTCCACCATGAACTGTCCTCTACCACATCACTTCTTTCCTCCCCTTCTTCATGGGATCCAAACTACCACAAACCGACCACCTCCACCAAGTTCCACCTGCACCATCCTCTACAACCTCTATACACAAACATGCATCATTCGTATACCAATATGCAACTACAAATTCATCTTTTACAACTGCAATATCTTCTATAGAAGGTAAATAATCATCATTTTTAAATTCAAAATCAAAATTTTACCTCATCTTTTTTCTTTATACTCCAACATCATCTTCTTCCTCATCCTTCACCACAACCTTTATCTTCTATCCTCCATCGGTAAGCTTATCAAATCACTCTTCTTCTACCGTCAAAATTTGCATTAACAAATCATCTTTATCCTCTTTATCTATTGCAACATCCTCAAGCTCTATCATTGCCATCTCAATCTCCATAGCCGCATCTTCTTCACTACTCATACCTTCTTCCCTGTTAATCGCTGCAACTCCTCTTTTGCTTTCTCCTTTCATGTCTTTACTAAAACTAACTATTGCAATATCTTTATCTACATGAAATCCACTCTCATCTTCATCATAAAAATAAAAAATATCATGCATTATCTTACTAACCTCTTCCCTCTCCACTAGTGCTCCAGATTTTCCTTGCTCTGTAGCTTCACTTTTCTCCTCAACCTCCATTCTAATTTCTATTTTGATTTCTTCCTCCATGCCTTCAACAAGGCATGCTGCTACAATCTCTTTTTCTTCTTCATCCTCTTGCTTGAGGATCTTATCTTCACATATTGTTGCATCTTCTCGTTCATTTAATAACATTCCACCTTCTCTTTAATTTTTTCAACTTTAAGCCTTTTAGTAGCCATCATGCCCTTTTCACGTAATCTTTGTTCATGCTTTATTTTAGCTTCTTCAAGTTCTCTTCTTTGCTCAATCTCTATCATGCCCAATCTAGCCTCAATCTTCTTTAATTCTCCAATAAGACATTTTATGAACCTCTTTTTTTCCCAATCTTCCATAGGTAAAATCCTCATAGGCCTTCTCATGACCCATTGTGTCGTCTTCTTCAAAGACATCTTCAAAGGCTCGCAAGCCCCTTTGCATTTACAAGTACTCTTTGCAACAAATATCTTACTCACACAACTAGCCTCTACCTAACAAAGACTCTAGAAGATGCACCTCTCCAAGACCTCTTCTACCCACTTTTTCTCAGTGGAAGAAGTCTATACACCTTCTATCCAAATTTATCTCTACTGGAGGAAAGCCCACATGATTCTCATAGAATCAACTTTCTCTTGCGGCTTCACTGCTTCACTCTTCACCACTCTTCATCCATAGGTCATGGTTCATACTCTGCACTCTCAAGATCTTTTGGCTCTGGTACCATTTGATGCAAGATAAAGACCAAGGCCTGGAATTGAAGTGTGGATCTTTGTAGCCACCACACCAATTTCTTGTGTATCCAGCTAAAAATTAATTCTCATAGGGAAATAAAGAAGGCCCAAAAAGTTTTGAAATGTAAATCATCAATCATACACATAAGTGCACAAAAAACTATTGACCTACAACTTTTTGGAATCAATTTTGAATGTGGAAACATCTTCCATTTTCTCTGAAAACTTGTACATTAAGAGTTCCCACCTTCATCTATAGGTGCTGGAAGTTTGAAGAGATTGTCATTGATATGGTTGTTGGAAACATGAGCATAAGCTTATACAGTATTGCCATTGATGTCAACCTTGTGGTTTGATGTCTACAGTTGGTTGGTGAAGCATGAGTGAGCATGGAGATGTCAATTCAACATAGAAATGTAAATATTATGCTCCGATGCAAAACAAATTATTGTATATTCGGTTAAGTTCAAAGCATAGTTTTCAGTGTATAGAACATCCATTTTTTGGTTCGCATTGGTTCATCTTGAGTTATTTCTATTTGCGGTTCTAAGGAATTTTTTGGTACATGTTTGAGGACCTTAAATCCAAAGTTTCATGTCTTTATGTCTTTTGATGCAAAAATTATGGTTGACAATGTATGGAGTTTACCAGTGACAATGTTGCTAGTGTAGAGTACCTGTTTGGAATGGTTCACATTCCTCCGCAGAAGCATATTTGGTTATGCAGATTTGTGGAAGTGTTTACAGGTGTCAAAAGGGTGTGTAGTCCAAGTGGTGTGTATTTTGGAGGTCTGTGTGTCGTTTGTGGATAATTAGTTGGTGTATTTTGGTGTTGTCTCACCAACAGTTCTGACCTAATATGTTTGAGGTCGTGCAAAGTTAAAATAAGTATTGATCAGCTATATGGAAGCTATTATAGGTCCATGCCAACCTATTTGATGCATTACAAGTTTTGAATTAAAACACAAAGCGCGTATTTTTGATCTTGAGCTGACAAGTTATTGTTTTGCATGATACATCTAATTAGGCTGACCTAATTGATGTTGTAGGTGTGTGAAAATGTAATGAGTATACATATAAGATCATTTTCGGTGTTGTAGGGATGAGAAGTGATGTGATGAGATGTGTGTGGTGTGTAGAAAATGTGTGGTGTGAATTCCTAAGTAGTCATGCGAATGTGATGTGAATGTAAAGCAAAGCAGAGTGTTAGAGTATGGTAATATGAAGTGTGTTGATTCAGTATTTTTAGTTTCAGTGGAACTATATTTCTTGCATATTGTAGATGAACTTTTAGCAGTTCAAATCTTGGCAATGAGCCACCCCTTTCTTCTATTTTTCTTATCTTTGGATAGTGAGTCCACCTGGTAGTGAGCCTTTTTGTAATATCTTATAAGCAGTTATAATATATTGTGAGCTAATCTTCGCGATGGTTTTTCCCTTTTTGGGTTTTTCCATGTAAAAATATTTTGTTCATGTGTCATGCTTTGATGGTTTCTTTCCTTACTAAAAATTGAATATGATGCATGGAATAAATGTTTAAATGGTTAAGTAGTTTCAAAGAATACTAATTCACCCCCCTTCTTAGTATTTCTGGTGTTCAACAATTGGTATTGGAGCTTGGTTCCTTCATTTGGCTTGATCTCTGATGTAGATCTTGGCATTGAACACACGGATATAAGGAAGTATCCTATTCTACCTGAAGAAATTATGCTTGAAGGATTTACTAAAGAAGATTACACTATTGACATGGAAGGAGAAGTCAAGTCTACCCTGGATGATTTGAATAAAGAAGAATCTGAGAACAAAGATCTGAAAGAGGATCTTAGTGATGTAGATGAATGCATTAAGATATTGAGAGAGAAACTAAAGAAATCTACAGATAGGATCAAAGAGCTCAAGCAATCAAATGAGACCATTCCCAACCCAGAATTGCATATTGAATAAAGTAAGAGTTGAAGACTGCTTGAATTCTAAATTGAAAGACAAATCTGAAGAATACTCAAAGCTTGAACAATAAGTTGTAACCTTGAGATTAGATCTAGAGAAAACAAAGATTCAAGAAGAGTTCTACAATGCTTGATGAGATTATTGCTAATCAGAATGGATCTAAAGATAAAGAAGAATTAGGTTTTGAGAAAGGTGAAAGTTCAAAAGCAGATCATACACCAAGTGCTGAAAAGAAGATTGAGGACAAGAAGAGAAATGCCAAGTAGGTCTAGAATCAAAGGAAAGACTTTAAAGGACCACCAATCAGAAAACCAAATGTGCAAAGGTATCCATCTTTTAATTGTTGTTGTTATTCCTGCAATAAATTTGGACATATGGCTATGGAATGTAGAAGCAAAATGAATCAAAATGTTCAATCATTTCGTGATTAGTGTTTTACATGCAAAATATTTGGTCATAGAGCTAGTGAATGCAGAAATCAAATGATGAATGACTATAACAATGGTATGCGGTTTCAATATTTCAATGGCTAATGTTATACATGCAATGGATTTGGGCATAAAGCTAATCAATGTAGATTCATAATAGGTGGAAGTAAGTTTGATCAAAATTTCAAATGCCACAAATGCAATAAGTTAGGACACAATGCTGAGTTTTGCAGAAGCAAGAATGCAAAGGTTGATATGGTAAAGAAGAATGATTTAGTGAAAAAGGCTATTCCAGTAGGGATGAAGAAAGAGATGGACAAAATCTGGAAAAAAGAAAGAAGAGATAGAGGTTAAGATTGAGCTTGTGCTAGCTTTTGGTGTAGATGTTTCCTCCAAAAACTAAGTCGAGAGCTTTGGCTCAAGGGGATTTTTAATAGACGATCATTAAGCCCCTGCCAAAGATATAGTGTTGATGCCTTCAACACGTGGATATGAGGTGTAGGTTGATATGATTGATGTATTTGTGAAAACATCGATGATAAATATCAAGATGCAAAAGTTTGCAGAACAATCGAAGTTGATTGCACATTATAGTTAGGGTTTGTCAACTTTTTTCCTAACTTCAAATTAGTACATTCAATACGAATTAGGCTATTTTTAAAAAGGGTTTATAAGTGATTTCACATTTGATCTAAGTCATTTGCAAATAAGTATTTGAAGAGAAAAGAGCAGTGCAAGAGTGAAGAGAAGCATTTCAAAATTTGTGCGCATGAAACCCTAATCAGTGGTGATTAAAAGGTATTTACAGTTTCTGTTTTCACTAAGCTTTTGAAGTAATTTTACTGTGTCAAAAAATGTATACCACATAAGTTGTCGAGGTTGTGGACTGACCCCGTCCAAAATTCAAATGACACCCTGATAATTCAATGATGACTGATCTAAATGATGCATTCTCGAGCATTCCATATGGTGTGATACATACAAAAGATGTCAGGATATATATTCATGCAAAATTGGAGGAGTATAATCACTCAAAGTTAGGTGATGTGTGGTTTAATGAACTCATCATAGACCAATTTGAACTGAAATTCGATTTCGAGAGCTTGGCGGAGAAGAAGCTCAATGTCTGGAATAATTTACCTATCTTTTTCTATGTGGGTGAGTGGATTCAATACACCATGAGCATAATTCACAACAAGTTTATGTGGTTGGATATTCCACATATAATGAATAAGAAGACGATTAGGGTTGTTATGAGATTATGTTCAACCAAACCGGTTCTAATGCTCAAGTCAGTAAAGAATGAAATGTTAAGGGAGTTAAAAGGTGCAAGATATGATGAGAGAACCCTAACAGTCAAAGACATTAGAGACGCTATAGTAAAATATGCAACAATGGTAATAGGGTACAAGATATATTTTACGAACAAAGAGAACTCTGTTTCTGCAACTACCATCAACACCGCATATGAGATGGTAAAGAAGGGATCAAATTATGATTTGTGTGAATTGATAAGGGAAAAAATTCCAGAGAATTTTTAGAAGACTAAGGATTCCTGGTACCCCTTCATGTTTGGTACCTTGATTATTTTTTTCTTTTCTACTTTCTTAATGAGGTTCCTAAAACTAGAAACATAGTGTGGTTGAAGGAAAGACCAGTGGCACATCAAATCAAAGACCACTTGATGAGATTGGGTGATGAAGACACACAAAATAAAGCACTATGGGGATTCTTTAAAAATTTCCAAGAGAATATGCAATCTAGAGAAAAAATTCCAGAGTGTGGTGGAAAAATATAAAAATGACATCATCTTCATGGTAAACAAAGATTGTTGCATAATGGAGGTTGTTGAGCCTAGGATTGTGTGGATCCCAAAAATGGGATATGAAGTTGCAGAGGATGTAATTGTTGGTCTAGCTGACCATATGCTAAGCAAGCTTAGGGACAACTCTGAGGAAAGATATGGAACATATCAAGAGAATTCTATGGAGGTTCACATGGAGCAGAGGCAAAAAAAAATAAAGAATTTTGTTGAGAAGATGACTGCACAAGTCATGGAAATGATGGGCCTATCAAAGGAACAAGTGGAGAAAGCCAAAAGCATTACTGGTTCTCTGAGAGGTGCATCTAGCATAAGAAGGTATGGTAGAACATCTACCCCCTCTCCGGGTGCCCCCAAGTCATCTGGGAATTTTCTCTATGTTAGTGGAACAAAGAGAAAGGATTCAACCAGTACTTTGACTAAACATCTGAGTGCATCTGTGAAAGAAAAGGCTCCTCTGATAAAGTAGCAAAGTGCCCCACAACAAAGAAGAGAGAAGAATATGAGTGTGGATGAAGAAGAGGAAGAGGTAGAAGAAGAACCTCTTGTAAGAAAAATAAAATTCAGAGTCTCTCAAGCAAAGACAAGTACAAAGAAGGCAAAATTTGACATTGTGGAGATCGATAGTGAAGCGGAGGTGGAGAAACAAAAAAAAAGGAATTCAAAATTTATGTAAGGGATAAGAAAACCAAGTCCGGTAAAGGAGAAAAATCCCCTTCAGAAGCAAACAAGAATAAGGATAAGTCTTCCCCTCCACTAAGAACACATAGCCCGATGAAATTAGATGCATTATTTAATGGTATAGTTGAGCATGAAATGTTGGAACATATTGCTGCACTATATACCACTGCAGATGACATTGATAAATCTACAATAGAAGAGACAATTGTTAGATATATTGTTACATTTGAGGTCAACATGAAGGATATTTAAGGTCGATTGCCTGAAGATTTAAAAAGTGTATTATATGCAAGAAGAGAAGAAGCAATAAATGAAGAGGCAAGGTTGAGGGCATCTACCTTGGAAGAGATTGGATCTCCCCTCTCAGATGAGAACAAAGCAAGATTGGATCAAGTGTACAACAAGAAATTCAAGACCAAACAAAGGGTCACTGCACTGATGAAAATAGATAAAAATGATATTGAAAGGTTAAGAAATGAGACTGTTGAGAAGGTTGTGAATTTGACAAAAGAACTAGGCATGATACAAGACACTAAATAGAAAATGCATGATAATGTCTTTATCCTGAAATTTAATATACTAGAAGATACATAGTAGGAAGATGATCAAACTGGGCATGATGTAGAGAAGGAGAATGAGAAAGAAGATACCCATCTGATAGTGGAGAATGTGGCTGCGAAAGAAGGAAATATTGCTGGTAACACTCGGCCGGTAGGAGAAAACATTGTTGGAGAAGAAAATGTTAAAGAGTTGCAGAAGGAGGATACTCAATCAAGACATAAATCACCTCCTCCAGAAACAAAGAAGAATGTTGAAGATGATGTTGTATAAGACAACCCAGAGATCAATGAGGCACAAAATACAAAAAGTATGCCTTCTTCGGACAACAGTGCAAAATTAGTTGATGATGAGAAGAAGGATGAGAAAGGGTATGGAAATGTTGAGAAGAATGAAGAGAAAGCAGAAGACAACATTGGTGAAAAGGAAAATGCAGAAGAAAATAAGGATGAAGGTAATATAAAAATGGTTGGAGAATCTTTCAGAACCTCTAGAGATTCATTGAAGATTTTATTGAACATGAAACTACAATTCCAACCTATTATTTCTTTCCAATTATTACAAATTCCAATGAAACATGGGCAAGTTGATATGGACAAGATGTCCCCTTTGCACAAGTTACAACTCGGTGATGCATTCCATGCCTTCGCTAGAAAGGAGATCTTGCAGAAACATTAGAAGAGTCTAGAGCTAATAGATGAAGTAGTGAAGGTGTTGTAGGAGAATATTTCCGGAGTAAGTATTGACAATTCTTTATCCGATGTGCAAAACTTGAAGCTTTTACTTGATTCTTTCAAAGAGTATTATGTTGGACTTGAAGATAAGTTGGAGAAGGAGATAAATAAGAAAGTGCATGATAGAAGGTTGGTGGACATAACAAATAAATATGCCACTGCTTATGGAAAATTATAGAACAACTTTAAGGATTCTCAAAATTGTGTTGTAGAGGTGAAGAATATATTCCGGTTTTATTTAAAGTGATCCAGTTCAACAAAGAACATAAAGGTTGAGATGTATTCTATTGAGGCACATATTGATAAGGCATCTAGTGCCTATGATCCGGTGAATGATGCAGATGGATCCAAAAGAGTAGCAATTGAAAATTTGCATGAATAATTCTTCCAGCTATAGGAACAAAGAGGAAAGATTATAGTGCAGTTTTGACAGTTTAGAGACTTGGTGAATGCTAAGTTCACACCCATATTTAGTGCTTTGATTAGTGTGGAGAAAGAAAGAAAGTTAAATCCAGTACCTAATACTCTAGATGAAGATGAAGAACTCCTCACGGAGTTTGAGGCTATGAACCGCATGCTTGGGTTGGCCAAGAAATAGTGGGAAAACGGTAAAAAGGACTGGCAAGCACACCTTATGAAATTGTAGGTGTTATACACTTCTTCTGGTTAATTTGTGTTCATTTCTTTTCTATTTATGTATTTCAAACTTCATTATATATATGTGGAAGTTAGAGGATATAGTATACCCATGCAAATTTTGATGGATAACATTGTTAGGGGGAGTTGGTTTGATTTTTTGAAGAAGTTTGTTACTCTCATGCATCTATGTATATATCAGTTAGGGGGAGTCTGCGAGTAAGTCATGCATATATGGAGGGGAGAAGGAAAAGAATAGAAAGTATATGAGAATGATGTCAAATGGAGCATAAAATAGAAAAATATGTGTGCACCCTTTTCCCTTGATGTCAAAGGGGGAGAATAGTTTGGAAAATTGTTGGGATAGTAGTTTGAAGAAGACATGGAGAAGAGTTGATGCATGTTGCTATCAATGACAAAGGGGGAGATTGTTGAAAGTTTGAAGAGATTGTCATTGATATGGTTGTTGGCAACATGAGCATGAGCTTATACAGTTTTGTCATTGATGTCAACAATATGGTTTGATGTCTACAGTTGGTTGGTGAAGCATGAGTGAGCATGGAGATGAACATTTAGCATATAAATGTAGATATTCCACTCCAGTGCAAAACATAATGTTGTATATTCAACTAAGTTCAAAACATGATTTTCAGTGTATAGAGCATCCATTTTTTGGTCCGCATTGGTTCATCTTGAGTTATTTTTGTTTGTGGTTCTAAGGAATTTTTCAGTACATGTTCGAGGACCTTAAATTTAAAGTTTCATGTCTTTATTTCCTTTGGTGCAAAAGTTATGGTTGATAGTATATCAGGTTTGCCAGTGACAGTATTGCTAGTGCAGAGTACTTGTTTGGAATGATGCGCATTCCTCCGTGAAATCATATCTGGTTAGGTGGATTTGTGGAAGTGTTTACATGTGTCAAAAGGGAATGTAGTCCAAGTGGCGTGTATTCTGGAGGTCTGCGTGTCAGTTTGTGGATAATCAATTGGTGTATTTTGGTGTTGTCTCACCAACAATGCCGACCTAATATGTTTGGGGTCGTGCAAAGTTAAAATAAGTATTGATTAATTATATGGAAGCTATTATAGGTCCATGCTACCCTATTTGATGTGTTACAAGTTTTGAATTAAGGTGTGAAGCGTGTATGTTTGATCTTGAGCCGGAAATTTATTGTTTTGCATGATACAACTAATTAGGCTGACCTAAATGATGTTGTAGGTGTGTGTGAATGTAATGAAATATAAGATCATTTTCGACGTTTTAGGGATGAGAAGTGATGTGATGAGATGTGTGTGGTGTGTAGAAAATGTGTGATGTGAATTCTTAAGAAGAACATGCGAATGTGATGCAAATGTAGAGTAGAGAAGAGTGTTAGAGTAGAGTAATATGAAGTGTATTTATTTAGTATTTTGAGCTTCGGTGGAACTGTATTTCCTACATATTGTAGATGCATTTGCAACAATTCAAATCTTGGCAGTGAGCCACCCCTCTCTTCTATTTCTCTTATTCTCTAGACAGTGAGTTCGCCTGGCAGTAAACCTTCCTATAATATCTCTAATCAGTTATAATATATTGCGATCTAATCCTCACTATGGTTTTTCCCTTTTTGGGTTTTCCATGTAAAAATATGGTGTTCATGTGTTATATGATTTGATGGTTGTTTTCATGGTTTCTTTCCTTACTATAAATTAAATATGGGGCTTGAAATAAATGTTTAAATGGTTAAGTGGTTTCCAAGAATATTGATTCACCCCCCCTCTCAGTATTTAAGGTTTTCAACAACAAGGATATAGGTGGATCAAAATTTATCTACCATTACAACCATGCTAAATTTCAAGCTAAAAACCCAAAAAACCATTTCTAAACATTGGTGCTTTGATCCCTTCCAACAAATCTTAAACTTTCATCTTTTTCCTCAAATTTTCTATAGTTGGGTGTTTGAATTCTCCTTCCCATGATACCAACACATGGTTTGACAACAATTTGAAGGAACAAAATGCTGATTTATTAATTGAAATTCTTCAAGATTTTGCAACGGCTACTACAAAAACTAAACAATTAACTTCAGAAATCAACTACATGCATTATTTTTTTCCTTCCACAACAAGAATCTACTTCATGAGACTTACAATTAACTACCTAAGCAACAATGTCATCTCCAAGGCCTGTATTTTCATTCCCAGGTGCCCCCTTGAGTTTCCAAGTTCCTCCTTTTTTTAAAACTTCCCCATTTTCTAATTTTTACCACTTTTTATTTCTTATCCAGTAGGGGCATTTCATTTTTTAGTTTCTTTGCTGCATTCATATTTCCTCCTTCCTCCTAGGCATGGCCACCATTTCTTCCATCAATTTTTTTTACTTGTACAATTAATTGTTTTTTCCAAATGATCTTGTCATCAATTCAATCCAATAATTGCTTTACCTGGCACCAAACTTTCCCACTTCCAAATAATTGCAGAATTTTAAATTTAATGAGTTACAAGTGCCAAAAATGGCCTCCTCATGTCTGGGCATGGGGTTTTTCAGAACTCAACAATTTCCATAAAATTAAATTTTGACAATCTCTTCTCCAAATTTAAATCAAATTCAAATTTTACCCAAATGTCTTTAGGTTTGAGGAGATGTAGGGGAAATAAAATTAAATGAGATTCATGCCTGCAAAACACCAACACAAACCAAAACACACACCAAAACTGAAAGTTCAACTGAAATATTTTTGGGCGATATAGGATCTCCTGTGGACCTTGATGCTCCTGCATCAAACACGTTGGGCAAGATGTTTGTGAGCATAGGCTCACAAAAATGGAGTTGAATGGTAAAACCATCCTTCTAGATTGTGAACAATCTGTAGTGAACCCCATCATTGAAATATGTGCACTAAGAGTTTTTTTCTTTTTCCTCCTTTTCCAACATCTTTCCAAAACAAGCTTCACGCTCTTTCAACGAATCTGCACTCCATTCTTCTCTCCTATTGTGGAATCATGTCCACCATGAATTGTCCTCCATCACATCACTTCTTCCTTCTTTTCCTTCTTCGTGGGATCCAACCTACCACAAACCAACCACCTCCACCAAGTTCTACCTGCACCATCCTCTACAACCTCTATACACAAACATGCAACATCCACATACCTCTATTAAAGGTCATATGGAAAGATGAACTTGAGTCAATTAACTATGCATCATTACCTACACAAGTTGCCAAAGCTATAATGAATGCATCACCATTTCCTTCTCAGACTCAAAATCAAAATCGAATTTCTTATGTTTCTTCTTCTTTTCTTCTTTGCAATCCTTACGAATATGTCCAGACTTACCGCAGTTCCAACAAATAACTTTGGATTTTCCAAGAGATCTGGATCTCCCCTTGGACTTGGATTTATCACGCTTCTCATTCTTCTTTCCTTTTTCCTTAGGTCTTTTATGAACATTTAGGGCCTCCTTGGCACTGATGGATACCTTCCTCATCTCTTTAGAAAGCAAAGAACCCACCACATCTTTATTCTTCAATATATCAGAAGTACTCTTTATATCCATAACAAGAGAATCCCACGAATCAAGCAAATAAAAAAGCAAGATCTAACATTTCTCCTCCTCATCCATTTTGACACCAATTGATGCCAATTGAGCCACCAACATATTGAATTCTTCCAGATGGCCTGTAATTCGTCCACCCTCTTCCATTCTCAAGGAATACAATTTCTTTCTCAAGTAAATCTTGCTCACTAAATATTTGGCTTGATACATATCTCCAAGTTTCTTCCATAGCTTATGTACACATGTCTCTTCATTGAAATTGATTAAAACAAAGTCTACCAAGCCCAATCTGATTAGACCCTTGGCTTTACGGTCCATAACATCATATTGAGGAGCCAAAGTAGGATCTGGAGGCCTTGAAACCTTCTCATCAACAACATCCCACAGATCTTGATCTATCAACAAATCCTCCATCTTCAGCTTCCACATTTTAAAATTTATTTCCAAAATATTTATCCACCTCTATTCTCCCTAAAGAACTTGCCATTTGAAAATTCATGCAACAAGATCACAAAGTATCTTTTGCACAAGCTCCCACTCAAATTTGGATTAGTTCAAAAAACTCAACAACCCACAATTGAAACCAAAGGTGATAAGGCTCTGATACCACTTGTAAGGAAGCTAAGGTAGAAAAACAACTTCCTACACTAATCTTGAGAGGAGGATCATGCAAAACCTTATAGATGTTTTCAACAATTACAAAAACTTAAACAAAAATAAACATAAATATCATGCAAACCACAACACAATGATTTATGTGGGGAAAACCCTTTTGGCAGAAAAACCCCACACTCCAAAAGTCACCCAATATATCATTTAGGAATCATGAAGATTATAATATACTTGGAGAGCAAGCTTCTTATAGGAGTATCACCAACTAGAGATCTAGAGGCAACATGACCGCTATTGGTCTCTCAGGATATATTACAATGCACAACTGTAATATAATTCCCTCATAAAATAGGGTTGCCTTCTAAGGCAAGCCAAACTAAAAAATAGTGACTGTTAGATTTGAGATCTAATGATGAATGGTTCAGATTTACAATAATAAAATATACATAAAATTTGGCTTTCGGGGGTGCTTCCCTTGAGTCCCCATCGGGGGGATGACCCCCCCTGACCCCTCATGGGAGGGTACCCCTCTGCACCCCTTCGCACTTACATATCAACAATACCTTATGTAATTGTAAGGTTGAGACATATTTTCCCAATAAGGGAGAGAAAGGTAGAGTGAGATGAGAGATAGAGAGTAGAGAGGGAAAGAGGTAGGGAGGGAAACATGCATGAGATAGAGAGATAGTGATGGAGAGAGGGAGAGGAGAGATAGAATTAGAGAGGGAAGGAGGGGGGGAGATAGAGGTGTGTGTATGTGTGTGAGAGAGAGAGGATAGAGAGAAGTACATAGGGGAGGAGATAGAGAGGGAGGGAGAGTGTGATGGAGAGAGTGGTAAGAGGAGAGAGAGAGGTGGAGGGAGGCGAGGTAGAGAGGGATAGGTGAGAGAGAGAAATAGAGAGAGAGGGAAGGAGGGAAGTGGGAGAGAGAGACACGAAAGGGAGAGGTAAAGAGGGAGAGAAAGAGATAATGGCGAGATATTGAGGAGAGAGTGAGAGGGAGGGAAAGAGAGAATGGTGAGATAGAGAGGATAGAGTAAGAGAGAAAGAGGGGGGAGGTAGAGAACACGAAAGAGAGAGAGAGGGATAGGTGAGATAGAGAGAAGTAGAGTGACGACAAAGAGAGAGAGGAAGGAGGAAGGGAGAGAGGGAGGGAGGGGAGAGGCAAAGATCTAATAGGTGAGATAAAGAGAATTAGAGAGAGAGAGAGAGGTGGGAAGGAGGAGAGAGAGGTAAAGAGGATAAGGAGATAAAGAAAGAGTATATATATATATAGAGAGAGAGAGAGAGAGAGGAATTGGGAGATAGAGAGTAGATAGAGGAGAGAGGGAGGGAGACGTATGGAGGGAGAGAGAGGGAGGTGATAGAGAGGGTGGTAAGGAGTGATGGATAGAGAGGTAGGTAGAGAGAGGGAGAGAGGAGATAGATAGTAGAGAGAGATAGAGGGAAGAAGGGAGGGAGAGAGATATGGAGAAGTAGAGAGGGAAGGATGGAGGGAGGGAGAGAGAAGTGAGAGAGAGAGAGAGGGATGGATAGGTAGAGAGATAGTTCTTGAGCTCAAGGGAGAGAAAGAGTCAAATAAAGGGATGGAGATAGTGAGAGAGAGGTCTAGAGTGTAAGCAATAAATAATGAGTGAGATAAAGAGAAAAAAAAGATGATACAACTTTCTCATTACTAAAATTTGACCCCCTGATTACTGAAATTTGATGAAGTTTAAAAATTTATAAGATTTTCTAAAAACTAGAATTTTCATTATAACTCTTAGAGATCCAAAACCACTCTCAAACATCTTGAAACTATATACATGAAATATAACTTAAATTATAAGAAAGTAAATGTCCATATGTAAATTTAAACTTATACTTTAAATGTTTATTTCATGTATACATTTTCATTGAAAGAGAAAGCCAAGAAAGAGAAGAAAAGAAAAGGAATTTATTTGAATGCAAAACATAGCACAAGTGTGTTATAATGCACTTGCATTTTGTGAAAGCATTCACATAACACAAGTGTGTTATAACACACTCACATTTTGTGAAAGAATGCATTCAAATATCACACTCATGTTTTGTTAATGCATTCAAATAACATGAGCGTGTTATAATGCGCTTGTGTTTTATCTTGCTTTGGGAATTTTCAAGACTTTGGATTGGATTTTCCTTGGGCTTCCAATCCAAAGGCTTGGAGTGAGTTTCCAACATCCAAAGATGCATTTTTGCAGATTGTAAAAAAATTGACATAATCTTGAGCATGCTCCTCATCAGGGTTGCACATGTTTCAATGCCAAGTCAAAAAACACCTAGGTAATGTTAAGCTCTCTCTTAGCTATCTAACCATGCATTTTTTTTCTTCACATTTTGAGTATGTTAAGGTATTCATCTTTAATTTCTTTTGTTGGTGTATCCGTTTTTTGTCAAAAACTAATGGTTGGCATTTTTTACTTTATTTTTTAACCATTCATTGAAATTTTAAATAAATTACATTTTTAGAAACTAGAATCCATTCTACACATATTAAAAAAAATTGATTAGTTTTCAAAAAAATTAGGGGGGCTCATGCTCAAATTTTTATATTTCAGGATGTGTCCACTTTGAAAATTAGTAATATATGATATATTCATTAAAATATTAGTAGAAAAATTGGGGATACTACATGGTGTTTGTTCTCACCAAAGCGATTTTTAAATTACTAAAAAAAGTTAACATTTTAGGGGGGGCACATTAGACGCTATGTTATGCTTTTTTTTTGAAAAAAATAGGACCAATTTGTGTGGCCCCCCTTTCCAAACCCCTTAATCTCTACTATTTTCTTTAAAAAAAGTAGTTTAGAAATTAGATTCAAAGCACTATATGACTTGTTTTTATTGCATCTTAAAATTTTGAGTGTAACTATCTTGAATTTGTCATCCAAGGTCAATCTATCCTGATTTCAGAAAAAAGTGGCCACTTAAGACCCCTTTCTAGTCCCCCATCTTTGTGCGTTCACCCTACAACTAGGGATTTTTTAACAATAGGAGGATGTTGAATCAATTATATTATTCTTTTATTGTCCTTATTCCCAAGAAGGTGGTTGCAAAATCCTTTGTAGACTTCAAACCCATTAGTATCTACAAATTCATATACAAAATATTCTCCAATATTATAACCTTGTTGTTACAATAGATCTTGCCAAAGCTTATGCCAGTACAATGTCAAGTGGTTTTGTGCATGGAAGAAAACTTAAGGATTGTATAACTTGCATTCATGAGGTCCTTCATTCATTTTTAATTAAAAAAAGAAAATGTTTTATTCTAAAATTGGATCTTACGAAATATTACAATATGGTGGCATGGGATTTCCTTTTAAAAGTCCTAAAAAAATTTAGTTTTGGGGGAATATTTACTAATAAAATTAATGAGATGATATTGACCCCTAAATTTTTGGTTTTTATCAATGGTTCTCCATTAGGTTTTTACAAGAGAACAATAGGTATTAGATTGAGTGATCTCATTTCTCCACTTTTTTTTATCATTATGGTGAAAGCTTTGGGGAGGAGCTTAGAGAAAGTAGTTAGTAGGGGTAGTTTGAAAGACATAAGACCTACCTCTAAGTGTGCCCCTTGCTCCCATAAATAGTTTTTGCATGATACTATCATCATGGGAGAAGCCTCAATTTAAGAATCTATAGAACTTAAAAAATACTCTCTAACATTGAAAGGGATTTTATTCAAAATATTAGCCTCCACAAGGGTATTTATTTTTCTTGAATACCCCAATTCAAATACAACAATAAATTTCTTGTTTTCTTGGGTTTCAAGTGGATGTTCTTCCATCCAAATATATTTGCCTAATTCTTTTTCAAGGTGATTTTCTAGTATTATTTTGGAATGAACTTGTAGAAATATTTCAACAAAAGTTTGTAGGATGGAAGAAGGACCTTTTTAGATAAGCTAGAAATTTCAACTTATCAAAGATATGTTGAAAAATCTCCATATATATAGCATGAATATCTTTATAATTTGTACAAATCTTATTGACAAGATTGAGAAAATCGAGAGAAATTTCCTTTGGGCAGGGATAGAAGAAAGGAAGAGATTTCCCTTGGTGGCTTGGGGTTTTAGTATGCAAGCTTAGGAAAAAAGAAGGTTTATGGATAATGAAGATTAAATAATTTTAATTTATCTCATAATTATACAATTAGGTGAAGATTACTTTTGACAAGAAAGAGTGGATTAAAATCATAAAAAGGAAATATCGTCACCAAAATTGGGATGTTTCAAATGAAAATCCTTTCTTACAACGATCTACCCCAAATATCTTGCTTATGGAAAAATATGGTGTCTAGCATATTTATTCTCAATAAAGGTATTAAGTAGAAGCTTGATGATGGGATTGTTATAAAATTTTGGAGGGCACATGGCTAGTTGACTCCCCTCTAAGTAATTATGAGTGGGTTGGTCCTATTACAGAGCCTTGTAAGAGAATCCTTGGTAGTAAAGTTAATGACTATATTAAGGAAGAGGATGAAATCAAAATTTGAAAGTACCATCAACCTTTATCTCTTCCTTGGACTTAGTGGGGCCCATATCTAGGTTGGAAACTATACTATATTTATTTCATATTCTTGAATTCCCTAGAAAGAATGAATTAATTTGGAAAGGGTCTACTATCAAAATTTATTATGTTTCTTTGAGGTTTGAATATTTGGGATCTATTTTGAACCTACTCCTTTTTTGGTTAATCTTTGGCTTCCATAACTGATTCCTAAAATTAACATCTTCTTTTGGATCTTGGCTTGAAAAAAAATCTTACTCTTGATAATATTATGAAGAGAGGCTTTCCTATTCGAAATAGATCTATCCTTTTTAAACGGGTGAAAGAAAGCGCAAATCATATGTTGCTAGATTAGTAATTCTCTAGGGAGGTTTTGGAGTCCCTCCTTTCCCTCTTCAAATTTCATTATTTTTTTCTATATTCTATTCAATGTTTTATGGAACAATTGACTTCACCTTCCCATAATCTTTATTTAAAATTTGTGTGGGCCCTTATGTTACCCCATTTACCTAGGGTTTTTTTAAAGAAAGAAATAATAAGATTTTTTGGGAGAAGAAAGCTATGAATAAAAAATTGGTAGGTAAAATTTCTTTGGAAATTAAGGAAAAATTTATTGTAGGGATAATAGAGAAGACCTCCACATCTCATATAAGTTGGGTGTCTCCAATTTAGACTTAGAGATAGTCGGGGCTTGCAACATTAAATTTGATATACCTACCCCTTTTAAAGAGTTGAAATCTCAAAGAACATGTGTGATTCAGACCTCCCCTCCTTGAAAATAGTATAAACTGAACTTTAATGGGGCCTCCAAAGGTAACTCAAGATTGAAAAGTGATGGTGGTGTTCTTAGAGAGTACAAATGATTTTGTTTTGCTATCTATGGTATCTTCTTAGGAAAATCAACCAACCATTATATTGAGGCTATTAGAGTATTCAATTCCATTCACATGGCTTATCAAATAGGTTTTAGATAATTTATAGTTGGGGGGTATTTTTGAATACTATTAGATGCCTTCAAGGTAAGACATCTCCTAGTTGGAATATAGATAATCTTCTTAAAGATGTTATCAATCGAAGAAATAAATTTGAAGAGGTCCATTTTTAACATGTGTTTCATGAAGGTTATAAAAGTGCCAACTATTTCACTAATAGGAGAGTTTATAACAAAGGGATAGCTAAATGGGACACACAAGATATCTCACTCATATAAGAAACTAGATTGATTAGTATTGGTAGCTAGAATTACTATGCGTATCACCTTACAAATAAAATATATTAAAGATAAATCAAAGGAAAATCACATCACCTCTAATGATGATGAGTACTATGCTAGGATAGTTCTTTTTAGTGAGTTCGACAACTAGATGATAGCAATTATTTTAGAGATTAATTACAAGATTGTGTGGGAAATGCTTGATAAGGATGAGAAAATTTTCACTATGGGTAGTGATAAGAATTGTATGAAGCCCTATTCTTGCTTGGGATTCAAAAGAATGATACATTTTGGAGGATTTTAGCAAGAGGAGAATTAATATATTATTTAAAAAGATTAAAGGGGCATGGTATATCTATGGCTAAAGCCTTTTCTAAGGGGTGGAAGAAAAGTAAAGTCTCTAGGGTATGGAGTGTTTCATAGTGGAGGATCTAGTTGCATGTAACTAGGTTATCTATGGAGGGCGTAAAAGTGTTAAAAGATAGGAGGGTTAAGGATGAATCCATGGCTACATTCCTAAAGTTTGGCAAAAATATTGTCAAATTATATTCTAGGCAGACAAGGAACTCTCTCAAACTATTATGGGGTGAAGTGGTGCACTACATAATGAGGTTCACTTAAAGGAAGGCTCATATCATTTTATAGGCATCATTTTAGGCACAAAATGAGTATTTCCTTTCTATTCTATCTTCTTTCATTCCTACAAACTTCTATGAAAGAATGCAAACAAGCTTCAACATTGAACCCCCATTTACTAAGGGCTAATATTCTTGCTAGTCAATTTCATGAAAGCTTAGAATCCCAAAATAATAGAAGCTCTATTTTGAGTGTCAAGTCAAGGGAGGAAAAAAGTAAATAAAGTTATGGATTACTCTAACATCTTCTCTAATAACTCTAAAAATTCCTTGAAGAATTTCTTTGTAAATGTTGAGAAGAGGGTCCCACTAGTTTTGATATAGAGGGATCCTTCTTGAGGTAGAGAAACCTAGAGTCTCTTGAGGAATATGAGAGTCAAGGCTTGAAGGATTATGAAAACCCCAAAGAGAGTAAAATAAAGACAATGGTTGAGAAACCCAAAACCAATCTGCAAGAGATATAGCTAAACCTATAGCTAAGATGGTTCTGAATGAGGCTAGTCAAGAGAATGTGCAACTAGAGAATCAAATGGATTAGATGAAACAAAAATTTAAATGTCTCCCAAAATAATCTTGATTGGACTACCTTTCTCAAGAATACTAGATCCTTCACTCAACATCCCTAAAGACTTCTTTTTTTTGGTGGTAAATTATTCTTCTATGCAAGAGATTTTTTATGTCTTGGGAATTATATAACAAACGAGTATATTCACTATTCCTTAATGAAATGGTTTGTTGTTGAAATAAAGAAATTGAATTTGAAACTTTCTATTATTGAGAAAATGATTGGAAGATAGATTCATAATGAAAAAGGAGAAATATAGAAGGATATTTTAGAGTTGGGATGCTATGACCTGAGTAAAGAAGCTAGACCAAGATCATTTTGAGTTAAAATAGAGCAGTGTCACCATGCTAGTGGAGTTAAAAAATGAGAATAATACCATGAAAAAAAATTGTCATTCTTGAGATGGAGCTAATAGGTATAAAGGATAATCTTAACAAGCTCATTCAAATCAACAATTGTATAATCTAGAATAGTACTAGAGAATAAAGACTCTCATTGAGAAACTTAAAGAACTAGTAGAATGACTAGAGATTCAATATGTGAAAGAAAAGAATATAGATGATACAAATGTAAAGGTAGGTTGTAGTGTTAAGACTAGGAGCACTAAGAAGAAGTCCTTGGAGGAGAAAAAAGGAACTTCAATACTTTGTTAAACTTCATAAGAGCTTCTACCAATAGGAGTTGGAGGCAACTAAAATTCTAAACCAATTGTAGTTAGGGGTGGTCTATTCCTCTTCTTTTTGTTTTTTGTTATTACTTGGTTTAAGTGCTTTTTTTTCTCTTCTGATAGTGTCTTAATTTGCAATTAGATTTTTTTTGCTATTATTTTGTTATACTTTTTTAATCTTTTGCTAGATGTAAAGATTTTTTTAAAAATTAATTAATCAAAAAATAATTGATATTTAAAAATTATTTTACATCACATTCTAAGATATAAAATATCCCTTAATTTTATTCACTTTCTTTCTCTAAATTATCCATCTCTTATATGTAAATTATGTGTGTGTTCTTCTATTTTTGTCTTCTACCATTACTTGGTTTAGGTGGCGTGTTCTTCTTTGTTGATAGTGTATAGGTTTGTAGTTGGCAAAAAAATTGTTATTATTTTGTTGTGTCTTTGTTCATCTTTTGTTGTCAAAACCTATTTACTCTAATTAATAAAAAACAATATCAATTTATTTTAGTTATTTAAAATACATTCTAAGATATAGAAACATCTCTTAATTTCATCCATCATTTTTTAATATAAATTACACATCTCTTATGTCACACACACACACGATTATTATAAATAACTCTAAATATTTATAAGAGATTAGATATAGAGAGATTTATGCTAAATTTAGAGTTATTTTATTTATTTAAAATATATTATATAGAGAATTATATATATATAGTTGTATTGCTTTTTTAATAATATATGGGTTATGTATTTTAAAATATATACGTGAACTTAACATGAGACACTTTTATGTTATTATAGAACACTTTTTCCATAGAAAAAATAATAGCCATTCTAATTAATCTTATTTTGAGATACTTTTTTTTAATAAAAACTCTTGTGAATGTAAAATGTAAAAGACATGTGAGGGAGAGTTAGATATTTTTTATTTTTTCATAAATAAATAAATATTTTAATTATTTTTTATTTTTTATATAATGTTGAAATTGATCTCATGACTTGTTATCTCTCATTTGAATTTGATTTTGTCTACACTTCAAAAATATACTTTTTACCACTGACATTTTTAATATTATATTATTATCTTTTAAGAAATAAAAATTAAATAAATTTATTGATAAAAAATAATAATTATTAAACAAATTACAACTTCTTATCTATCATAATTTAATTCAAAATTTTGAATTTAAAAAATATTCATGAATTGAATGATATATGACAAAGCATAGAGTATGCTCACAATCTATATAATATGGTTTTGATCACCAGGCTATTTAAAGCCATGAAGACTGAGTAATAAGGTAGACAGAAGGATCATAGACATAAAACATAAAAGATTTTTGTAATATTAGACTGTATGAAATATAGTTATTTTTTTTACTGTTCTGAATATCATTAAATATGATCAATATGGTATAGTGGTGGCAAACATAAAGAAAGAGTCCACCAGATCTACTAAATGAGAATAAATTTATCTGAATTCACACATTGACATCAAACGTGGAAAGCTAAGATTTATAAACCATTACTATAAATCCAGAGTTCTGAACGTCGTCTGCAAGATACTATATTAAATATTCATCATTGCTTGTTAATATAACTGATAAGAAACTTAGGAGTAGTACAGAACTAAAGCAGAAGTTAAACTAGAGCTGATTAGTTAAAGAAGATGAGTGTACAAGTAGTACTATGGCAGAGTTCTTGTCTAAGTCAAATCTAACATCATATTAACGGTAAGGAGAGACCCAAACAAATTGGTGGTGTATAGTACTAACTCTTATTGGCATGTGTGAATTTGCTGTCTAGATTGACATTAACTCCAATATTGGAAGTGGAATATTTCAAAGGTTGAAACTTGTAGAATTAGTGTAGGACAAACCTTGGCATTTGATCATGTTGGAGTAGTTTTTACAATAGTAAAGTTGAATGGGTAAAGGTTAAGCTTGGTATAAGGCATATAAGGGCAAGTTTTAGTACTAAGAGTACATAAACATGTTGTTAGGAGGAAAGAGTATTATTTATATATAATATATAAGGGACAAGTTTTGGTTATATAAATATATAAAGAAAGTGTATTCAAGTTTAATATGAAAAATGTTGTATATGTGAATGTAGATATTAGCGAAGGTATTAATGTAGTCTTATGATTGAGTTAGAGATTAGTTATTCATTCAATATTAATAAAGATTCTCATGACAAAAATGATCTTGACTTTGTCCTTACTAACATTTAAGTTTATTAAATTGAAGACTTAAGAAAAGAACCACAACATAAACAACATGAAAAAGAGAAAAAATGAAAATCATAAAAGAAGTGAGTTTTGACAATATGAGTGCATATAAAGTTTTACAATAATACATAGAAGGAAAGAGTATTATTATATATAGTACATATAATGGGTGAGTTTTGACTATATCCGTACACATAAAGAAAGTGTACAAAAGTTTAATATGAGAAATGCCATATATGTGAACATAGATATTAGCTAAGGTACCAACACCACATTATGACTGAGTTAGACATTAGTAATTCATCCAATATTAATAAGATTCTTGTGATAAAAATGATGTTGACTGGGTCCTTACTACTTACAATAAAGTTGCAATTATTGAAGACATATGAAAATAATCATGACACAAGGAGAGAAAAAAATGAGAATGGTAAAAGAAAGTGACTTTTGACAATAAGAGTGCATAGAAAGTGCTAGAGTAATACACAAAAGGAAATATTATTATATATGATATAGATAAGGGGTGAGATTTAGTCATGTTAGTACACATATATAAATTGTACTAAAGTTTTATGTGCAAAATGTCTAATATGTGAATATAAATATTAGCAAAGGTATCAACACCACATTATGACTGAGTTAGACATTAGTAATTCATTTAATATTAATAAGATTCTTGTGACAAAAATGATATTGACTTTGTCCTTTCTATTTACACTAAAGTTGATATTATCAAAGACTTTAGAAAAGAATAACGACACAAGAATGAGGAAAAAATGAAAATCATAAAAGAAAGCAAGTTTTGACAATAAGGGTGCATAGAAAGTGTTATGATAATACATAGAAGGAAAAAGTATTATTATCTATAGTACATATAAGGGGTGAGCTTTGGTTATTTCAACACACATAAATAAAGTGTACTAAAATTTTACATGAAAAATGTCATATATGTGAACACATATATTAGCAAAGGTATGACACAAACTTATGACTGAGTTAAACATTAGTAAATCACCCAACATTAATAACTTAGATTCTTGTGACAAAAATGATATTGACTTTGTCCTAACTACTCACACTAAAGTTGATGTTATTGAAAACTTAAGAAAAGAATCACAACTCAAGGAAAGGAAAAAAAAAGAAAATCACATTTAAGAAAGTAATTCAATAGTGGCTTAAATTAAATACCCCATTTTCAACACTTCTTGATAAATAAGTTAGAACAAAATATTAACAATCTAACAATAAAATTAGAAAATACAAAAAAAAAATTTATTTATTTTATAAAAAGTTTTAGTATAATTTCATTATTAGACAACTCAAAACTAGTTATATAGAATTAATTTATTTATTAGATTAAATTATTTTTAAATGGTTAAAAAAAAATTATATACATAAAAATAAAGTTATATATTATATTGATTTAATAAGATACAAGTCTATCGTCATTCATGGCATAGTGTAATGACTAAATCATGACATTGTTGTAGTCATCAAGGTTCAAACCTTCATTAGATCATCGTGATCATAAACATTGTGCCTGTTGAAGCTTTTGGCATTCATACCAAACTCCGTGCTCTAAACCTTTGTTAGATCAATGTGTCCATGGGTTCTACGTCCCTACTAGATTATTGAGCTCAACATTGACAAGCTCTATGTCCCTGCTAGACTATTGAGATTGACATTGATAGACTCTATATTCCTACTAGACTATTGAGCTCGTAGGTTTGAACTTCTTGTATTCATGCAGTGTATTCTTGTTAGCAATGTGGTCCCCTATTTGTATTCTTTCTTGACTTGAACCAGAATAAAAACTCTCATATTACCAATCCAGAAAAAAGATATAAATATATTATCTTTTAAGTATATATCTATATAATATTATATATTATAAAAGAATGAAAGTTTAGATATATTATTTTTATCCATACCTTAAATCCTTTATAAAATTCCCTCTCTAAATTTGTACAATACATATAAAACAAGGGAAATAGAACTTACCACTTATATATATTATTAATTTCAAAAGCAGACAAGCTTATAAAATTCAGAGGAAATAATGGTGTAGCACTCTTCTTTTCATCCAAAGAGAAAATCACGGGCCTGTCTTTACTTTAAGAAGCAAATCTTCATGGGTACACTGTATACATGTGCCGTAACTTAACTTATCTTATCCTTTATCTATCAGTTACAGTGCATCTTCTAAGAAGATTTCTTTTTACAGGTCAGATAAAATTCATAGCTGTTAAAGAGCATATGCTTGGACGGTGCATTTATGTGGAATAACCTCCCAACTTAGACTTTATAACTCATTATTGTGTACTAATGTTGACATGCATTCATGAACATATCATTTATCTCTGCAATTGGTTCATCTTTTTGCTCATGATTCTTACCCAAATATTGACTATCTTGCAAATGCAACATGGCCCAATAGTACGAAGAGATTATATGATTAGAGGAAGAATCCATATATGGTAGAATGATAAGAAAGATTGCACTAATTATTATTTCAAGAAAAGAGAAGACTAAGCACAAGCTATGCATAATGTTACTATCTTGGGGAACCTCATCGCCTAAGTTTACAATCTCTCTTGTACTCGAGCTCTTCCTCATCATCACCATTCTTTTTGTATGTGCTGAAGAGATAATAGCAGAATCAGGTGATTTTCTGCCCTTTATGTTTGTCAAAATCTGTGACATTTATAAGATTAGTCATATTAGACTTTCAGTGTTATGGCAGGTTGGACAGATTTTGACCATGCAAATTGGAGCTCCACAAAGCTTTTGTCTTTGAGAGAGAGGGATAGCTTTGGTTCTTCTCAGACTCTGCACCGGGTAATACAAATTTTCCCACCATAGCTTTGGGTTTTAGTTTTTCTGCTTTCAAAAGTTGTAGAATTGATCCAGTAGATGAATGGTAAAGTATTTGGTAGAAATCATAGAATATGACCATATGGGTGGGGTGAGTGACAGGTTATTTAAATTGGTTTAAGCGGTTACAATGGTAGAAGATAAGATTACGATGTGATATTGTTATCAGGATTCGATCATGTGATTTTATGAGTCAAACTCATTGATCCATGATGATATTGCTGTGAAAAATACCTCCACTAAACCAACAAAGTAGAATCTAAATATTTGGTATCTGAATGTCAGACCTGACTAACAGGATGTTCAATCACATAGGGATGAGGCAAGGGTGTCCCAGACTTTCTACTAGATAGCTATTCACATAACACTATTCTTAGATGCATCAGAATGGTAGATCCTGGAGTAAGCTAACTACCAAACCTTGTAATTTGATTATCTATTCCTTGTACAATTAGAAAACACTTCAGATATAAATTTTCAAAGTAATGAGTGCAAGCATTTGGTTGTGGAGCCTAGGAGTATCAAACTGGAAGCCAACTTTTGAGGGTTTTGGAGACTGCCAAAATGGGTTTATATTCCTATACATTCTTATGGTTGCTGTGGTGTATATGCCTGTGCTGTAAAACCTGCTCTCTTATTTATATTTTCTGTTATTAATACAACTGTCTACACATATGGAGAGAATAGCAACCATAGCTTAAAGAAATTTTAAACATAGGAGAGTTTCACATCTCAAACTTTTCCATGTTAAGTCATAATTTTTAAAAATTTATATTATTTTATTTAGTATATTTTTTTAAGGTTAACATAAAATAAAAGTAGTATATAATTTGTGAATTGAATTGTATTTTTCACATGCTTATGTAACATCACATGATTTATAATTTCTGCTTAATTTATTTAAATAATATTTTTTATTTATTTTTTATAATAAAAATGACTATTTAAAAAGTTGAAGTCACAATCAATAACCTTAAAGTCAAAAAGGAAATGTTCCTTTAATGTTCAATATTTAACTATAAGGCCCCTCTCAACTATTAGGTCCTTTCTTCTAGATGACAAAAAACTATAGTAAGTTGACTTTAAATAATTGTAAAATATCATATAAGATACTTTATTAAATTTAAGACATGAATATTTTCAATGAATTTCATTGTAAGATATTTGTTTTTAAATTTTTTAACTTATATGTACATTTCAAACATCGCACATTCCATCCAATCTCATATTGAAATTTGAGAGTACACATAACCTTGCAAATGTGGTTACACATGTAGTTAAAATAAGAGGCAATTTGATGGAACATCTTAGTACTTAGAGTTAAGTTGTTTTTTCAACTTGAGGTTGTAAATATATTATGAAAAAAATACAATTATTTCAATAAACATAGATAGAATGACATCACATTCTTAAGTGTATTGGACAAAAAATCCAAGATAGGTCATCCTTATTGAGGTAATTAAGAGACCCACATGACACTAAGGTATTGAAATTAACAATATCTCAAGAGAAAATATTTTTATAAAAGGAAAACTATAAATATGAAGAATTAAATAAACATTAAAAAGATAAGTAAATGAAACAACCATACCAACATGAGGATGTGTGGGACCAACATACCAACATGAGGAGGTGTGGGACCATCACACTTTTCTCCCTATCCATGCTCTCTCATAGGGAGATCTATATTGTTGGATAAGAGATCCCACCCTTAGTGTTCTTATATTCCTAGAATCTCCTTTAAATAAGTATACAACTATTAGGAAGGGGTAAAAAAAGACTAAGAAATGATGACAAAATTTGTCTTATTGATGTGATTCCCAACCACCACCATGAGTATCACAAGATGGAATATGACACCAAATAGTTAGGATTTTTTTTGTATGGGTTCTGAAGTATTAGTGCGATTAAAATTGGATCATCTAGTCAGAACTATGAGTGAGTAGTGGGATTGTCATATGATACACAACTAATATTGCACAAGAGTACCCTTTTGACCTATCATAGTTTAGAGGTCCTATACCTTCAAGAGTACTTTCTTGATTTTGAATCTCCAACATTACATTAGACATCATGTGTAGTTATTGAGTCAAGATAAAATAATTATTTAACTTTATTTCTTTGAATTGAAACATGATTTATATCTTTATATAAATGAAATTTAATTTTTTCAAATGAAATGCCAAATTGACTTAGAATTTGAGAAAATCTAGGAAGTATTTGTTAGGAACAACATATGATAAATAAAAACCTTAAGTTTTAAAGGATAGAAAAAAGAGAATAAATCCACCACCAAGATTTGTAATATGCAGATAAAAACTAAAATAAATATTCGATAGATTTCTCATGGAAAAATGACACTTGGAATTACCCTTGGTAGAGAAGAAACCAAGAAAACTAAACTTTCATGGTTTTAAAAATGGCTTACCAAAATAGTAGAGAATTCCTTTACCGAGGGAAGTGTTTATATTGTATTTGTGTTTGAGTTTCCCAAAAAAAGAAGAAGTTAAAGTAGAATATATAATTATTACTAATATTTTTGTTGTACCATGCAAGAGTTCCCATAGTCCATTTCCAATCCTCTACAAAATGGAAGGGTAGGTAGTCCAATTTTCTAAAGATATTGTTTAAAAGTTATCATGATAGTCCCATTGGAGATACTAAACCTTGTTTTAGAGAGGATGCCTTTGGCTTTACAAACATAAAAAGGAAAAAAGGATATGATTCCTTGCCCAAAAAAAGCCATGATTCTATCTAAAAAATTTAAGTTATTTAAGTATTGGAACTCCATAAAGCAGGTTTCCATTTCGATAAAACTTAGAGACTACCACAAGAGTGAATATTGATAAAAAAATAATTTATCAAACTATCTTGTGTTCAAATAAGATATTTTTAATAAAATTGCATTCTCTCTAAATGATTTAGGAAAGAATGGTGCTAATGATCTTAATTCTATGTTGAGCAATATGAATGGTGTGGAGTAGCCATAACAGTCTCCCAATGACATCTAGTGTCTAATATACTTTTTCCAAGTTGTATTCTATTAAATGTTTAATGTATCTATTCATTTTGCACTATTTAGATTTTCATTAAAATGTCATTGAGGGCCATACCTCTCACCTCCTTAAGAATGAACTATATAACCCTTGTTTATGAAACCCTTGACCTCCTTCATCAGTAGTGTGGATGAATTAGCTTGAGAGCTTTGTAACTTCTTATAAACCATATAGATGGAGCCAAAAAGGAAGAACAATACACGAGTTGCTATTAAGAATTTAGAACATAGTTGAAACTTTCATGCTAAGAAGAGCAACATGATAGTTTGATACGATTTAAAATAACATTGATTAAAGAATATAATTTCATAGATCAACATGCAAAAATTGAAAGGAAATGGAGATGCTATGCCTTACATTGTAAAAGATACAAGAGAACACATAATATCAAATAAATCCATCATTTTTTCCTTGACTGATAAATACTTTTAATTTAATATTTTTAAATTTATAAAAATAAAAATAAATAAATCAATTTTATAATAAATTAAAAAGATGAAATAAAACAAAGATAATATATTTAGTTTTCAATATGCATAATTTTAGAAGGTAAATTTAATTGTACTATTAAAATTTTAAACTAAAATGTGAGTTTTCTTTTAAAGCATATAATATTATTTTAATTATTAATTCTATATTATTTTAATAATATAAAGTAATGTACTTCAATTTTAATATAATTTATTGTTCTTTATGTTGTGATAATATGTATAATATAAATTTGTAATTAAATTTAGTTAAAATATACTTATGTAAAAACATACATCTAAAAATTATTTTATTTATTTAAAAGTTATTTTATTTTATGTAGAATTACATTATTTATTAAGTATAGTTTAAACTAATTTTATTTTATTTATATTATTTTTTATTTTCATTTTAGAATAATCATTATTTGATTATTTTAGTAATTTTTGTTTTGTTTTTACTATAAAAAATATAATAAATAATACATATCTCTATATTATTAACTATTTTTGAGCAGTCTTCTTCTGCTTGCATGGAGGTGCAGAGGGAGGATTATAAGGGGAAATCTTCTATTGATTTTTCCACTTCTACTAAAGATACGAGGCTGCATGATGGATCTGAAGGTGTCTTTTTGGATTCTCCTTGTAATAAGAAAATGAGATTGAGAGAGAAGGATCCTGGATCAAAGGTTAACCAACAATCTTTTGACCGTTTCTTTAAACCACCTTCAGTGTTTTGCTGTCAAATTGCTGGTCCATTGTTTCTGTTTTTTGGTTTATGCGTGTGCTTGCTGTTTTTGACTAGTTGTTGTTTTCTAGTCTGTCTTCTTGGACTGTTTTTGCCCTGATGTAATGCTTTATTCGGGATCAGGGTCCTTCCCTGCTTATCTAATAAAAAACTAATAGTTTCCTATGTAGACATTAATATATAATAATGAAATATTTCTAGAGTCCTTTTTTCTGTTGGCTTCAAGTCTATCTTTTTTGTTCATATTACTAGCAAATGGAATGTTGTGGCAGATTGTTAGGTCAAATAGGTCTCTATCTTCACAGTTTCGTCAGCCCCTTTAGATTGATTTGGTATATTTGTTTTATCTTAATTTGATATGTTTTATTGGTTTCATGATTGTTTTAGTTACTTGAAGTAAAATTTTTGTAGAAAACCTCATTGAATTTTTACTGAAAATCTTCATATAACTTTCATATATATGTTATTATATGCTTCCTCCCTGTTACTATTGTAAGTTAATAGGCAGTATTAGGATTATTTTTAACAGCTGACCCTGTTTGCTTGATTGCAGAAGCTTGGGAATGTGATGGTAACACACAAGAATTTTGACAAAGGACATGAGATAGATTTGCTCAACTGTTCTAAAAGAAAATGCAGAGGACCATTTTCCCATAAGCTGCACAATGTTCCATCTGGGCCTAATCCCATTGGCAATTTTGCTTCAATGGGAGTGCAACCACCTTAGTATTTTTGACAGGAGTCTATTTGGATGAAGTTGAAAGCAAAAGTTTTTTCTGGAAAGGAATAGTGTAAAATGTATATTGGACAAGAAATCAGCTCGAGATGTGTATTCTGCCATTTCAAACTTTTACTGTTGCCATGATTTTTTAATTGGAAAGGAGGGAAGATAAGTCAAAATCTTGTTACTGTCGGTCTTTTCAATACATACAAGATCTTAGTTGCTAGATTCTGCCTTAAAAAAATTAAGGATTGTACCTTTAATTTGTATAGGAGTTTGTATACCTTAGGATGGAACTTATATAGTTTAAGAAATATATAATATATGTATTTGAACAATCTCTATTTGAAGATGATGTATCCCTTGACAGTGACCATGATTTGCTGGCATAAAAAAGGACTGGAGAATTTAACAGTAATACACACATCGATGAATATTGATTATGTCTATTCAATACTTTTTAATACGTATGCTACAGAAGAAATATCATGTGATGTGTTTGGTATACTTAAAAGTTTTGCTCCCTATCTCTTTCATAGGCTCTTGAAATTCCAAGAGATTTGTTTCACAGCAAATTATATTGGAGGATAAAAGTACTGGAACAAATGAGCAATTGATATAAGAATCTTCTTCAGCACAGGCTTCACATGCTATGTTCTCTGAAACCAAACCAGATTCTCACATTAGGAACCCAAATGCCAATAAGTAAAATTGTATATTCTTTTTAAAAGGTCCATATGATTACAAACTCTAGAGTCATACAAGGAAAAATGTCTTACTAGAAGCCCATTTCTGTAGTAATACTGAGGCAATTCCTGTCAGAGTGTAAAATGTTTGAGTAAGAGCAAAAACAACCATCTTCCAACATCACAGGCAACAGTTCAGTTCACTTTCCAAAACAGTAGCCACAGTAATATGTGGATACCCCAAAATGAATTCTCTTACTGTAGTTTAAAAAGGATAGCCCTAATCATATGGGGGACTACCCCACATGAATCATTTCTTAATATATAACCCTCTTTGAACCTTTGAAAGATTTATAGTTTTTTTTTTGAAAGATTTATAGTTATGAAGTTAGTCCAATCAAATAAGATTTGGATGTCTACAATAAGTGTTTAAATTTAGGTTTGTTCAAAGTTTATCTATATAAAATTATAGTATTTGATTGGTCTTGGAAGTTTTTGAGCTATTAAAATTATAAGCTTGTTTTAATTAATATGATATAATGTTCTATTGTAATGGTGCAAATTTTATATATAGCATTTTTTGTTTTGATTTTATTTTTATTTTTGTCTTAAGTAAATTGAATAGTGTACAAGTGTCATGTTTTTGTTTAAGAGTTGATAAATAATATGAGTCTTGATTATTGTTGACTTCATTCATCCTTGAGATTAACTTGTAGTTTTTAACCTCTCCCTCGAGTCAATTTTGTGGGTGTGGATTTAAACCTAGTTTAGATTTAGAGCTCTAGTTTTGACCCTCAAACTTTAAAATTATAATTTAATCCTAACCCCAATTGGACCCCTTTCCAACTAGTCATTATGTACCAACTTGATTGTGAAATATTGAGTGTTGTATATAAGGACAAGCACTAATTCCTTTTCATCAAAGAGATAGAGAAATGACCCACCTAGAAGGAGGATTGATTACACACATTATACCATCATGAGAAAATCATAGTAGTTGGATTAGCATTGTTAGGAATACAGTAGGCATTTGCATGACTACTTGAAGTGTTTTTAAAATTGTCTACACCATTAAATCAAATTAAGGGGTTTGACTAAGGAGAAGACCCTTTGCACATTAAGCTCCCATAATATTTGTTGATATCATCTAGTTTCACATATTTTACGTTTCATATACTTGAGGTAAATGAATTTTTGAAGATCAAAGATATAGATTCAATCTACAAAAAAGGGTCAATCCACAAATTAGATGTTAAAATTTTGTATTTTTGGAGATCATTTTGCAAGTGTAGAAATGATGGATAGCAACAAATCTAGTGAATTTATTAGTCTAATAGTAATCATTTGATAGTGCTCATGTATCTAATGTGGCTGCTAGTGAAGTTTTGCAAATGTCAATTTTTTAGGGAGCTTTTAAGGGAACCACTTTCTATGGTTTAGTGGGAGGTCTTCATAGGGGTTTTCTCTTTTCTCTACTATGTTTGGTTACCTTGCAATTTCTTTATTTATGTAGGTTGAAACAAAGGACTCAATTCAAGGGTACTTATTTTAAGTTGTGTTCACATGGTTGTGAATAAAGCATCTAGTTGTGATGATTTGTAGGGGGATTGGGTTCCACCTTATTGAGGGTGGGGCTCCTTTGTTGCAATCTATTGTTGAACCTAACCTCAAGACCTCTACTAAGGTTTATTTTCCCTCATATCATATGCCTATTCTATGAGATATGAGGATGGGTTTGTTAGGAAGGATTGTGTGAAGCCTCCTTCCTTAATGGATGGCAATCCTTCTAACTACATGGTTGATAAGGATCTTAACAATTTGAAGAACTCCCTAGTTGGGAAGTTTGTTGGGGCCAAACCCAATATTGATGATTTTAGATCTTGGGCTCAAATAAATTAGAGGCTTTATGGCTCGATTGTTATCTTAGTCTTGCCTTCAAGTTTCTTCTTGGTTTCTTATTCAACTCTAAACTATTTTGGGTGGGTTGTGGTTCCTCAAATGGGTGGGGTTATGCATCCAATTTGATGGCTTTAGGGTTTTTCTCTAAGGATGGATTTTGTTAAACAAGTTCTCATTTGGACTAGGGTTCCAAGTTTTCCTTTGGAATATCAGGATGATGAAGTGTTTGTGGGTATTTCTAACTCAATTGAGAAATTCAATATTATCAATTCAATTATAAAATCAAAAATGTGCTTGTTATTTTCTTTATTTTGTATCAACATGGAAATCAATAAGAAGCTACTTTATCTTTGAAATTGGGTACATGGGTGCAATATAGTCTACTTATGAAGATTCATTGACAGTGTGCTCAAATTACTACAAAATGGGTTATGCTACTATGAGTTTTATGAATGATAAAAGGAAACATAATAATCATAGAGAGAAAGTATAATTGGTGTCTTATCAAGCACAATCTCATGTTGAGATTTCTAAAAAGTGTGATATTAAAGAGATTTTTCTCTTTTTAATGGAGTTGATTACTTGTGTTTAGAAGATAGGCCTCAACCCAAATAAGTTGATCAAATGAAGGTTCATAAATATATGGTCTTGGGATATCTTGGTTTAAGAAGCTTGTTAGGGGCTAAGGAATCCTTTCCTCTTACTCTTTGACCACTTCAATTTTTTTGTTAGCTTCTAATCTTAGAAGTTCCATTAGGTGGGATTCTTGCAATGATTTAGGAAGGAACATTGTCATGTTCCAAACTCATTGGAATAGTTTGAATTCTTACTCCTTTTAGTTAGTCATTTTTTCAAGTGTTTAGGTAGCTTCCTATATTTTTTTGTATCTTATAGTGTGATGTTTTTGAAAAGATAAGCAGCATTTACAAGGTGCCATACCCTTAACACAACGAGCCACAAGGGCCAAAAAGGACAAGCAAGGTTTTGAAAGGACTAGGAACCTTTTACAGAGCTAAGACAACACCAATGAACACACCGCAGACACACAGCAAAACCTAACAACACCAGGAGTGACAACATACTTAGAACCAATAGTAGTCCTAAGTCCAAGACCAACTAAATAACTCATTCCAGTCACCCAAACCAGGATCAATAGAACCCTTAGGACAAAAAATAGTCCTATGTCAAAAACAGTAAAGGCCATGAGCCAAGAAATAACCCATAAAACAATAGTTCCAAAAAGCCTGCCAGAGATAACCAAACCACTAGCCACCTGTAGCAGCTGAACCGCAGCCGACCTACCGCACAACTTAGTCAAAACAACACCGATTGTTGTTGAGGCATGTTCTTCAAGAAGCACCAACCAGCCAGACACCAATCCCGAATCCACCTCAAAAGGAAAGGGCTCCCCTCTATTGGAGAGGAAGAAATGGGTACTAGAACCACCAAAGGAACCACCCTCCAGAGCAAGCACACACCACCTCAATAGGGACCAACCAAGGAGAGAAACAATTCCTACCAACTCCACAATCACCAGCTCCACCTCTATAGGAGAGGGCTCCTCCTTAAAAGGAACATGATTCACCTCAATAGAATATAGTGATTGTAGAGAAAGGTAGCAAGCAAGGGCTCCAGCAGCATAGGCAACCACCTCCTCCCAAGGCATCCAAGCCGACAGAGCAACAAGAAGAACAAAAACAACCTCCCAACCAATAACATAAACGGTCCACAACAAGGTGTAAAAATCAAATCTTTCCTCAGAAAAAACATCATTCACCACTAGGGCCAACCACCAAACCAAGGGTAAACCCACACCCATAGTCTCAAGAGGGACACTTCCAAGGCAAAAAAAGCCCGCAAAACCACCTTGCAACCACATACCAGAAACAAAACAACACCCATGGGACACCAATAGAGGGTGAGGAGGAAGATCTATCCTCACCCACACCACAACCAACAGAGACCAAGAAGGGGTCAACGAGCAGAGGAGGCCATGAGCCAACACAAAACCACCATCAAATTTTCCAAGTTGGAGAGTACAAGGTAAGCAGAGCAGCATACACAAAGATCTGCTTCTAAACCACAAGCAACAGAGCAACTTACACAAGGCAAGCAAAGCCTAGGGCAAACCCAAAGTAACCATCGCACTGAATCCAGAGACCACAAGAACACATCTTCTGTAGAGAGGAGCAGCCCAGACCACCCTATAACAACAAAAGTAAAAACATAAGACCAACCCCACAAAGCCACCAACCCAAGAAAGCCTAGGAAGGGATGAAACGACCCTCAACCGCGCCACAAGGGAAGGAACGAGGGATTCGAGCAGCAACCAGTCCACCCAACCAAACCACCCCCAGCCACCAGCAAAGCAAGTAACCCAAGGACAACCAAATTCATACATAGTGAGAAGCCCCAACCAAGAGGCACACCACACGAGCAAAACAAAGGACAGAGGATTAGAGCAAGGAGAAAGCCAGTAGAACCTTCCCCACACACACACCAACGAACCAAGCCGGCCAGCAACCAGGACAACCATGACACCCCCAAAGGGCTTCTTCCCTAGCTCCCAAACCATGACAGAAACCAACAAAATGGTCTTCATAAAAGCACACATAAGTAAAGGAAACTCCTTCCATCTGAGAAACAATAGAGAGACGACAATCGCAGAGCTGTCTATTGCCTCAATCGAAACGAAACCACCAGGCACGCAACCACCAAACGCTGAAAACACCTGCAATCCAGAACAGGAAAAAGTGACACCATCAACAGTGTCACAAAAGCTTGTAATGAACTGCGGAGAACTCCCAGCGACCAAAGAAATGGTCCAAAACCCAGAGCATCGGACAAAGAACAACAGATCCTGATCAGGATTGCCATCATCCTCAGAATCCTCAACATCGAAACCCTCAGGAAAATTCAAAATGCCTGCTCCAAGGCGTTTCCTGCTCGACGCTTTCATCACTTTTCTTAAGATTGGGACCAAACATGTTATCTTATTATTAGTTTTCTTTTGGAGTATTTATTTATTATTGTCTATATCCTATTGTTATTTCATTATTATTTTTGTGTTAATTGGTGATTCTATCTCTATGTAAAAGGGTTTGGGTCCTTTCAAAACCCTACTTTTACCAATAGTAAAAAAGATCAAAGACTTCACTTCTTATAAAATATTTAGAATCAAATCCTTGAGCTAAGTATAATTATTTAGTTTATTAGTTTTAGTGATTATTTTTTTTTGATTGGTAATAGGATTTTATTTTATTAAGATTATTTTGGGATTTTTCCTGCCCCGAAACAGGGATGGTGACAAGGGGAACCATCTCCCCATGAAAAGGACACCAACAAAAAGACCAATACCCAGAAAAAATAACTCACAAACCCCCCAACAATGACATCAAGTAGTTCAAGCGTTTCCTTTACCTTTGGTTCCTCCCTTAGTTTGTGATCAAAGGACCATGTCAAAGGTTTCCTTCTTTCCCTTCTTATCTCTCTTCCCCTTCACAACCTGCCATCCCTCCTCCATTCTTGCGGCCTCCTTCTACCATTCCTTAGATGTGTCATGCTGTGTCCAAGCCTCTCCATGATCCCTGTTACCCATTTTTCACTTATAGCTCAAATCAAGTCGAGCTTATTGGTTAAGTTTTAACAAAAACAAAATGAGGTGCATTTCATATTAGTCTTCCCTATATTGCATTCAGGTGTATAGACATAAGAATCAAGAAGCTTTTATTTTCAGTAATGGATTGTTGCATTTATACAGATGTATACAATATTGAAAAGATTTACACAAAATTGCTGAAAGGAAATCTTTATTGATTCAAAGTTAAAATCTATCTCACACAAGCCGTGAGATGTAGCTTGTCCCATGTGCATAAAATGCAATATATACAAGAATGGATTGAAAGAAAATAAAAGATGCTTATATAGGGAGGGAGGCCGGTCATTGCCTGATGACTAGCTGGTCCATCATTTTGTGTGATCCTTAGCTCCAGGTTGTTTGTTTTGTGTCCTCTGCAGCTCTCAGTCTTCATATCCTGCATCTGAAAGAATTGCAACGGTTAGAGCAGAGCTCTAAGCAATGACAGTCTCCAATCCTACATACATATTCACCCACTAATGTATAGACTGTCTTTTACATGCATCAAACAAGCTATAAGTCACTCCTATCCAGTAAAGAGAGAGAAGAATGATCATACATCTGAATTTTTTTTAATTTCTAACTTGTTTGTTTCATGTGCAACTACAGGTGCAGGTAGGACTTGAATCAAAATGAGTGGGGTAGAAGGAGGCTCCCATAAGGGTTGAGCCCAGCTCATAAATGTGCAACCAAATTTATCTTAAGTGAACGGGGATATGCTATATCATTTCACATCAATAGCTACAGTAAGAGTGTAATGTACTTCCAATCATAAGCATATTGTGACAAGCTCATGGTGCGGCAGTAGACTTCATAAGAGTCATAAACACAACAGTGCAATGAATATGAGATCATACAAGAGCTATCATTCTAAATGTTGCATTAACAATGTCAATCAAATGGAAGACTATATCTTGTGAACATATGGCCATGCTGATATAGGTAATGATACAAGCTCAATGAAATTATAGTGTCTTTGGAAATGACACAAGAATGATCATAAAGGCAGCATGAGTATTTAAAGATTTCAAAACAAGCATGGGTGTAACTGTGAAGTAAAGCAGTAATGTTAGAAAATCACAACTGATATATTGAGGAGGTTACAATTGATTAATAAATGAGTACTGAGTTCACCTAAGCACCACGCAAGGTCTTGATTCAAAAGACAATCATAAAAGGGCAGTCTTAGGAAGCAAAAATATTGTCACAATTAAATAACAATAAAGAACAATAGATATTGGGGCAGAAATGTGGAGAGCTACTTTGCACAAGATGCAATGTCATAAAATCAAACAGCAGCATGGAGATCTAGAGTTGGATTAAATGAAGGGCAATCACAAATTTTAAATCAATGAATACAATACTTTTTCTAAGTAAAATGCAAGGTGAAGGCAATAAGTTGGAAGTTAAGTAAAATAGAGTTCATTTATACTCATTCTTAGAAAAAAGAAGGGAAAAGCCAGAATGTAGAGGGCCGTATTTACTTAGTTTTTATTATTTTCCATGGTACCCACATTAGGTTTTGGTCAAATACTGAAGTATGAAGTTTCTTTTAAAATATTTTAAAATACCCAGATATGAATCTTTACACAAAATGCAGATTTGCTATGGCTTTCTAAATACCCATATGGGTTTTTGATAAAATGCAGTTTTCTTCCATTTTCTGGTTTACCCATTTTGGGGTTCTATAGGCAAAGGGGAAAAATGCCTAAGACTCATCAATGGCGGCCAGCATGGAGTTTCATTTCCATTTTCTGAAGAGTAATGAAAGGTATTTTTGTTTTGCTTCATTAAAGATCGTGAACTGAGCACAAAGAATCAAGAAGATTAGGATATACAATGCGGATTTCTTCAAAAGGCATTATCAGAACAAATATGGCACTGCTAACACCTGGGTCTGCACTTTTTTAAGAGAATAGCAACCATTTTTCAGTAAAGATAAGCTTCTAAAGCTTTTGTCCTGACAAGGAAAGTAATCAACAGAAAAGCCTTACCTTTCCTTGCTATAGAAGAGCACAGAGGTCGCGCCCAACTCGTATGGAAACAATATAGGAGACTCATCAATGGTGGCCAACCAGGAAGATTTCAAAACAAAACACAGGATGCAAAGAAAATTTAGAGATGATACATGCAGGTCGCGACTTTGGGATGCCTTTTTCCTTTAAAACAAAATAGGAAAGCTCCCAAATTCATCAAAAGAGCCAGACTTACCATGCTCGGAGCTCTCATAAGTCTTTGTTTCCAAAGGCACAAATTTCATCTACAGAATACTGAGATCATCAATGGCGTGGCTAGGGTTCTCAAGTGGCAGCACAACAGAGGGAGGTAAAGGATGAAGCAACGATATGTGAATGAAATCATTACTTAGGTTTTGTTCAACCCTAGAAAATGTCAAAGGCTTTTAGCCTTATGATTTATTTCGTAGAAGCTTTATCTATTTTCAAAAAAGGTTGTGGCATTATTTATGCCTTTGTTTTATTTACAAAGTCTTTTGAATTAATTAAGACTTATGATCTTTGCCTTTTATTTTAGGATTTGTAAAATTCACACTCTATTTAATTGTAATATTTATTCAAAGTGATGAGTTATGAATCATGTTTGAATAAATAATATCTGATAATGCAAAAGCTAAAACCTTTTACATTTTCTTCAAGTAATAACCTGGAGGGTCTTAATTGCTTTTGAGAGCATCTTGGAGATGTTGTTTTCAGTTTCCAACATAAGAAGGGTGTCTAGGGATTGTTAGAGAGAATTCAGGGTTCGGATTTGTCTTCTCTCAAGCAGTTTGGATGCTTCTATTTTCAGTTGGAGTGCTTTCAGAGGTTGATTTGCTGAGTCATTGGGTGGTTAATAACTTGGGAAGACTTTTTCCATGTTTTTGGCTTCTTTTGGAGAGTGGAGTGTGCTATTTTGTAGGCTATTTTCTTGGATCCGACCCATGGAGGTTGAGTGTTGTACTTATGAGTTTTGAAACTCATTTTTAGTTAGTTCTTCTGCATGATATGACGAACTTTTTTTGGAGTTCGAGTACCATTGTTTTGCTCTTTTTGCAGTTGTAACTCATGATTTTTTGAGGAGATCCTTGCAATCATTCTGATAATACAAGAGCTTTTGGGACCTACTTTGGAGTTCATTTTCGTATGCTTCTGTTTTCAATTTGATGTTTCATGCTAAGATTTCTATTAATCCTACATGTTATGTCTTGGAACTGTGTCTTGAGTGAATATTTTGCAGCTGAATAGGTTATAGATTGTGAAAATTTATCTAGTTCAAGCTTGGTTGTAGATTGTGAAAACTCTCTCTTTTCCTGCTAATTCGAAGCTCTGAACTAGTTTATTACCTATCTATGAAACATTTTTATGCAGTTTCTTACTTGCCAAAGTTGTGTTTTAGTATGCTCAGTTTTATTAGCTTCACTATTATGTGTTGTTAAAACAAGATATCCTTATAATTTCGGTGTATCACCTTAGAAATTTAAAAATACCCAGCTATTTCATTGTTCAAGTTTCTTTCCTATCCTTTTACCTTTTAAAAAAAAATCAAGTTTTAAGTACCTTCAGGGGATTATCCAAATAGGAGCCGGCCTAGAACCCGGAGGTTTCACTTCATTCCAAGTGTCCCACATAGAAGTGAATCCCATGTTTTACCAGAATTGCTGAAGCTTGTTGAAATTCAGTATTGGGTGCAAATTTTGGTATCTAACAATCCCCACATACAAATTGTCCACACTGACCCTCTAAGGTGCCATTCACCTCTTCCATTCCATGGACCCTCACTAACCCTGATTTCTCCCTACACTTCGAGGTTTTAGCACCACCATGGTTTTGTTCGACCACTACTTCATCCACCCTCATCGCATCAACACCGTTTGTGGCAGGAACCTCAGCCTAACCCAACCCCCCCGTTTTCTCTGAGGCCCCATTTTGACTGATGTGGTTCCGAGTTACTCACAGCCTGAGAGTAGCTCTTTCCTTGCTCTTCCTTCTTCTCACCTTGTTTCTCCACCGCATAATATCGATGCGACACATCCTTCCACCAAGTAGCTGGTTTAGGCACTTGGGGCTTTACACATTGCACAACCATATGCCCAGTTTGGAAGCATCTTCTGCAACGAAAAGGAACCCCTTCATAGACCAAGGGCTGCATCCAACATCCTTTGAAGGTGTTGATTGAAATCTCTTTTGGAAGAGTTTTTGTAACTTCCATCTCCACCAAAATCTAGGCGTAAGTAGAATGCATAAGATTTGAGGAATCATCATCAATCATCAAAAAATTCCCTAAGGAGTTTCCTATAGCCTCCAAATAGGATTCAAACCAAAGATGAAGAGGAAAGTTTGGAAGTCTCACCCACAATGGCACTTTTTTGAAAGTCTTTGTTACAGGATTAAAAGCCAGGTGCCATGGCTTCAAAGATAGAGAAATTTTTTCCTCCTAGCTCCAAAAATAATCACACAAAATTTTGTTTCTATCCTTCATAGATTCAAAAACAACAATAAAATAACCTCTCGAAACTGGGTAGATTTGAATACAACCGTCTACCACAGGCTCCCAGTGTTCAGAGATCCATTGATGGAGGTCACACAAACGTGGCCAAAAACCCCTGAAGCGTCCAATCAATCCTAGTTCTGAAAAAACCTTGACATTATGGGTTACCTCATTTTTAAGCTCAGTCTGTAGTGATATCGACGCTAGAGTGGCCTTCCCTATTTTACCCGACACCTGGAGGAGAGGCCCTAAATGGGCCTTTTCAACAATGCCTGATTGGGATCCACCGACTCTCTCCCTGAAACCAGTTCTATGGCATTCAACCCCACATTTTTCCTTTGTTTCCCCTAGTCGTGTAGTCTTTTGTCCATTAGTTTCAACGTGCACCTCTGAGACTCTGCATTTTGATGGGTATTCAGCAGTCGTGCCCAACCCTGTCGAAACCCTAGATCCTGCAACCAATGACTTCATTGCTAGTGTATTAATTTGAAATTTATTTTTAGTGATTATTGATGGACATGTGCATGCAATAATTCAATCTCAACTCATTATCCTAGGGTTATTTGTTTATCATTTTTGATTAATTATTTTTCCTTAAATAAATTTTATAGAAAGCCTTTATTTTTCATACATAAATTGGTGAACTTGAATGATCTTACGCCCCTAGGGTTTGATTTTTTAAATTTTAAAATGAAGATTTCTTCTAGATATTAAAAACATACACAAAAAATCTAGAAGCAATCTTCATTTCAACATGGAATGTGGAAAGTTAATACCAACTAGTTTTTTATTCATTTGCTGATTTAATTGTATTTATTTTTATTTTATATCAAATATGAACATTTTAATGGAGCTATTTGTGGACCTTGATTATTTTTCTTCATTTCATGATGATGTGATAGGTAATGATTATATTTCCATGATTAATCATTATGGTATTATTTTTCCTTATAGGACAATATATTCAAAGAAGAGTAGCTTCCTTGGAGTCTCTAGGTAATAGTACATCAAAGTTACTAATATAATTCATCACAAAAGTTATGCTATTACTTATTTGGATAAAATTGAAAATAAACAAATGATAATAGAAGAGATTGTTGATCATCTAAATGATAAATAACATTATAATTATAAGAGAAACCTTGAAGAAATAGGTGAAAATTAAGCTCTTATTGATAATGTTTGTAAAAATATTGTCAAAGTTAGATCTTATATTTTTGATAAGACAAGAAGGGAAGGGCCCTAAACCCATTTACACAATGTATAACATAACTGAAATGAAAGGAAAAAGGGAGGAACAGATTTAACAAATGTATAATGATGAAATGGCCTAGGATCCAAACACCACTATCCCTAATTTCATTAGAAAGAGAGGAGATCACAAAAGGATAGAATTGACCACAAATGGCCTAGGATCTCTGCTTTATTATGATAGAAATGGTTGATTTTCTATATTGGGAGATGATTTAATGTGCATTAACTAACTAAACTATATGAACTAAGACTTGAAATGCAGAATTCTATGATAACAAAAATGAAAACAAGAATTTTTGGGTAGATATGAGAAGGGCATAATGGTGTCCATCTAGCATAAAAACTAGGGTTTGAACTCTAATTCTTGTGCAAATGAGTCTTAGTATCCCTTTTTGAAACTTCAAAAATTGGAATTTTAGCCCCCAGTTTACACTATGCTCTTGTAATTGCAAATCTTCACTTTTAGATCTGAATCTGTAACAAATCTACACAAGAAAATGTTGGTTTGTTTGTATGGGGGCTTGCCTTGGTCAAACCCAAAGTTTGGTAATTAAACCTTGATAGAAGATAAAGATTTGATAAATGAAAGTGTATGCAAGACCCAACCTTAAGTGCATCTAAGGTTTTTATGAGCTAACATGCAAATAAACCCTACTCAAGTGCATTAGAGAATGATTCCTATATGAAAATGATAAATGATAAAGATCCAATTAGGGAGAAGTTAAAACACCCCAATAAATCTAAAGTATGATAATATCTTGTTGTAGGTTTCTAGTAGAATGAAGCTTGAAGATGGGGACACTAGGAAAAAAGTCATTAGGTTAAGAGAAATGACCAAATGCATCTCCCAAACCTAGAATCCATCATGATCCACCATTGGAATCAACCTCTAGTCATGAACAATGCTTGATAAAAATTTGACAAAATGAGCTTGAAGACTTGCAAATACAAACAAAATGTTGCTCCAAGACTTCAACTTTGAGTGCTTGAATGTTATCCAAAAGTTCTCCTTTATCCTCGATCTCTCAAAATTGCTATCTCTAGTTTGAAAGGGTGAAAGGATTAGGTTTTATAGGCTTCTTTTCTAATTTTCCGAATATTTAATCTTGATAGTCTACACTTGAAACTTGAATTTGAGACTTTAAAATACCACCAAAAACATATTTAAAATTTGGTTTTGGGACTTAAAGGGGACCCATTCGCCCATGGGTGAATGGGTCCTAGCATATAAGTTGAGGACCAATTTGTTTCAAGGTGATTAATTAATTAAATGCATTTGTTTAGTGCATGTTTTAATGTCGAAAAATCATAAAAATAGACCTTGGGATGCATAATAAAGGTAATTAGGGGCCTATTTAGGAAGGGTAAAAGTGCATAAATGCAAGGTCACTAAAATAGTTCCAAACTAAGTGTGAAATTGTACTACACCTAAAAGGAGTACAATTTTCTACACTACATTTAGGCCCCACTTTAGCAGCCATATGACATTGTATTGTGCTTCATAAAAGGATACTCATATGGATATTTCATGCGTAAAAGGGGGAGAATGAAACCCCTAATGTAGTCATCTTCAAAACCACAATGTTAGGAATCACATCCTACAAAATTGATTTGTTACCTATTTAAAATCATCTTATAAACATGTCAAACTTCTTCAGAGAATCAAATTCGAGGGTAGATGTATGCTCCCCTGATTTCACTTGCTTTATGGAGGTGGAATCAGGGTAACAATCTAACCTCATCAAATTGTTGTGATGTGAATGCTTACCATAGGGTACTGAAGTTACAACACCACATATCAATAAACATTAAATAAGATTGAGGATGGATCTACGAATCCAATGAAATAAACATCGAAAATGGAGTTCTCTAGCCCCCATTATGGTTGTTTGAATGAAATATACTATTAAATAAATTTAGTATATGTTAGTGAAAAATTACATTTTTGACCATCATTTGAATATTTACCATTTGGAGATTACCTTGTTGTAGAGGAGTGAAGATGTTGAGCCGACGACCATACTAGCCTCCTAGATTGGATGTCTTATGAGCCGAGGTGGCACGTGGCGATCTTTGATGCACAGTGAGTCCGTTGTACCTTTCTTTGTGATTACTTTTTTACTTTTATATTATTTTGCAAAGGTTCTGGGACCCCATCCGAAAATGGCACACTTGTTCCATTTTGGCACATGTGTCCCAAAATGTCCAAAGTATCTTGGAACCTCGTCCAAAAACGGCCCAGGTGTCTAGTTTTAGCTCAAGTGCCCCAAGGAAGCTTTGTTTTGCTTTTAATTATTTGGTTAACATTTGTAATCATGTTACTGATGAATTATTTTGTCTCTTTTAGGTTCCACCACACACTCAACAACATCTAGGAGGCTGATTATTCAACCTTCTTTGGGAGCAGGTCACCCGATTGACCAAGGAGGAGGTTAAGAATTTATGTGAGACTGGATTATTTTAGATATACCTCATGCCACCCATGAGGTACCATGATTCTATGCTGATGGCCTTGGTTAAGAGGTGGAATGAAAACACGTGCATATTCCAGCTTCTGACAAGAGAGATGATAGTGACCTTGGAGGATGTTCGCTATATTTTGAGGGTACCCATCCAGGGTGAGACTGTGTATTTAGAGGAGGATCACACAGATAGACAGATGAGATGAGATATTCAATATTTCTTGGGCCATCATATTCCATCGAAGGATGTTGGAGCTCACAATGAGATTCAATGGATTCTATACAGTCACTCACCATTGTTATGATGGATCATGGTTGAGACCATTTTTTTAGCACTTGTACTAGATGGACAAGGTGCACACCTGGAGGGGGCCTCGTTCATACCATTCATCAAATGGAGTAATATCAAACCATGTATGCATGGGTTCGCAATATGATAGCTCACTTGTATTATGACCTCAAACGATTTGTATATTGAGAGTTGCATAGCATTGTACACTATACACTACTATAGGTTTGGGCCTTTAAGCATATCACATGTACTAGGTGATGGGTTCAGTTATTAGCCTATTTTCGGTTGTTTTAATGCATGCTTCCATACATTCAGATAATCTTTTCAAACATAGTCCTATGATATGCTACTTTTTTATGCTTATTATATAACCTTGGACCTAAATTAAAGTAATGGAAATATGGTTATGATATAGTAGCATTGCATGGTTTATATTTGAGTATGTATGAAATATAGATGGAATTCTATGTTTAATCATGGTAGTTAGCTTTGTGTATATGTTTTGTGGATTAGCCTCTTGCAACCCAAGAAGAAACTGTAGCCTGCAGCAAAAGGAGCACTTGGACAACGAAATAGGGGAAGTGTCAGATCAAGATGAATGCAATAACTACCATGTGGAGACACCTAATGGAGTTAGTCGTGTATCATTATGACAGTTAATAAAGCACTGGAGAAAAATAATTCTTTTGTTGATAGGATTCTAGATGACTGTTTGTGTGTTTTACATGCAGATCTATTTTGCAGAGTTTCAATTCTTTAGAACTTTTGTCTATTTTCAGTTATAGTTTGAACAATTCAATCTTAACTGTATACTCTAATATCTAGGAGTTGTATTTAATGATCATAGTTAGGAGTTGTGCTTAGAATAAAATCCCTTGTGCTTGTTATCAATCATTTTTTAGTTTCTAATTATCAGTTACAGACATGTTAATTATTTAAAAAGGATTTCCTTGAATACAATCTATGAGGAAGATTTCGTGTAATCTTTGTGATGCGTAATGAATGAAGTTAAGTTCATATGGATGCGTAGAATTTGAGATTTATATTTGGTTTTAGTTAAGTGAAGATAGCTACTTGAGTAGACCACTCAAGGTAACTTTTCTTCACTATATTTGCAGTTGTTTATTTCTGTTAGTAGTTATTTCTATTAATCATTTCTTATAAATTGCATATAAGCTAGAATAGATTCTCATATTATAAATTTTGATAATGACTGTTCATGTGCATGAATACATTAATGATTTGTAGTAATTTGGAGGTTAGAATAAGTGAAATTACTAGTTTGAGTAGTTTTGAGTTAGTTCAGTAATTATTTGTTAACAGTAATTCAGTTATAGGTTAAGCTATAGGCATCCATAGACATTAACAATAGTTTATTTCTTTCACTGTTATGCATTTCTATGATTTTCCTGTGAGTAGAATACCTTAAATGGGATAACCTAGGTAACCTCAGGCCTCTGAAGACACATATAGTGCAACACCATCACAATTTTACAAACCTTGGTTGACAATTTAATGAAGTCTTTACAATGTTGAGTGGATTGTTCAGGTAGTCATACCTCTAAATTGTGTAGCTTTTACCAAGTTTACAAGATACTAGTTTAGACTCTACATTTTTGGCACCATTTTCGAGGATGGTGTTATCTTCATAGATTTGTTTTTCCAAGATTTCATAGTTATATTTTGTTTTCAGCAGTAGGAATTTTAGACTTAATCTTTTTTCAAAATACCAAAAAATTATATTAACACTATGCAGGACCGCTACTATACAAAGCCATATTTATTGTATGCGGAGGTAGAGAGACTCTTTGGGTAGATTCCTCCCCTCTACATGCCAAGAATCCATTGCAGAAATCGGTGATTCCAGGACTCAAAGCGAGGGTAATACTGAAGAAGAAATTTCCCTATCACCAACATCTCTTACACCTATAGAGGGGACATACTGAACCATGGGTGATGCAATGGATGATCTTGAGCATGCAGCCTTATAGTTCCCAATCACCAACCAAGAAATAGCAACTGTGCTAAAGAATATCCCTCCTTCAATATTACCAGTCTTTTATGGGTTGTTGATTGAAAATCCAAACACATTTATGTTTGAATTTGATGTCCTATGCAAAATTTATGACTATACTTCTGATGCTCATAGGATCAAACTCTTCCCTGACTCTAAAAGATGTGACGCTAAGATGGTTTATGGGATTAGGAAAGGATGTTGTTCTTGATTGGGATACCATGAAAACATTGTTCTTGGAGAAGTACCAAGACTATCAAGTAGAGGACTTGATCAAAGGAGAGATGGCATTTTTAAAATGTCACAAAAGGAGGATGAGCCATTAGAAGACTATGTGGAGAGATTTAAGTTTTCCTTGAAGAAAAACCCATAAAACAAGTTATTTGAAGAATCCCTCAAGTTAGTATTTTTGAGGGGAGTCAATGAGGATATTATGGATTCCCTCAATCTTATTGGGCAAGGGGATATCTCTCAAATACCATTTGAAGACATCTTCAAGGTCTACAAAAACTACTGCAAGACCTTCACTAAGAGGCAAAGAGGAGAGAGGACATCCACTATTGGAAAATCATCCACCGGGGTTTCAAAGATAGAGTTAAGTAATTTGATGTCCAACATGAAGGAGGAAAATATAAATCACCTATAAACTTAGTTGGATACTCTCCACATCAAGAAGAAATAATAGGAACCTAAAGAAATGCTCACTAAATACTGCCCCAGCTATAGGCAAAGGAAAGAAAACTGTAAATGCAAGAGGGTGGCTAGTATTCAACAAGACAAAATTGAGACTTGATTTTCAGCCACTTGAAGGAGAGGATGGAAAAATATTTTTTATAGCTCAAAGAAGGCCATGGTAACAAAGACAAGGTATGCCACAAGACCCTCTTAAACTCAATTTATCCTTTCCCATTGGAAATCAGAATTTTCTGCTTGGAATTCTCCGCCCAGGCTAGCTAATCAAAATCAATGGCAAAACCCTCAAAAATGACCACAACCTTATAAATATTTGAACCACCAGCAACCAAATCCTTGATCACAAAAAAATTTATAGGGTTCCAATTACCATCCCCATTGGCCAACATAGCAAAACCAATGGAGCCTCAATGACAAAAAGGCCAGTAGTGGCAACAGTAAAATATGAATTATCAATAGCCTATGCTTCCTCCTTTGCCCCAACAACAAGCCATTATGCCTCCATCAAATCCTACAGCTTATCCACCTAGACCACCAAAAATACCTACCCAACCTACACCTAACCCTAAAAATAATCCTGTCCAATAGGCTTATACTAACGAGTCTATGCAATACCCTACTTATGGGGTAGAGGTGTGTGATGTCCACCTCAAGTCAAGGAAACAAATAGCTAGACCTTTATCTCCTCAAATCACTGAGATGGAGGATGAGGAACCTACAATTGAAGCTTGAGATAAATCCCCTTTGGAACTTGAGTCAAATCAGGTACACCAAACTACCTCACGTCCAAAGCCTCCTTCCCTAAATGCTTATCCATTCAAAAGCATCACACACAAGCTGAGACAGACATGTTGGACCAACTTAGGGATGTCAATATCAAGATTCCTCTCATCCAAGCTATTAAGGACATCCCAATCTATTCATGTCCTAGGAAACCTTGTAGATATCATGCTAGGGAATATAACTATCTCTAATTACATAGAACCTGGTAGTTCAGAAGTAGATGTTAAGATTAATGGAACCCTTATCAAGAATTCCTTAATAGACTTAGGGGAAGTAATCAATGTTATGACTAAAGAAACAATGCAATTACTTTAGTTAGCCAACCTTAGACCTACCCAAACTATTCTACAATTGTCTGATAGGTCAATAATCAAGCTTGAAGGAATCATTGAGGATTTAGTTATTGCATTAGATTCTTGTGAATATCCTATTGATTTCATAGTTTTATAGCCAAAGGTTAACCTTGTAGGATATCCACTCATCCTAGATAGACCATGATTAGCTATAGTTGATGCATTCATAGGTTATAGGTATGGCAATATGATAATATCTAATGGGATAGTGACCAATAAATTGGTCCTCTATCCTCCAGCCCAACCTTATGCTAATCTTGAGCAAACTATTTGGCCCACTTTGGATGAGGAAGATAATTATTCCCTACACTTTGATGAAAATAGAACACAACCCTCTATTGGATGATCAGGATGAAGATGAGATAATTGCTCATATAATACAAAATGACTATGGTAGGAGCCCGCAACAATAGGACTATCTTGCATTCCTACAAGACCCCTTACAAAGTATTATACCTGCCAATTACTCAGAAGAGATATCTCAAATATTTCATTCCTTACTACCACAACAATGTGTACCAATAATTCCCACCCTTGACCTCTCATTTGTGAAATAATCATCCAAAGAATTAGAAGTCATGCCGAGAAAAATGTTGAACATAAACAATGCATTGACTAAAGAGCAGCAGAATTCCCTAACTATTGTGTTGCAGACACATGCAACAACATACACATAGGATTAACATGATATGAATTGTATAGATCCTGACTTATGTATGCATAGGATCTATATAAATGATGGTTATAGAACCATTAGATAGCCTTAAATATGAATGAACCCTGCCTTGAGAGAAATAGTCAAAGTTGAATTTCAAAAACTCCTTGATGTAGGCTTCATTTACCCTATATCTGATAGTGAATGGGTCTCACCTTTGGTCATTGTTCCCAAGAAAGGTGGAAAATGGAGAGTATGTGTAGATTATAGGGAGCTAAACACAACCACTAGGAAGGACCACTTTCCATTGCCCTTTATAGATCAAGTGCTTGACTCTTTAGCAAGGAAGAAGTGATTTTCATTCCTAGATGGTTTCAGTGGTTACAATCAGATAAAATTGCTCTAGAGGACCAGGAAAAAACAACATTCACCTATCCTTGGGGTACTTATTCCTATTATGTTCTTCCCTTTGGTTTATGTAATGCTCCAACTACTTTTCAGAGGGTAGTGCTCAACATATTTTTTGATTAGGCTCATGATTGTATGGAGATATATATGGATGACTTAACCACATATGGGGAAACTTATGAGGAAGCCCTTAGCACTTTGGAAAAGGTATTAAAGAGATGTAAACAACACTATTTGTCCCTCAACAATGAAAAGTGCTTTATGAAGATGACATAGGGAATTGTTTCAGGGAATTTCATATCTAGTGCAGGGATTCAAGTTGATCCACATAAGATAAAGACCATTTCTATATTACCTATCCCACAAAGGAAAAGAGATGTTAGAAGCTTCCTTGGTCACGCAGGCTATTATAGGAGGTTCATTAAAGACTTCAGTAAGATTCTTGCACCATTGTTTGTTCTATTGACTAAAGACATTGAATTTGATTGGACATCAAAGTGCCAACATTCCTTTGAAGAGATGAAGAAAGCCTTAATCCAAGCACTTATTTTGAGGGGGCCAAATTGGACCTTACCCTTCCATATACATATTAATGCTTCAAAATATGCTATTGGAGCAGTTTTGGGTCAGAAAGATGGTAACAAAGAATATGCAATTTACTACATTAGCAAGAATCTTCAAGGAATAGAGCTAAATTATATTGTTACAAAAAAAGAGATGCTAGCAGTAGTGTATGTCATCAATAAATTCAAGAATTACATTACTGGTTATTCAGTTTTTGTCCACACAGACCATATAGGTATCAGATATTTGATGAAATAACCTATAGTGGGGGGTAGATTAGTTAGATGGCTGATCCTTCTATAAGATTTTTATATCACAATAGTGGACAAGCCTGGTAAGGCTAATGTAGTGGTATATTTTCTGTCAAGGTTTCCAACACAATCAACATAAGAGGTAGTGGATGACTCATTTCCATATGAGCACTTTTTTTCTCTTAATGTACATGTACCCTGGTATGTTGTTATTGCAAATTATTTAGTGACAGGGTAGATTCCACCACACTTTTCTCCAAGAGAAAAGAGACAGTTGGTACATAAATGTTTTTCATACTCTTAGATATCTGGTTATCTGTTCTATATGGGCCTTGGCAACATCATGAGAAGGTGCATAAGGGAAAATATAATCTTTGATATCATGAAGTCTTGCCATGATGAACCATGTGGGGGTCATTTTGTAGCAAAAAGAACACCATTCAAAATCCTCACAATTGGTAACTATTGGCCAAATCTGCACAAGGATTCTATCAAGTATACAAGGAGCTGTGATAGGTTCCAAAGAATGGGAAAGCAAAAAAGGAGTGATGAAATGTCATTACAACCTTAGTTAACACTAGCTTCCTTTGACAAGTGGGGTCTAGACTTTATTGGACCAATCTCACCTACTTCTAACAACAATGAGTACATTCTAGTTTGCACTGATTATCTAACTAAATGGGCATAAGTGAAAGCGTTATATTTTTCTAGAGATGGAAATGTGACTAAATTCTTGTATGAGGAAATTTTCACTAGGTATGGAGTACCTAGGGAAATTGTGACTGATTAGGGTCCACAATATACTTCAGACATCATCACCAAATTGGTTGAAGAATACCAAATTAGGCACAAAAATTCAACACCTTATCACCCTTAGTCCAATGGTCAGGTGGAGGTTACCAATAGAGAAATTGAGAGTATTCTAACCACGACAGTACAATTACATAGGAAAAATTAGGTTTCTAGGTTCTTAGAAGCACTATGTGCATATAAAACAACCTAGAAAACAACAATTGGTTTCACACCCTATGAGCTAGTATATGGAAAAACACCAGCCCTCCCAATTGAGTTTGAGTATAAGACATTAATAATAGCAATAGAGCTGGAAATGGATCTAACAACATATCAAAAGGAGAGGTTACATCACTTAAATAGGCTAGATGAAATCAAGATAGAGGCCATCCATCACACTAAGATCTATTACAAAAACAAAGGACAAGGTGGCATGACCAATATGTCAAAACAAAGGAGTTTAATGTAGGGGAATGAGTCTTATTATATGATTCAAGGTACAAGTATTTCAAAGGGAAACTCCAATCCAGGTGGTTGGGACCTTATGAGATCAACCAAGTCTTTCCTAATGGAGCAGTAAATTTGAACACCATAGATGCAATAAAGTTTTCTCTTCTGGTCAATGGCCACAGACTGAAGCTTTATAAGAAACCAGTATAAAAGGAATATTTCATACTTTCTTTTATTCAGCAGTATGGTGCTCTCAGTGATCTAGATACATGTTTAAAAACACAAAGTGATGCCTCAATAACAAAAGACATACTGAGTTCTTCAGGTGATTCAGAGATTGAGCCATGCAGCTCAATCCCTGAGATCACTCAAGATTAATTTCTTACTTCACCTTTCAAGAACACACAACATGGTTATAATGATGTACATAATTTTTCCAGAGGGACCTGCATTATATATACAACTATTAACATTTTCTAAGGGCCCTATTACAGTAGGGACTTGTAGCATTATAACTGTCAACATTCAAACGCGACTTGATATCGAAGGAACAAATAACATCATCTAGCAAAAAAAATTCAAATCAACTAGTGCCACATTAATTGTAGTTCACACATTTTCACCTCAAAATTATCACATGTAGTATCCATCTTATCATAATAAGTACCCTCAGCATGCCTATCTTATTTCCTGCTGCCAATTCAAATTTAAAGCATTTGAACAACACATCACCAAGTATTATCCATCCATTCCATTTCATTACCTTACATTTTCCACCTCACCATTCATTCACCTAAAATTACTTCCAGTCACATCAAATCATATTATGGACACACGTTATTCAGCTTACATGCGTGAAATTTAGTTAGTAACCTCCAATAGGTATGTAAGGTACACTATCATAATTATCATAGATTTCTTAATGTTTTCATTATCTATTTCATATTAAATTAAGCATGTGATATATTCATGGCATTTATTTCCATACTTTCTAATCATACCTTCACCTATCACAAGTTGAATTGAAGTCACTTCAAACCTTAAGTTGGGGGGATTGTACAATTCAACCAGTGTTTTTGTTTTTCACCACCTACAACCAAATGTAAACAATAGATATGACATGAAAACCCTTTTTATCTTAAAATTGCACCTAATTTTTTCTATAAATTCAAATGTCAATTCCCTAAACTCTGTGATCTTGAGCTAAGTTGAACCCAAAACCCATTTTTGAGCTCAATTAAGCTAATACTAAAAAGGGGAGTTGCAGTTACAGTATGATAGTGATAACACATGAGGAATTATCAGAGTAAGAGAAGGGTTTGAGGGTGGTGAAGTGAAAATTGAGCTGAATTTTCAAGGTTAACACATTGAGCAGAGGTAAAAGAGATTCATAATGGGAGGTGATTTTATTAGGAGAGAGTCATCTACTCACAAGTAGATACTAGAAGATGCAATGGTATTTCCTATCTTCACAAGAGAGGGTTGGCTCGATTTTTCCTGAATCTGACATAATTTGACAATAACATAGAAAGAAGATTTGCAGCCACATTGGAGCACGATGAAGCAATGGTAAAGGGTTGTCAGTAGATGCATCTGAAGTCTCCATAGAAAAAGTTTTTGGGTTGCCTAAGACTGGAGCAGAGTTTTCAGTGAGGGAATATGCAGTGGCTGCACAAGAAGAATTATGTGAGCGAGGAAATAATTTGGATTCGTCATCGCAAGGTACAAATAGAATTTATCTTCCATGGTTTTGGGCCAACTATGCTTCCTATGTCAGATATCTTACTTGTGATGGGAGAAAAAATATTTTGTATAATTTACATTTCAAATTGCTTAGTCACCTTCACCATAATAGGTTAGTGAATGTGCTGAATTTTCTTTATAATATGCTAAAAAGGATTGCATCAGAGTATCAGAGGAAACAAAGTGACATGGCCTTATCACATCACTATTTTATTTCCCTCTTAGTAAAAAGAATCTTGAGAATTCAATACCCACAGGTAGCATGGAGGATTTTGTAAAATGTTAAGATATTAACAGTTTAATTGAGGCACCTGTAGTACCTGAAACTTTAGAGACACAAGATAAACCTATAAGAGAAAGTTATCCTACCTCACCTATGGTTTCACTTATCTGTAGCCAAGGTGAGCATGAGGGGAACAATGTGCCAGAGTTTAGGTCACCAGTAGTGGAATAAATTCCTTCTTCTAAACCACCAAAACCCAAGAACAAAAGAGGCAGTACATCCACAACATCCACACCTTCTAAAATAGAGAAGAAAAAGAAGGATGCTGAAAATAAAAAGAAGGATGTTGAGAAAGAGACACCTACACCTAGGCATTTAGGCTGATTGAAAAAGAAAGGTTTCATGAGGGGGAGTGTGGAAAACCTGAAGAAGAGGAAAAGGGAAAAGAACAACAGGAAGAAGATGTGATGTTGGTTGAAATAAGCTCTGAAGGGAAGGGACATATCCTTGGAGATGTACATACACCCATGAAGAGGAAGATATATGTGTCTACCACTTCTGATTCAGATTTAGAAGATGTGTTTGTTTCCAAGAAAACACAAAAGAAAACCCTAGATAGTCCTACTTATGAAGACTATGGTTGCACAGGGGGTGGTAATGAGCAGTTTATGGGAGAAAAGGAATTTTTTATATAATATATAAATGCCAGGAAAGACCTTCAAGAAGCTTTGGACAGAATTAAACATATGGAAGAACTAGTACAGAGTCATGAAAAGAGAGACAAGGAAAGGGAGACAAAAATATAAGAAGTGGAAGAAAAATTGTAAACCTATGGCCATGGTGCAAAGTTGGATCTATTGGAACAATTTTCCATTACCAAAATAGGGGATGGAGAACTTGAAATAGAAAATCAGAAACCTCCTTCCATTAAGACCCCAATTCACCATACAACATTGTCTCTTGGTTATTAGCTACGGAAGATGATTGATGAATTTGCACAAGAAAAAGAAAAGTGGAGGAAAGAGAAAGAAAATTTGATTGAAGAACATGATAAAGTGCTAGAAGGAAAATAGATTGAGCTAAGGATATTAGAAGTTAGATTAAAAGATATGGCAGATAAAGATGCTCAAATCATAAGATGCAGACCTCCAGAAAGAACGTATGCACTATTTTTGAAAGAAAAATTTCTAAGTTTTCAGTTTAGTAGGCTAATCAGTAACCAGTCTATTGGAATGAGCAAAAAAATTGAGTTTCTTAATGTTTTTGCTGATTCTACACTAGAGGAGTAGGATCAACTGTGTGAATACTATTTACACAACTATGTGGTGCCAGATGAAACAAAGTGGAATATTCTGATGTTTGTAGGGGATCTCCAGGTAAGGGCACTAGCATCTTATTATAGGAATGAATAATTCAGGGGAGAAATAATGAAAGAATATGAGGAAAGGGAGAAATTCATTGCTCTCCCAATAAGGAAAGAGTCTAAATAACTTGATGTACTTATAGATGAATGGCTTAAACTCCTAGATCATAAAGGTGTAGGAAGGAAAATTATGAAACTAAGAACAGAGGATTATAAAAGAATGCAAACATTAGCTATGAGCTTGGGTCAAAAATGTTACACTTATATGTAGAACAGATGGAACAACTTGACCTCAGAGTTGCAGAGGAAGGAACCTCATTCTGTATATAATTTTACCACCATGCTTGAGAGGGTACACAAATACATGAAAATTGGTGCTAACATACGAATTCACTAGGTACAACTTACATTTCACTCACCTATGCTACTCTATCCAATTCCACATTGGACCAAGGAAAAAGGTGAGGAGTGTGAGAAAGTTGGCATCATCATAATGATACAACTTGCATCTTATAGAGGCTTCTTCTTAAAGTAGATCAAGGGAGTTGATGTTGTTATGGACCTTAGGGAGATCACCCTACGATATAATCTATACCCTTAGTGTTTTTCTTGAGGACAAGAAAAAGTATAGTTGGTGGGAATGATGGGTTCATTTATTAGCCTAATTTTTGTTATTTTTATGCATGCTTCTAGACATTATTAGACAATATTTTCAGACATACTCCTATGATATGCTACCTCTTATGCTTATTATATAACCTTGAACCTAAATTATAGTAATGAAAATATGGTTATGATATAGTAGCATTGCATGGTTTATATGTGAGTATGTATGAAATATGGATGGAATTTTGTGTTTAATCATGGTAGTTATCTTTGTGTATATGTTTTTTGGATTAACCTCTTGCAGCCCGAGAAGAAACTGTAGCCCACAACAACTAGGAGTTGTAGCTTGCAACAAAAGGAGGACTTGGACAACGAAATAGGGGAAGTGCCAGATCAAGTTGAATGCAATAACTACCATGTGGAGACACCTGATGGAGTTAGTCGTGCATCATTATGACAGTTAATAAAGCATTGTAGAAGAATAATTCTTTTGTTGATATGATTTTGGATGACTGTTTGTGTGTTTTACATGCAAATATATTTTGTAGAGTTTCAATTCTATTAGAACTCATCTCTTTTTAGTTATAGTTTGATCAATTCAATCTTAACTATATACTATGATATCTAGGAGTTATAGTTAGTGATCACAGTTAGGAGTTGTGCTTATAATAAACTCCCCTATGCTTGTATATAGCCGGTGATTGAGTCCTTAGTTAGTGTTGTTGCTAATTCAATATTTTGTTATCAGTCATTCTCTCAGTTTCCAATTATCAATTATAGACATGTTAATTATTTAAAAATGATTTCCTTGAATACAATCTATGAGGAATATTTTATTTAATCTTTGTGATGCATAATGAATGAAGTTCAAGTTTATATGGATGCACAGAATATAAGATTTAGATTTGGTTTTAGTTAAATGAAGATAGATACTTGAGCAGGCCACTCAACGTAACTGTTCTTCACTATATTTGCAGTTGTTTATTTTTGTTAGTAGTTATTTCTATTAATCATTGCTTATAAATTGCATATAAGCTAGAATAGATTCTCATATTGTAAATGTCAATAATGAATGTTCATGTGCATGAATACATTAATGAATTGTTGTACTCTAGAGGTTAGAATAAGTGCAATTACCAGTTTGAGTAGTTTTAAGTTAGTTGAGTAATTCTCTGTTAACAGTAATTCAGGTATAGGTTAAGTTGTAGGCACCCATAACCATTAGCAATAGTTTATTTCTTTCACTATTATGCATTTTTGTGATTTTACAGCAAGTAGAATACCTTAAATAGGATAACCTAGGTAACCTCAAGTCTCTAAAGGCACATATAGTGCATCACCATCACAAGTTTACAAACCTTGGTTGAAAATTTAATGAAGTATTTACAATGTTAAGTGGACTATTTAGCTAGTCATACCTTTGAATTGTGTATATTTTACCAATTTTACAAGATACTAGTTTAGACTCTACACTAGGCCCACTGGTTATCCTACTATAGTGGCCATGGGTTATGCACAAGCATTCAACTACACTTTGAGATGATTCTGGTAAGTCAGGGGTCTATTGTATTGGAGGATCCAATTTGATCATCTTGAGGAGGAAGAGATAGTATGGAGACCTTACCAGACCATACCCAGTGGCCAGATCACACACGATAGCTTACCAGGATGCAATAGGACAAATTGTTACTTTGACAACATGACTATATTTATGCCTTTTTATTATGACTATGTCATGCAATAGTTTAGGTAGGTCTAGATACCTCGTAGCCATATTTTTTTATCATGGTGACCATGTACATAAACTTTTATGATTGTTATATATATGAGAATTTGTGTTTATTTTTAGATTTCTTGTTTGGATTGGATGCCAATGTGATCTATTAGACAATCTATAATATTATTTAATAAATGTCTTCATGATCTAATATTATGTGATCTAACCTAAACACTTATGTTTATTTAGATACTATATTTTTATTAAGTGTAACTGTGTTAAACTAAATTCCCTTATGATCTAATTTTGGAAATTGAATGCATGTAATGATCTAATTTAACACAACACACATATGATTGAATGAATAACATGTACAAAAGAAAGTAATAATCCAAACTAATAAGAAATTACCCAAAATAATTCAAGACATGCCATGAATGCTTGTCAAGAATGAAGAAATGCAAGACAAAATAGAAGACTATCTACTTAATCTAACAACATGCTTTAATAGACAAACTATTCAAAATAAATGTTAAGTGTAATAGCTGCACAAATGTGTAACATTGATAGGTTCTTTATGAGGTGTACCATATGTTTCTATTAATGTGTATGCTCCAGACCCAGAGCTTTCATCAATGACATAAGGGCCTAACAAATTCAGACTAAATTTTCCTTTTTTACTCGATGCAACATTAACATTGCATTGATTTTCATATAACACCAAATCACCATTATTAAATGAGCGAGGAATGAAATTATCATTGTAACTTTACTGTATTCTTTTGGAATAAGCTTGAAGATGCTCGAGAGCGTTAATATGTTGTTCATCAATCATTTCAAGTTGTTGTAATCATTTCTCTTTATAAGTGGTATCATCAATAAGCCCTCTAAAAGTGATTCACAATGAAGGAATTTCTAACTCCAAGGGTATTATTGCATCAACGCCATAAACTAGGTTATAAGGTGTATTTCCTATGGATGTTCGAATACTTGTGCGATAGGCCCAAAACACGTAAGATAACTGAGTGTGCCAATCCTTGTTATGTTTTCTTATTGTTTTTCATAGGATTTTCTCAAGTTTTTATTAGTTGCTTCCACTTGACCATTAGATTATGGGTAATAAGGCATTGAAAAATGATGTTGAATGTGAAATGTTTCCAAAAATTTCTTCATGTCATTTTTCTTAAATGGTGTACCATTGTTTGAAACTAATGCCGAAGGAAGGAAAAAGCGAGCAATAATGCTTACCAAAATGAAATGAAAGATTTCATCAACAGTCATGGAATAGAGAGGAATTGCTTCTACCCATTTCATGAAGTAATCTATCATGGTAATTATAAATGTATGTCTAGAAGAAGAAGGCAGGGATATTTTTCCAATGAGATCCAAACCCCAAACCAAAAATTGCCAAATAGGAACTTAGGCACAAAGTTCAAAAACAAGAGCATGGATCAAATTGTTATGTTCTTGACATTTGTGACATCTCTTAACATGATCAAAATAGTCTTATTATATTTGTCACCAATAATATCCTATGCGGATTAACTTTTGAACTAACGATCTTCCCCCAAAATGTCCCCCACAAGCACCAACATGAGCTTCCTCAAGGGCTATAGGGATCTATGATTGTTTAAAGAATATAAGAAAGAGAATGTCAAAGGATCGTCTATACAATACATTTGCTAAGATTATGTATCTACTTGCAAGTTTTTGAATACGAACTCTAGTGTTTTTAGTGGTTGGTTTAGGAAAGGTACCTTATTTTAAATAATTGAATATCAGTGTGTACCATTCACTAGAGAGTTCAATATTGGTCACTAATGCTTCTTTCATCTTTTCATCTATTGATGGTTTTGTGATTTTGTGAACTAAAAATGTGAAGTCGATAGAAGGATCTTTAGGATAAAAAAGAGAAGCAGTGCTTGCCATTACATCTGCATGTCAATTATCCTTTCATGAAACATTGTCAATGATATATGATTTAAAGCGTTTAAGAAATACCATTGTAAGGTTTCTATATTGGGATAAATTATCATGTTTTGATTGATAAGATCCATTTATTTGTTTAATAACCAATTCATAATCACCAAATATATGAATGATGGACACCTAAGGATAAGGTTGCTCGTATTCAAGCAATTAGGGCTTCGTACTCTACAGTGTTATTTGTAGATTGGAAGTTTAAATGATAAGATAAGGGAATAGGACTTCCTGAAGGTGGTATTAATTTAACCCCTGCTCCATAGCTAGTTCGACACTTAGAACCATCAAAATGCAATACCCATGTTTCCTTTTCAGTTGTCAACACATTCTCATCAAGGAATTGTGAGACGAGGATTGTCAGGTTGGGTCGATTATGCTTGATCCATGATGAATTGAAACATAATTTACCCACTAAACCTCAATCTTACAAACAAGATCATTCAAATTGAAAGTTTAAACTAAGCATTTATTGAAACTGAAAACTACAAACTACAAAAGAAATTAAATTCCTACTCTAACCCATTTGAAACTTGTCCCGTTTTGGAATTGGTGTCATGTTGATGTGGAACAACGACCCTTTCCCAATCTCGTGATTAGTGAGCTTGTTTCAATCGATTCTATGGAAGAGAATCGGTGAAACCATTGTGATAAATGGATGAAAACCAGATTCATGTTAAAATGAACATGATGCAAGGTAAATTAACATGATTTTATGCTAAGATTGATTTAAATATGCAATTGCTAAGCTAATCTAAGCTAATTCTAAGCTAAAAGATGGAAACCCTAATTTATAAACAAGCTAAGATGAATGTATGGAAGCCATTAATAGATGTTCTAAGCTAATATGCAACTAAAAATGAACTAAAATATGCTAAAAGTGAGTAAAGTGAGAGTGTGAATGCAAGTGAATTCAACAACATAAGTTTTAAATTGAAAGATGGAACTATTTGTCTCCAAATAGGGTTCTATTTATAGAAGAGAAAATGAAAAATGGAGGGTTGAGATCAAAAAGATTAATCAACGGTCAAAGATGGAAGGAAGAAGGGGCATGGATCATGGATTCTCATCAATGGATGACAATGCAAGATGAGAGTTAATCAAGGGCTCACATTTGTTTCAAACAAACACACTTTTGACCTACACACATAGGTCACAAGGTGGCTTGCTCAAGAGGTTACAAGAAAACTTGCATTTGAAGTCAAGTGAGATGATTGGAGGAGAGAGAATATTCTTTGGAATATTCTCATGGGTGAGGAAAAAGATATTTTACAAATTAAAAGAAAGTTTTAATTGTGAAAAAAAGGAGATAAGGAATATTCCATGGGAATATTCCCCTTTTAGAGGAAAATTAGTTTAATTGTTAATTAAACAAGGTTTACTCATACAATTAGGAGTTTCTAGAGGAATACAGTGATTTTCATTAAATTAAATGATTTAATGAATGGGGAAAGGTGAGAGGATATTTAATTAAATAACTTAGGGTTATTTAATTAAATAAGAAGACTTGGGGAATTAAATTAAATACTTTGATTTTTTTTAATTTAATGAGATGAAATGTTAGCGTGAAAAGGGGGTGAATTAACCCGATTTGATGAATTAGATTAATAGACGAAAATGATGCAATTAATTAAATAGCTAGCCTAATTTAATTGATTAAGCGAAAAGAGGATGGGTTTCAAGAGAAAATGATGTTAGTATCTGTTTTGAGTGTATGATATCATTTGGGACATTTTTTAGTGTCTACATTTTGGCCCTCTTTGAAGCGAGGTACCTGCTGCTTTGGTTCAAAGAATAACTATCCTTGGATTAAAACTGCTGCCTAAATAAAAAATATATATATATATATATTTTTAGATGCCCTAGTGGAAGGATTAAGCTGATTCCCTGCCCCCTCAAGAAATTGGGCTCAAATTTTGAATTTTGGGTTTTTTCTCGATAAAGGTTAAAAGTTGTCCCAAGGGGTCCAAAAAGGCTTCGGGATGCAAAAATTATGCCAGAAATGAAAAAAATGATGCAAAATTATGTTTTGATTGCAAAAAATTGTGAAAATGATGATAAACCCTAACTTGAAGGTGAAATTAGGGCAAAAACCCCTAATTTTCTAGCATAAATAAGCCAAATAGGGTCGCTTTCAATTCATTTGTGCATTCACACCTTAAGGATTCTTGCTATTTTGAGCTTTGGCCCTCTGATGAAATGGCATGCCGACAACTTCCACGACATATTTTCAATTGAGTTCAAGAGCATCGACGACATCTAGGATCAGGACCAACGATATGTAACTCAAAACTTGATTTGAAATTTGACTTTTTGATGCATTTATTACGCTTTGAATTTCAATCTTTGGCGGCGTCGCTATATAGCGACACCCATTTTGCAATCGATGACACTAAAATGAATTATAGCGATGCATACGTATATGGTGATGCTATTCGTGATTTAAAATTAGGGTTTCTAATTTTAAATGGCAACACATACTTATATAATGACACACTTGCCGATTTAGAAATTAGGGTTAGGGTTTCCAAAGATTAAATCATGATGCCCATGTGTTTGGCGATGCATCTTGCAATTTGTAATTTGGAATGCCTTCAGGTGTCATAATTTGGAATTTAAATATGGCAATGCTATTGTGATTTTTTAATTGAAAATTCCAAATTGAGTAAAATTTCTTCGATTTTTGGACGTTGTGCACTTTGTGGGTGTAGGAGATTATCCGACCACTGATGTCGCGTGAGCATAAAACCACAATTTTGGAGCGACTAGGCGATTTATCAGAGTTATGCCAGGAGCACCTGGGAGAGATCATCCTTTGGTATATTGCATACACACCTATCATCCAGACCCATTTAGCTGTGATGACTGCCTTGTGTGAGAGATGGCACCGTGAGACTTTGTCATTCCACCTTTTGACTGGCGAGGCGACCGTGACCTTAGAGGATGTATGGCGTATTTTGTGTTTGTTGATACATGGCAATCATGTGATTTATGATGTTGATGCTAGATTTGATGCATGTCATGAGGTGATGGATTTGGAGCATATTTCTCTTGTGACATCAAAGATCAACCTCGAGATGTATAGAGGTCATGTGCCCACCTTTCGATTAATCATTGCAACCATCATTTTAGGTTTGGTTGCCCCAAATTGACGCAGCAGGGGACTCAGCCCAGGATGGAGCCTAACATGGCACAAGATGTTGTATAGGAGGACATAGTTTGCATGGGGACCAGTGATGCTAGCCTCAGTATATCATGATATGCACAAATTTGTTTACTGCAACAACAAGGCCATTGGCACAGGGGTGACCTTGCTTCATATTTGCGCTTAGGAGCATATTGATGCGCTCTGACTAATAGTACAGATGAAAAATGTTGAGCCAGATGATCCTATGATCTGGCAGTACAAAAATGCTATTACTCTGTGGCACACTAGACCAATTGGGCTCCCGTACTAGCAACGAGTTATTGATGACATGACAGTTTTCCGATGGTGACCCTGGCTATAGATGCCAATGTGGTATGATGATTCTCAATAGTTATTATTTCCCAAGCAAAACTGATACATGCAAGGTCACGATCATACCATCATCGAGAGATATTTACCAGATAGGGTGGCTTAGTAGTTTGGGGAGCCACATGATAGGCCAGATGATGCATACAGAGCTATTTTTGCTAGGTTAGCTTGAGAGGTTCCCACATGGGGACCTACTATTCCAACTCCAAAGGCACTAGAGAGCTTCAAACAGTTAGTGGCTCAACCATGGGCCTATGATTAGGGTCAGGAGGTAGCATCAACCATGCCTACTTACAATACATGGTTCACACCTCCTCGACGTTTGACAGATCCAACGAGTGCTCCTCCACGAGGTTGGCCCAGAGGGAGAGGTGTAGGCAAGGGAAGAGGACAATGACATGAGCAGGTTTTCCAGGATGGCCATGATGGATAGGTTCCAGGGGCTCCACCATTTGGGCAGTAGCCTCCTTAGGTTCAGCCGTAGGTTATAGAATAGCAAGCAACATTGCCACTGCCACCAGATGCCAGAGATACATAGATACAATTGTAGAAGCAGGTGCAAACTTTGACAAGTGAGCGGGATTAGGCCCACCAATAGATTTTTGTTATTAGTGCTGAGCGGGACCAAGGTAGACAGCAGGTGGTGGCCATGACTGTGGAGATAGACCATGCCATTCAACAGTTATAGGTTGTGATTGCTGAGAGGGATCATGAGATTGGTCGATGTCACCAGATAGAGGCCATGACAGTAGCAGCACAGGGCAGGACAGTCTCAACAACATTAGATAGAGAGGTCGTGACAAAGGCCACATATTATAGGATGCACTATCACCGGGATGTACCACAAGCACTTAGATATACCAATTTTCACAACATAGCAATGCACGACCAAGAGCTGAGGAGCAGCCAGAGAGGCAGGCCAAAGAGGGGAGTATCCATTAGGGCTAGCTTTCAATGTATAGACACTTTTTGATATTTTGGTGCTCGATTCTTTGATACGGATATACATTCATGGGCTCATTTTTTATAGCCTCATGGATATTGTATTTATGATTGATATACATACATTGATCCAGATTTTGTACCATGACATTCATTTTTTGATATATATATATATGATACGTATATGGATTCGATATGATGGGTTCATCTTATTTCATGCTTATGATAGATGGATGTAATTATGTGCTTATATTTGATCATGTATGGATGCACTTTATTTATGCCTATGGGATATGCGATGCTATGGATGGAAAGTTATATTCTTTTTCAGTATTCATTTCATGATATGCTATGATATAAAAATGTTTATGCTATGATCATATATGCAAATGTTATGGATGCATTTCTTTTTGTATATTTTCTATGCAATTTTATGATGAGATGATGATGTATGAATATGGATGGATAATGCAAATGTTTATGCTATATGTATGATATGCAATGATTTAAGATGCTTAGAATAATAAATATATATTATTCGTTGCAACTTAAATGATAATAATGAATGTATGATGTGATAGCAATGATTATGTTGATGGATGCTTTATTATTATGCTATGATTAATAGATTCATGTATACTGATGATTTGTGGATGTAGGATGGATGCATTTGATGATGTTTTTGTTGACTGTCATGATACCAAGTTAGTGCAGAGAGAAGATAGAAGAATAAAGAATGACTTGACCATTGATTTTGATGATTTCTTCCAACAAGTCCATGACCCATCGAGACTTTATTAGAGATGGTGACTAGACAATGCAAGATGCAGGATGAATGCAGGATGATGAGTTTCTCACATATCGAGATTGGGATTTTTTGTCATTCCTTATTGTTTGATATAACACATAGACATGATGCATCAAGGTATTGATAACTAGGACGAAGTTGTATCTAGTGTAATAGACTTTGACTCTGCTAATAGATAGGATAGTTATTTTTCACATCTTGAAATACAGAAAGCTCGTTGGAATGCAAGTAAGGTGTTTAGAATATATTGGACCAAAGAATACACAATAGTCAACAACATACCCCAAACAAATTCCCTACACACAACTAAGAAAGTATGTGCCAAGATTATTTTACAAGAATACCCACAAGCATAATGAATGAAAGATAATGATCAATTCCCCCTTCCTTTCTCTCTAAATCATTTTGATAGACATCATCGAGAGGTCCTTGGAATGGGTCATTAAGATAAATCATAAGAAAAGATCAAAGACAATCAATTAGTGTTATCTATATCTCCCGCCTATTTAATTCAGCGAAGGTGATGTATGATAGTGATGCCCATTGTAGGAAGGATACATCCTAGGACATGTAGATCAGATGGTTGTTTGATGTTAAGATGATGATGCTATGATGAGCCGTTGATACAAACTTCACTAACTCATTTACCTATGATCTAGACTTTAGATCTTGACAATTAGGCTCTCACTTTATGACTTGCTACACTTGCTTTCTATTTGTTTTGCCAAAGGGTGAAGGGGATAATCAATTTATTATGTATGAAAGTTTATTACAGGTGAAAGCAAGATGGGATGGATGGTTTTGGGTTTTTTGGAATATTTTAATGTTTTTGGTATTTTGAAATTTTTTTGAGGCTGTTTTTGATCTTTTTGAAAGTTTATGCGAATGTTTAGGTTTTCAATTATTTGAGGCTTTTTAGGGTTTTCTGAGATATTTGAGGCTGTTTAGGTCTATTGAATGTTTTCTAATGTTTTTGGATTTTCAATTTTCAATTTTTTTTGGGTTTTTTGATATTTGAATGTTTTGGGATTTTTGAGAGTTTTGACCAAGAACCTAACTTAAAAGACCTATCCTAGGGGTCTCGGGGGCTGATTAAAGATAAGCCTTTCCTACGTTATACATGCAGATATGAACAGATGAAGGATGTCAATTTATTATGATGGACTCCTAAAGGACTGAACTAGGGCATCCCAGGGGCACATCAATGATGGCCTTGCCTACGTTCAAGCTTAGAGATGACGTAGTTCGACAAGGATACCACTTTTGGATTTTCGATGTTTGACCTTTTTAGGGATTTTGATGTTTTTAGAATGTTTTGGATTTTTCCTTTACAGATTTTCAAATGTTTTTAGATTTTTGTTGTATAGGATTTTGATATTTTTAGATTTTTTGATGAACATTTTACAAATGTTTTTGGGATTTTCGATGAGATTTCCAAATAACCTCAAGATATACAAGAACCTGATGTGATCCATAATGAATTTCCCCCAGCCTGACATGTTAGACTACTTCGATACAAGAAAGACAAATTGACCTTTGGAATATGACAAGTAGTACTAAAGGGATACGATACTTCACATCATCAAGCTATGATAATGATGTAGATGGGAAATGGATGAATGGTGGTGCAAAGAATGATAGGACAAAAGATCCAAAGAATAGATGGAGGTGCTTTATTTATGCAAGGTGTCTGTTTTTCAGGTTTTCACCAAGGTACTTTCCCAAAGTGCCATCGAAGTGGTTTTCACTAGAGGATAATTTTTTTCTTTACTTTTTTTAATCATTTTTCTCTTTTTTTTTGAATTTTGATCATTTTTTGTATTTTTAGGTTTATACCCTTCAAGACTAGGCATAAATTTTTTTGAGATGCAAGTTGTTAGTTGGTTCTTGCAAGGGTTCACCTTCAGGTGTTGATAGCTAATATTCTCTTGATCCATAGCTTGTTGTGACGACAAAGGGACCCAACCAGTTAGGCTCAAAATTTCCTTTACTACCCTGATCTGGTAGATTCTTTTGATTCTACTTTAGGACAAGATCCCCTACCTAGAAGGATTGGCACTTGATCCTTTTTTAATAGATCTATTTTAGTCGGTTTTGATAAACTTGCAAGTGATTGATGGCATCGAGATGACACTCGTCCAAGAACTCTAGCTCATTCAGCCGAGATACTCTATATTCTTCATTGATGATTAGGTTCTGTAGTGACACTCATAGTAATGGGAGTTCAACCTCAATAGGTATTATAGTTTCTGATCCATAGATGAAGGAGAAATGGGTTGCACCTGTGGGTGTGTGGATATTGGTTCAATAGGCCTAGAGAGCGGGATTTAACTACAAATGCCAATTACAGTCACCTTCGTTGATTGTTTTCTTTAGGATTTTTCAGGATAGTTTTGTTTGTAGCCATTTCCTTGGGGATAATATGGGGTAGAGAATCAGTGTTGGATGTTGAATCTTTGACATAGCTCTTTCATATCCCGATTCTTAAAGGGTGTCCCATTGTTTGATATTAGGGTTTGTGGGACACCATAATGACAAATGAGGTAGTTTAGGACAGACTTTGCAATTTTCTTCCCCATTATGTATGTCATAGGAATAGCTTCTACCCACTTAGTGAAGTACTCAGTGGCCGTTATGATAAACTTATGGCCATTAGATGAAGTTGGGGTGAATTTTCCTATGAGGTCAAGTCCCCACTGTGAAAAATCCCAAGGTGTGATCATCGGTTGCAATTCCTGAGCTGGTGCATGAATCAGATCTCCATGTCGTTGATACTGGACACACTTCTGCACATACTGATGAGCTTCCTTTTCCATGGTTGGCTAATAGTACCCTTTCCTCAACAGTTTCTTAGCTAATGTCATACCGCTAGAATGGGAACCAAATATTCCATCGTGTACTTATGTTAAAGTAGTTAAGGCTTCCTCTTGGTTAAGTCATCATAGTAATGTTCCTTCAATGCTTCGATAGTAAAGGGTATCACCTAGGATCATAGATCGGGATGCCTTTTTAACAAAGGTATTTTTAAAGTTCAAGGTAATATCAGATGGGAGAGTTCCTCTGCTTAGATAGGTAAAGATGTCATGATACCATGGGGATCTAGGACCAACAATGACACACATGAATTCAGATTTAGGGATTTTGAAAGTCGGTACGAGAATTTTTTCTACTAATAATTCGCATTGAAGGACGTTGTTCAACATGTCCAACAATGATCTGATTTTTGTCATGGCGTTTGCTGCTCTGTTGTTCATGTGAGGAATCTACTCAAAAGTTAAGTCTATAAAGAGATCTTTGAGATTCTCTACCATATTCTTGTAAGGGGTAAGCTTGTCATCCTTGGTTTGGTAGTCATCATTGACTTGGTTGATAACCAACTATGAGTCTCCATAAAATTTCATCTCTTGAATTTGGCACTGAACCACTATCCTTAGACCTATGATTAGGGATTCGTACTCAACAATGTTGTTAGTGAAAGGAAATGATAGTCTATATGACTTTGAGATACAATCACCTTGAGGGGTGATGAATAGAATTCTTGCTCCAGATCCATTTTGGGTGAATGATCCATCAAAGTACATCTTCCACTAAACTATGAGGTTGATAAGGAACACCGATTCATTAGGAAACTCAGATATCAAGGGGTTCTCTTCATAGATGGGTGACTCTGCCAGTTGGTCTGTGATCACTTATCCTTTAATTTCCTTGCACTCCACATATTCTATGTTAAATTTAGTTAAGATCATCACCCATTTGGCCATTTTCCTTGTGAGAGTTGCTTTAGATAACAGGTATTTCAATGGGTCTATCTTTGTAATGAGCTTGATTTGATGTGACAAAATGTAATTCTTGAACTTTTGTGAGGCAAACAATAATGCTAGACATGCTTTCTCAATAGGTGAATAGTTCATTTCATAGCCCACCAAGGTTTTGCTGATGTAATAGATAGCCCTTTCCTTCCCATTTTCATCATGTTGTGCTAGAAGAGCTCCTAGTGCTGCTGATATATATAAGATCAGTGGTTTGTTTGGTATTGGTGGCATGAGAACTAGAGGTGTTAGTAGATAATATTTGATCTACTGGAAAGCTTTATCAAACTTGTCATCCCATTTGTAGGTTATCCCTTTATGAAGAATATGCAAAAAGGGGTGGATTTTATCTGATAGATGCACTATGAACCTTTTGATGGACTGCAATCTTCCTTGTAATCCTCTCATCTACTTCAGTGTTTGCGGTGGTTCCATGTTGAGGATGGCTTTTACCTTTGCTAGATCAATTTCTATCCCTCTTTGTGAGAAAATAAAGCCAACAAGTTTCCTTGATTTAACTCCAAAGATGCACCTTTTTGGATTCAGTCATACCTTGTATTCTTCAAGCCTATCAAAGATGGGTCTTAGGACTTGTATGTGCTCACTCCTTTTCCTTGATTTTTCCAAAATATCATCCACATTATCTTCAACTATTTTTTGGATCATGTCATGAAAGATGAGGGTCATTACTCTTTGATAGGTTGCTCCTAAATTCTTTAGCCCAAATGGCATCACATTCTAGCAATATGCTCCCCATGGACAAGTGAATGTAGTTTTATGTTGATCCTCCTTGGTGATTATGATTTGATTGTAGCCTGAAATACCATCCATGAGTGATATAATTTCATGCCCCATTGTTAAGTCCATAATAAGGTTGATGTTGGGAAGAGGAAAATCATACTTAGGGCATGCTTTGTTTAAGTCTCTAAAATCAGTGCAGATTTTGATGCCCCTAGTGGCTTTTGAGACTGGTACCAGGTTTGAAACCCACTCAAGATAGTCTATCAGTCAGATGAAGCCAACATCAAGAAGCTTTTGTAACTCTAGTTTCACCAAGAGTGCTATATGAGGGTGCATCTTCCTTAACTTATGCTTACTTGGATTGGCTTCAAGATAGACCACTAAATGATGCACAACCACTTTGAGATCGATCCCTGGCATATCTGTGTATGACCATGCAAATTTAGCTCTCCTCTCTTTCAAGAATGCTGCTAGGTTCTTCTATTTTGCATCTAGTAGGGATTCAACATAGAAAGTGATCTTGGGTGCTTCTTCTATTCCCACATTGACTGGAGTAGCCTTTTATGCTAGCACTGCTGATTTTTCAGGATGCATTGCACTAAGGGGAGATTGAATCCCTCATCCTTGGGAACCTCAGAGAGGTTTTCACCCTCAGATACATCCTTTCTTTTTACCATTTTAGGATCAGAGAGTACCACAATGTGGTTTTCACTCACGGATCTGCATGTTAGTTGCATTTCATCAATTTTGTGATTGAAGGATTCAATCGTCTCTCCATAGTATGCCCCTATGTCTAGCTCTATGTCAAAACCTGCCTTGTGATCTACCCATGATTGGTTGTCATGGAGCCCCATGAGTTTTGAGATCACTTCATCATTTTTAAATAAATCAAGAATAGGTGGTCCTTGTTGGTCCATGTCAGTAAGTTGTGGGTATACTAGGTGTAGTTTAGTTGGTTAATTGCTTGGAGAAAAGGATGTAATGGATATCATGAAGAGGGAGTTATTTTCAAATAGTTCATCAACATCAAGGGGGAAGTCATCTAAAGTCATATCACGTGGTGTAGGTAACCAAGAGGAAGCCTCAACCAATTTAGAGGAAGTACCTTTTCCAATAAGGGTGACCTTTCTAGTAGTACAACTTAGACCAATATTCTTTAATCATTTCTCAGGAATGATAAGTTCTAGCAAGCCATTGTCATTCTGTCTGAGTTTCTCATTCATGTTATAACTAATTCCCTTCATAAGTTGCAAGCATTTATTATCATTTTCCATAGGAAGAACATGGACAAGTTGTTCATCCTAATAGAGGAGTTTAGAGACATCGTCCTTGTTGATATCTTCTTGATTTAGATCCCCCCACTTGGTGAAGGTAGTAGCTTCCATCTTGATTGTTTTGGGCTCTTTGGTGCTAGATATGGGTTTCCCATGAGAATGAGGAGAAAGAGGTAGTTCTCCTAAGAAAAAAGTATCCTTTAGTAGCTTATAATTTCCACAACCATCATACTGGATGCCTGCTTTGATGCCAAGAATGTTCTGCACAATGGGTGTATTTCTTGCTAAGGTAGATACAAGGGATGACAAATAAATGAATGAGGTAGGTGTGGGTGTAGGCCCTTCATCATTTTTAGGCACTTGGGGTATCTTATAGAACTTGGCCTCAAGATTATTGCAGTAGTAAAAAGGCACAGGATCTCCATGGATGGTAATTTGTCTTCCCTCAAAAGGAAACTTGACACATTGATGGTAGGTCAAGGTGACAAATTTTAAGGCATGAATCCATGGTCGACCAAGAAGGATGTTGTATAGAAGATCAAGATCCAACACTTGGCATGTAGTTTCTGCAATGATAGGCCCACTTGTATGGGTAGCTCAATGATGCCTTGGGATGTCCGCTCTTGCTCATCATATGCTCTGATGGTGGTACTCTTTGTTTTCTCAATGGTATCTTCTTAGTATCCCATCTTTGATCTGCTTAAGGGTACAAATATGCATACCAACAAATCCATCTACTAAGAATATTTTAAGCTTGTTCTTATGAATGAAGACCTCAAGGTGTAAAGAACGATTATGAGATGGTTGTGATGGTAGGTCGTTCTCGAAGAAGGTGAGAAGGTGATCGGTAATATGTCCTAACATAGCTTGAAACTGATCCGTATCAATATCCTTAGGGATATATGACTCTAATAAATATTTCTCTAAGATTTCCATATGTACGGGGTATAGCCTCAATAGTTCTAAGATTGATATCTATGTCAAGATCTTCTTAAGCTGGTCTAGGAGACTGTATTTGCTAGGATTTGATGTTGGAAAAGTAGGTTATGCCCTAGATCGAGATGGGACTCCTTGGATGGTGACCTTTCCATGTTGTGTAGTGACTCCACACTCTACACTAGGTCCTTTGATGGTGACAACAATAATGATGCAATCACAGGATGCAACCACGTTTGAATAGCTATGCTGCACATTTTTGTAATCCTTAGATTTTCCGATGTTGTTCCATTTATTATGATCTGGCATAGGGTTTTGTATATCTTAAGATCCTGGTTCCCAACTGGTACTTCAACAGACATGGTGTCATTCTCTATAAGGTCTTAAATGATATTCTTGAGTCTCATGTAATTTTCCATTTTTTGTCCTTTAATTTTGTGAAAGTCACATAGATCGTTCTCATTGTATCAGGATGGTTTCTCTTGTGGTTCTTGGTAGTTTTCAAGACTCTACCAAATTTTTCATGATGGTTTCGATGGGTTCAAATAATTGTGTGTATTTATGCTTGGGAAATTTGTTCTTGTTGGTAGTTCGCCTTTGTTGCATCTCGGTGTTCATCTGATTGTTTTGAGGGAGTGTTGTTTGTTGCACAGTTGGTTGAATGCTAGCAAGTTGATTGTTGTTGGGTCTTGGAGCACTTAGGCTCACCTTCGCATCTACCACACCATCATTTGTCACATTATTGTTTTTAGCCCAGACACGAGGTTTGTCATTTGAACTGGTTGATGGTCGGTTGTAAGATTGATTATTTCCTTGTGAGATTAGAGCTCATTCGATGTTAAGGGCTTGAGGGACAAGCTCATCATAAGATGTGATGCACTGCATTTTCAAGTGGAAAGAGAGATCAAGATCCAAATTTTATATTATGATTCCCACTTGTTGTTCATCAGGAAGGGTTCACTTGCTCTTACTAGCTTTTTGTCTCCATCATTGCAAGAAATTGGTGAATGATTCTCCTTTAGTTTGTTTGAGATTGTACAAATATTCTAGACTAACGTCCATGTCAAGGTTGAAGGAGAAGTGATCGATGAATTTATCAGTGATTTATTGGAAAATTTTGATGTCGGGAGATAAATGAGAAAACCAATCCGTAGTAGTACTTGTTAAACTTTGAGGGAAGAGGCGAATTAGATAAGAATCATTGTAGGCTACCTCCATACACATGACATTGAATTCTTTGGCATGGTCTATGGGGCTCCCTCTCCCTTTGTATTTATCAAATATGGGGATTTCAAATTTGGGAGGGAATGGTACCATTGTGATGTTTTAGTCAAATGGATAAGGACATAGATTCTGTGTATGGGGCTTCTTTGTCTTGCCCATTCAAAGGTCTTGCATTTCTTGGGATAGCGCCTTGAATTGCAAAGCTAGATCATCCTACGAATTTGGTGGAGGAAAATATGATGGGATGATGGATGAGTTGTATATGGGATTCTGATATGATGGTGTGTTCTATGGGGTGTATGGTGGAGTGGGGTTATGTGACAGTGATTGATGTGTTGATGTGTATGTTCCTAATGCATTTGTATTGATAATGTTCTGTTGAGGATTATAGTAGGAACTTTGTTGTTCTTGTTGTTGCTGATGTTGGGCATACTACTGAGCTAGTAAGGCTTGTTGTTGTTGTTATGCCACAAGGGCTTGATGTTGGGACTATTATTGTTGCACCACTAGGGCTTGTTGTTGGGCCTAATGTTGTTGTTGCACCGCGAGGGCTTGCTATTGGGCCTCATGTTGTTGTTGCACCTTGAGGGCTTGCTATTGGGTCTCATGTTGTTTCTACGTTGTGAGGGATTGCTATTGGGCCTGATGTTGTTGCGCCACAAGGGCTTGTTGTTGGGCCTGATGTTGTTGTTGTGCTGCTAAGGATGCTTGATAAGCTTGTTGTTGTTGTTGCTTTTTTTGTTGTGCGACTAAGGTTTCTTGTTGTTTTTGTTGTCATGAAACTAAGGCTTGTTGTTGTTGTTGTTGTTGTTGTTGGATGGATTGATGATACACTTGTTATGCTTATTGTAAGGCTAAGGTATGAATTTTCAATTAATAACAAGTTGGTTGTTGGGACATCTATGATGGATTGAGCGTTAATATTTTGGATGGGTTGTGAGTTGGCGATGAGAGGTTGGGAGTTTCCTTGGTTCAAAATTCCTTGCAAGATGGTGGAATGATATGGAGGAATGTAGGTTTGAGGCCCCATTTGATTTTGCATAGTGAAGGGGACCGTGGGGAAAGATGAGGATGTTGTCATTAGATTTTGAAATGACACTGACATACTAGGACCTTGAGTCCATTGATTGAAAGGATTCCCTTGATCGATGCTTAGTGGATTTCCTTGTGTTTGGGATACGGTCAAGGTATTTCATTGATTGATGGGGTTCATAACCAAGGCATTATTTTGATTTGGGTTGATGATAGATGGGTTTGATGTGTTGTGATGCAAATGGTATAGATGAACCCATGGGAGGATTGGGTAAATATGTCCCCATTTACATTGAGGGTTGAATCTATGATATAGTATTGCCATGCCCTTGTGTATTACCTTGAGATACTTGGTCCACACTACTTTGTGTGATGGTGGGCATACTTGTGGTACTCATGGATGTGAATGAAGAGGGGTGTCCTCTATAGGTGGAGGTTGTGGTGGAGTAATGAAGATCAAGAGGTTTATGTAGTTGCTTCATATTTTTGGGGATGAGATGAGCACCAAAGGTAGGTGTCCAAGTGGTGGTGGGAGGTAGAGGATTGGTATCAAGGGTCCCACAAGTGTACTACTTTAAAATGGAAGAGTTAGACCAAAGTCCTTGGCAAGGCCAACTATAAGACTAGGAGTAGATGCTTGATTTATCCCTGATGGTGGATTTGTGAAGCCTTGTGCTAAATTTTGTGCAACAAATGATGGGGAAATAGGAGCTATGTTTTCAAAGGCTTGATGTTCCATGATTTCCTCCCTAGTAATCTCAAAGGGATTATTTGTGATGTCTTCAATCTCATATGGTCCTGTCGAAGATGATGGTTGTTGTGATGGGGTGACTTGACTTCTTGGATCAAATTATAGAGGATTTGGATCACTTGAGGTAAATGTGACTTTGGTTTTCTCCATGATTCTCTTGTATTGTGATCTTGTCTTTACCATAAATTTTGGGTCACTGATGGGAGAGTTGTGTTGAGATTTGTAGTGTTTGAACTCTCTAGTTGACTCAAATCTAGGTAAAAGAGATGCTCTAAGTCTTTTTGGAGCAATGATGATAATGGGGGATGAAAAAATGGGTGATATGGAAACTGATCTTTGTAATCATTTTGGGATAAAACTTTTGACTTGAGTTTGATATTTTGATGTTAGTATAAAGGATGTTGATGAAATCAAGAATCTTTAGGGTAGACTCATGACCTTCAAGATAAACTAGTTCAAGGATGATAACTAACTTGGCTAGATGCATGGAAAAGGATACATTTCACATACAACATAACCAAATTAGAGGTTGGTTTGATTGATGTTTAAGTCAAAATATGTTGGTATATTTGAAAATTTTATAAATTTTGGTGAAGTGAAGGATGAAATTTGATGAAGGGGTGAATGGAATGTTTGACCCAATGTTGACGTAGAATGAACCTTTGTTTTCCAAGACCAAGGTAGTGAGAATGATGCTAGACCTCTAAAATGTTCAAATCCTAAAGACCCAATGTTGACTTAGATGAGAGGATAGATGGGGATGTTTAAACCTATTCACCTCCTCCTAGCTCGAACATAGTAGTTTCTTAACAAGCGATTACAATTGCAATAAAGTGTTACAACCCAATTCCTGCCAAACTTTGAATTACAATGTCTATACTTGTAATGATAGGATGTAGATTGTCCCCTATATATTTTTATTGTGTGATGGATCATTCAAAGAATATTAGTATCATGAAAAAGACTAGGGTTTTGACTCCAAAAGAATGCATATAATTCTGAACTATACCTTGTAGCATGGCTATAAATTTTTTCTACCAACTTGCCTTTATTCTTGTGAAGTGCTAAAAGGTGTTTCTTAGGAGATTTTGGTTTAAGATGTTGAAGCTTAAAATGATGACCTATAGATCTTATTTTTGGGGATTTTGATTTTGTGTGAGATCATTAAAGAAGAAGAAGATATTTATTGTCACATGAGAGGTGGTAATATAGGCCTTCTAGCCAAAATATCAGCTCTTCATTCTTCTTTATCTAAGATGGTTGCAGCAATTCTCCACTGATTAGATGTTTCCTTGGTTTCAAAAGTGAAGCTTCTCAAATTGTTGATAGTATCCATTTGTTCTCCCTCAATAAATTCAAAGTTTGGTTGAATGATAGCACCTTTAAGGTCGGGTTGTTGAATAGGAGCGATTGGTCTCCAAATGGTCATTTGGGATTCAATTTTTTCAAGTTTATCTTGCTTAAGTGAATTGATTTTACGAACAATCATCTTGAATTTTTTTTCAAACTAAATGTTTATGTCAAAAACATCATAACTTTCACAATGTCCATTTCATGAAAATTATGAGATTAGAGCCATAATTTCCTATGTTGTCTTTGGGAAATATGGATTGAGATTAAGTCAAGATATTTAGAAATTGCTAAGGATAGAAACCCTTAAGACAAGTAGTAATATCAAGGCTAATTGAAGAGGTATCCATATTTGAGCCAAAGTGTTTGAAATTTTGAGGAAGATAGTGAATGTTTGTTTTTGTAACATTTTGGAACCAAGCAATGTATCAAACTGACTCACAATAATTTACAATCCTAGGTTCGAAATGGCTATACTTGTTGAATTCCCACTTGGATTTCTCCAAACACTAAACAATGTGAACCGTTAGAGATTTGGCGACATTGGCTCCCCCTTTCTCGGCACACACTTCTTGGGACCACCAAATCTCAAAATCCTTAAAATCCGAAGATCAAAAGGATTTTCTATTTCTACAATTGAATAGTAAGAATGTGGGGTGGCTTCAGAATGATCATTCTTGCACCATGTATTAAGGATTTTGGATTCTAAACATAGGTTCGTAATAAGGGCTTCCAATTTAGGGGGTGCAATGATAAACTCCATCAAGAGGTCTCCCAACCCTTAGAACAAGGGCTTTACACATCATAAAGATACTGGGGGAGATCTATCTGTACCACATCCCATTGATTGCAATTTTTTTTGCAACCACACATTTATATCATGGTTTGGAAGAACTTGGCTTTAGTTTGTTACCGCTTGGGTCATTCCCTCCTTTCGAAGCAAGGAGGCAAGCCCTCTAAAGATAAATAATAGTAAGGAAGTACATTGGAGGCAACACTTAACAAAATCCACTCCAAACATAGGAGGAAAAACATCCCTGTTCGAGGAAACTGATGACTCACTGAAAACAACAAACACACTACCCAAGGGAATTAAAACGGGCTGACATTACAATATGACAACCCCCAAATCTAAAGTCATGACTGGAAGACTTATAACACATCTAATCCAATTCCCCAAAAAGTGAACATAGGAAATTAAATGCAAAGGCAATAATACAGGAAATAAACTACTTTTCAGATATATTAAATCCAATTTCCCCTCTTCAGTGTTATATAGTAAAATAATCGCCCAATAAATTTAATAAAATAAAAACCCTTAACAATCAGAGAAGAAAAGACCTAACTTATCAATATCTTCAATTTCTTGATTACTTTTAATAAAATAATAATTTCACTTAAAGATTAAATCAACCAAATCTTCTATTCATGCATAGCATGCATGCACCAACTTTAAATTAAAATTATTAATTATATATTTAAATATATACATAATCATATATATATATATATAATTATATATATGCCCAAAGTATATACATTAAATACATATCAAAATATATTAGAAATAAAATACATTATTTCAAAAAAACAAACCACAATAAATAAATATTGAATATATATATTTAAATCAAAATTTTAAACCTTAAAACCAAATCGAAAACCTGAAGCAAAGAAAGCCCTGCATTTTATTCTTAGCGGAAGAAATACATTTAAACTCGCATGAATAAAATAAAAGAAAGGCTTAAAGATTTTGGGGTGGTTGTGCAAGGCTTAAAGCTTTGGGGGAGGCTGTGCCGAACCCCCAACACTATAGGGTGTGGCCAAAGGAAGTGGGGGTTGCGCTGCCAATGAGGCAGTGCTCCCTCCACTCTTTGGAGGTGGTGGGGGAATCAAATCCCCCCCCACCGAAATTAAACATGTAAATAACAACAAAAACTTTCGCAGAAATAAATCCCCAACTATAATAAAATTTTGCCATACGGAAACTGACACGAGATTTTCTAAAGAAAATTTCCAAAATTTTAAAATAATTACAGTATATATATGTGTGTAAGTACACACACACACACACACACACACACACACACATATATATATAAGAAATTCAACATAGTAGTTTTAATTGGGAAAATTTTATCAAAAATGATGAGCTATAGGAAAATACCCAATTTTACAAGAACATCTGAAAAGCCAACTTACAGAGAAATTCTACAAACGAATTTCTCAAACAAATCACAGAGGAATCTTTTAACTTTTCCCAGACAATGAATCTTAAGAAAAAGAACAACAAAATTATTACAGATAAACTTACAAGAAATTTCCCGAGAAGCTTTCATCCTACATAATTTATTTTTACAGAAGACTAAATTTCTTTCCAATTCTCAGATCTCTAATATTTTCCTTTCTGGGTTCTTCTTGAATACAATAATCCCAATTTATAGTTTGCAATAGTTTCCATAGAGGATATCATTCTACAAAGGATTTCATTCTACAGAGGATTTCATTTTCATAGAGAATTTCACATACAACATTTACAATTTTTAAACAAAACTCAAAGCTTTTAAAACTTTCACAAACAATCTTTTCCAAAGAATAATCTAAACTAAGAAGATTTTCCAAAAGAAACTAAATAGAATTAAAAGAAGAACCTGAAATCCAACACCTAAGACTATGTGAATTGTCGTAATGCCTCCTCCACAGATCCAAGTATTTCCTCCCAGATCAATGAAAGCTTCCTCCAAAACAAGAAAAATTCCCAAACACAAAAACTAATCCTGAGAGTAACTTTTCAAAAAAATTCAACAACATGCAATCACAAAAAAAATTCCTTCCTAAAATCTTTTTCCCCAACACCCAATAACCTCTATCCTTCTTCCATGAAGAATCTTCTCACTTCTTCCCGTTACAGCCATAAATTTCTCCCCGTGAATAAATTTTCCCAAAAAACCTCATAAATTTTCCAACACATGTTGAAAACCCAAATATATATTTTACAACCAAATTACACAAAATCCTCCAGATATTTTAAGAATTAAAAACATTTAATAATTCTAAAATATTTAACATTTCTAATTTAACTTAATTGAACTAATTTAATTAATTAATAAATAATATAATCCTAAGATTAGACTATTCACCAATTAAATTAAATTAATTAATTAATTAATTAATTAACATCTTCTAGCATTAAAACTAGATTAATTTAATAATCATCTTAAATAATTAAATCCATTAAATTACCTTTTTCAAATTTTGCAACATAATAATTTCAAAGAAAAATTAAACAACATTCAACAAACAAAACCAACTAGACCCGATGACACACTATGCCTAGGGTAATGGCTTGACACAAGAATCCTAGCTACTATCTCCCAATGAACATTATTGTTGGGCAATGGACATGCTCAAACCTATGAAACCAGGTGGATTTGATGTCTTGTACCTGCAAACCTATAAACACGACATATATAGAACATGCATATATACATCATAATAGAACACATTGTGAAGAGGAAATCATGAAATCGCGGGGTGCTCACAAGCGAGTGATGCAATTTCATCCCCTTCACCAATACAATATCACAATTGATGATTCTAACATACATAATCTACTCATGTGCAAATAAAAATGTTAGTTACCATTATGCTAATCAAAGGCATGTCAAAATGATAACATCAAAAATAGAGTAACATCACATCATAACATATAATCCACATCGCTCTATAAAAAGCGATCAAATAATAATCGAGCATCATAGTTTATCAAATTCTAAGTGCTAACAAAAGATAAAGAAAAACAAGGTAGGACACTATCCAATCCAAAGAGAAAAATGGAGGGGTGTTACATCCTCCCCCCTTAGGGTCAGGCTTACTCCTGGAAGCCTGCAAACAAGCATCCAATGACAAATCAACTAGAGTGATTCAGAATCAATATCACTGCTTGTGATAGGTTCCTCTTGATCACTAAAATTAGAGGGAATAAGTCTAAAACCAAGAGTCGCCACATGGATCTTCTTAGGAACTTATGGTTCGCTCCTAACAGTCACAAAATTTCCTAGGTTAACTTTCTTCCTCCTCTGATAGGTTATCCATATTTTCTTTTCTTTAGGAAATAAAGGTGCATTTCACCCACACCCAAGCAGCCAATCCCTAAAAGTAGAGGGCTTCTTACTCATAGAAGCTTTCTTTGAATCCTTACTTTCCTTTCCCTTCTCCAACTTAGGACAAGTGAGGACCTGACCTAAAGTGTCATCGTAAGGATCCCACACCAGATTAGCCTGAGGTTCCAACTACTCAACATGCTCACTTTCAAGCGAACATTGTGGTAGAGTGTTTTGGCGATTAGCCACATGTTCACCACCATGACCTCGTCCATGACCATGACCTTTACCTCTACCTCGATGCCTAGGCATGATCCTACACAGACACACTAAGGTATTAGGCAAGGTACACAACTAAAAACCTACGCAACTTAAATCTTAATGGGTTCATCATAATCCCAGAGCACCTAGTGTTTAAACTAGGCTTTGATACCATGTGTAATACCTTGCCACGTAACCCTAGAGGAAGTTGCAATAACTATGAAAGCATACAATTTTTTTCTTTTCAAATGCAATAATAACATGAAAAGTTCACTAACTATCACCAACAACCTCTAAGGCATGAGACTAAGGTTACAACTGATTCACATTACATAAACATAAATACATTCAAAGCATAAAAATTGCATCACAAAGATAAGATATACATCAAGAATCCAAATATTACATTAATTCTCAAATAAGGATTACAACACTCATTCCCAGAATGAGGTAGTTCATACATACGTGTTACAAATACATGAAACCTCCTCGAATACAACTGAGGAGTAATAAAAGTACAAGATTCATCTGTAACAATAATCAAAACATGGAATAAACAAGTTGGAATCCACAAACTCTCCAACTGGAAGACCTCGCCATCATGAACAAAAGAAAGGGGACCCAACGGTGTAGGGTGCACGTTCCTCCCAACCAAGTGGTACTTGAAAGCCCACCCCCCATGGTAGGATATGTAACAAGGGTTCATAGACAAGACCTACTACCTCTAGACACAGGTTGACACATACTGAACTTAACCAAATACATCACACTAATACAAAGGTTACATTGCTTCCAAAGTTACACAATCAGGTATGTTAACATAACCATACACATAAAACATACATACCAACAGTTGTCATAGGAAGAGTGTCATCACACAACTCGACATGGGTTACCCAATGTGGATCTTCCTAGGCCCCGAACCCCATCTTGGGATATCCTGTTAGCCTCAACTAATCCTCGGCCCCCATACTCACTCATACGAGATCGAATACCTTTCGAAAAGACAAGGTACATGACCTTCACCATTCCAGGCCTTCCCACTCATCCCAAGCCCAAATGAGCATTTGAGTCCATGAGTGAGGCTAACTTATCTTAATTAGTATGAATTATTACCCAATCCCCTAATTACTTTAATTAAAATTTCACTTGATTAACTACTATCGAAAGGTTGCCTAGTTTACCTCTTTAGGGCTCTGGCCCCTAATGGAAGCCACTCTTATACTTGACAACTCACAGAACAAAACAAACCACCAAGGGTAACATAGTGCACAAAACCAGATAAAATAACCCACTCCAAACATAGGAGGCAACATGTAACAAAATCCACTCCAAACATTGGAGGCAACAAATAACAAAATCCACTCCAAACATTGGAGGCAACAAATAACAAAATCCACTCTAAACATTAAAAACAACACTTAACAAAATCGACTCCAAACATTGGAGGCAAAACATCCCCATTCGATGAAACTGGTGACTCACTGAAAATGACAAACACACAACTCCGGGGAATTAAAACGGGCTGACATTACAATATGACAACCCCCAAATCTAAAGTCATGACTGGAAGACTTATAACACATCTAATCGAATTCCCCAAAAAGTAAACAGAGGAAATTACATGCAAAGGCAATAACACATAAAATAAATTACTTTTCAGATATATTAAATCCAATTTCCCCTCTTCAGTGTTATAGAGTAAAATAATAGCGCAATAAATTTAATAAAATAAAAACCCTTAACAATCAGAGAAGAAAAGACCTAACTTATCAATATATTCAATTTCTCGATTAATTTTAATAAAATAATAATTTCACTGAAAGATTAAATCAACCAAATCTTCTATTCGTGCATAGCATGCATGCACCAACTTTAAATTAAAATTATTAATTATCTATTTAAATATATACATTAAATATATACATAATCATATATATATATATATATATGCCCAAAGTATATACATTAAATATATATCAAAATATATTATAAAGAAAGTACATTATTTCAAAAAAAAACCACAATAAATAAATATTGAATATATATATTTATATTAAAATTTTAAACCTTAAAACCAAATCGAAAACCTAAAGCAAAGAAAGCCCTGCGTTTTATTCTTGGCAGACGGAATACATTTAAATTCGCATGAATAAAATTAAAGAAAGGCTTAAATCTTTGGGGGCAGTTGTGCTTAAGCACCGCAAACCCCCAACACTACAGGGCACGACCAAAGGAAGTGGGGGTTGTGCTGCCCATGAGGAAATGCCCTCCATAGTGTGGAGGGCGTTGCCTCATGGAAGTCACTCCCTCCACTCTTTGGAGGCGATAGGGGAATCAACCCCTCCCCCCCCACTGAAATTTAACATGTAAATAACAACAAAAACTTTCGTAGAAATAAATCCCCAACTATAATAAAATTTCGCTGTACGAAAACTGACACGAGATTTTCTAAAGAAAATTTCCAAAATTTTAAAATGATTATAGTATATATATATGTGTGTGTGTGTGTGTGTGTGTGTGTGTAAGTATATACAAATATATGTATATATGATATATATATATAAGAAATTCAACATAGTAGTTTTAATTGGGAAAATTTTATCAAAAATGATGAGCTACAGGAAAATACCCAATTTTACAAAAACATCTGAAAAGCCAACTTATAGAGAAATTCTATAGACGAATTTCTCAAACAAATCATAGAGGAATCTTTTAACTTTTCCCAGATAACGAATCTTAAGAAAAAGAACAACAAAATTATTACAGATAAACTTACAAGAAATTTCTCGAGAAGCTTTCATCCTACAGGAAAATTTTCTACAGAAGACTAAATTTCTTTCCAATTCCCAGATCTCTAATATTTTCCTTTTTGGGTTCTTCTTGAATACAATAATCCCAATTTATAGTTTCCATAGAGGATATCATTCTATAGAGGATTTCATTTTCACAAAGAATTTCACATACGACATTTACAATTTTTAAACAAAACTCAAAGATTTTAAAACTTGCATAGACAATCTTTTCTAGAGAATAATCTAAACTAAGAAGCTTTTCCAAAAGAAACTAAATAGAATTAAAAGAGGAACCCGAAATCCAACACCTGAGACTATGTGAATTGCCGTAATGCCTCCTCCATAGATCCAAGTATTTCCTCCTAGATCAATGAAAGCTTCCTCTAGAACAATAAAAATTCTTGAACACAAAAAAATTTCCTAAGAGTGACTTTTCAAAAAAAATTAACAACATGCAATCACAAAAAAAATTCCTTCCTAAAATCTTTTTCCCCAACACCCAATAACCTCTATCCTTATTCTGTGAAGAAACTTCTCACTTCCCATTACAACCATAAATTTCTCCCTATGAATAAATTTTCCCAACAAACCTCATAAATTTTCCAACACATGTTGAAAACCCAAAATATCTTTTACAACCAAATTACACAAAATCCTCTAGATATTTTAAGAATTAAAAACATTTAATAATTCTAAAATATTTAACATTTCTAATTTAACTTAATTGAACTAATTTGATTAATTAATAAATAATATAATCCTAAGATTAGACTATTTACCAATTAAATTTAATTAATTAATTAATTAACATCTTCTAACATTAAAACCAAATTAATTTAATAATCTTAAATAATTAAATCCATTAAATTACCTTTTTCAAAATTTGCAACATAATAATTTCAAATCAAAATCAAACAACATTTAACAAACAAAACCAACTAGACCCGACAACACACTATGCCTAGGGTAATGGCTTGACACAAGAATCCTAGATACTATCTCCCAATGAACATTACCGTTGGGCAATGGACATGCTCAAACCTGTGAAACCAGGTGGAGTTGATGTCCTGTACCTACAAACCTGTAAACAAGGCATATATAGAACATGCATATATACATCATAATAGAACACACTATGAAGAGGAAATCATGAAATCACAGGGTGCTCACAAGCGAGTGATGCAATTCTATCCCCTTCAACAATATAATATCACAACTAACGATTCTAACATACATAATCTACTCATGTGAAAATAAAAATGTTAGTTCAAATAACCATTATGCTAATCAAAGGCATGTCAAGATGATAACATCAAAATAGAGTAACATCACATCACAACATATAATCCAAATCGATCTATAAAAAGCGATCAAATAATAATTGAGCATCATAGTATATCAAAGTCTAAGTGCTAACAAAAAACAAAGAAAAACAAGGTAGGACACTGTCCAATCCGAAGAGCAAAATGGAGGGGTGTTACAATTGTTTTTCTATTATTGTATACCGAGTTTCATAATTGATTAAATTTTTGCTAATGTAATAAATAGGATGTTCTTTGCCACTTTCATCTTGCTGATCCAATAATGTTATTGAAGCATGAGTGGATGTTGATATGTAAAGGATGAATGTCTTCCCTTGAATGGTGGGTTGCATGATATGAGGATTAGCTAGATATTCTTTTATATTTGAAAAAGCTTGTTTAGAATCCTCATTCCATTTAAATTATGATTCCTTCTTAAGAATTTGGGTAAAAGGAAGAGTCTGATCCACTAGCGATGCAATAAAATGCCAGATTGCTTGAATCTTTCCTTATAAACTATGCAGTTGAGAAATATTTAAGGAGGTGGCATATTTATGATAGCATCAATATTTTTTGTCTCCACCTCAATTCCTCTATGTGACACTATAAAACTGAAGAGATTTCCACTATCCACACCAAAGACACACTTATTTGCATTTAATCTCATGTTGTACTTATGAATTCTTTCAAAGATCTTACAAAGGATTTTGACATGATCTTGATGAGTTAAAGACTTAGCCAAAATATCATCAGCATAATCTTCCCAAATTTTGTGTATAAAACCATTAAATATTAGTTTCATAGCTCTTTTATATGTTGCTCCATCATTCTTTAATTCAAAAGGCATAACAACCCAACAAAATTCTGTCCAAGGTGTGGTAAAAGTTTTCTTGTATTGATCTTGAGTGTTGATTTAAGTTTTCTTGCATCATCATCATTTATATATAATCGAAATATACTTATTAAGTATAACATCTACAAGTAAGTTATTCGAATTTCTGATCATGAATAAATTCGAAATCAAATTCTGATCGACCTTCATATACACTAATCGTTGTTTGCTAAATGCATGCGGGTGTTTGGATATTAGCCACCGATAATTATCGGTTGACTAAGAGGAGTCTGCATACTCAAGGGGCACGTCCCATGAGCGGACATGTCTCCACTTTGTGGAGACATGTCCTCTCATAAGACACATCTCTCCTTGAGGTGTGTCTCCTCTTAAAGATATAAGACATGAATTCAATCTTCTATTGTAGATATTGAAATATATAAATATTCTGCAATCAAAAAATTAGAAATAAAAACATTAAAATCTGACTTAGAATACATACACAAAAATTGAGATCTAGGATTTTCTTATTCTCCACTTAGGATATAATTTGATTAGATTTGATTACATTTACATGGTATTAGAGCCACATTGAGAAAATCCAAATCAAATCTAGATATCAGATTATTTAGAAAAAAGCATATTTTTTAAGAAATCAATTACACATCACATTCTTCGTAATGTCAAGTGTGATCAGATTTGAAGACCGTCTTGAAGGTGCAAACAATTTCACATCATGGAAACTCAAAATCATGATGATTCTAAAAGAAAACAAGTTAGAATCATTTGTGAAAGAAAACAAGAGAGAACCAGAGGATGATCTAGAGAAAACTCAATGGATTGAGAATAATGAGAAATCCATGAAAATTTTAGTAGATGCAGTTAGGGATCATATAGTACCTATTTTTTCAAAACATGAGACTGCATATCTAATGTTTAAATCCCTTGAGAGCACCTTTGAAATAAACAACACCAGTAGGACCCTTGCATTAAAAAGGCAACTTAACAATGTTCAAATAAACAAAGGAGAATCTATTAATGCATACTTCATGAGAATCACTGAACTAAGGGATCAACTATCAACAATTAGATATCAAACTGATAGCAAGGAGTTAACACTAATAGCTCTAGGAGGCCTACCAAACTCATGGGAGTCATTTGTTCAAATAATAAGTGCAAGATCTAAACTCTCTAAATTTGATAGGCTAAGAAAAAACTGCTTACAAGAAGAAACAAGACTCTTAACAAAAGAAAACAAATAGAAACCCATAGATGAGGATATTCATGTGCTCAACACAACATCTAATAAAAGGGGTAAGAAGAACTCTTATGGGAAAGGATCATTCAAGAGAAAGAGAAATTCCTATGGAAAAGGATCATTCAAAAAGAGGAAAGAAATCTCTCAAATACAATGTTTCAGATGTGATCAATATGGACACTATGCAATGAAGTGTCCTGATAGAAAAAAACAACAAGCATCTTTTGCTAAAGTAGGAAAAACAATTACAAACTATGACTCTGAGAAATTTGTCTTCTATTCAGCCTTATCAAGTCAAGTATCTAACAATATCAACAAATTGGTAATTGATAGTGGTTCATCAAGGCACATCATAGGGTTCAGAGAACACCTAGACACTATGACTAAAGAAACTGATGAAGAAGTAACTATTGGGGATGATTCTGCACATCCCGTAAAAGGGGTTGGAACTTGCTCCATAAAATTGAAATATGGTCTCTCCCTACAACTCATTGGAGTCTTATTTGTACTAGGAATAAAGAGGAATCTAATATCATCTCTGCTCTTGAAGACAATGGATATAGGGTTACCTTTATGGATGGAAAAGTTCTAGCATGGCCAAAGAACTCCACTATAAAGAAATCTCAAACCATAGGTATAAGACAAGGTTATCTTTATAAATTGTGCACTGACATCAAACAAGCCCTTACCCTTGAGACTTTTGATTCAAATAAAATTTGGCATCGAAGATTAGGACACATTAATTTCTGTGCCCTACCCTCTGTAGGAAAACTAGTAACAGGATTGCCTAAATTAAAACAAACTCATGAAGGAGCTTGTAAAGGGTGTGCCCTAGGAAAGAATACAAAGGGATCCTTCCAAAATAGTTTGAGTAAAACCAAAAACATGTTAGAACTGGTTCACTCTGACTTATGTGGACCCATGTCTGCACCCTCCATGGTGAGCTTCCTATACTATGCAATATTTATAGATGACTTCTCTAGGAAGACTTGGATTTATTTTCTTAAGTGTAAAGAGTCAATAGAAATCCTTAAAAGGTTTAAGGAGTTCAAAGCTCTTACTAAAAACTTATCCGAGAAGAAAATAAAAATTCTAAGGAAAGACAATGGGAAGGAATACACTTCTGAAATCTTTAAGGAATTTTGCATAAACAAAATGGTGTTGCTGAAAGAAAAAATAGAACTATTGTAGATGCTGCTAAAGCAATGTTATTTGACCAGAAAATAGAAACCTCATTTTGGGCAGAAGCCTCTGGAACTACTGTTTACATCCAAAATAGATGTCCACATTCTCATCTAGATAACAGGACTCTTGAAGAAGCTTTTACTGGCATAAAACTTGACATTAGTCACTTAAGGATATTTGGTTGCCTGGTCTACATTCATTGACCTAAAGAAAAGAGATTCAAACTAGAACCTTCTAGAAAGAAAGGGGTATTTGTGGGATATAGTGAAACCTCTAAAGCCTACAGAATATTCATACTCGGGAAAAAACAAATTGAACTAAGTAGAGATGTCATTTTTGAAGAAGACATTGCATTCAAAAGGGAAAGGACTTCAAGTGAGATAGAAATTCATAATTCCCCTAGAGTCTTAGAAGTGGAACCTACTCCTAAGATTCAGAGGGAGTATCCTAAAGAAATAATAAGTGAATTTCAATCTGCTTCAGAAGAGAATCCAAATGACAACAACAAGAAGAGACCACTTTGGTCTAGGAAGATGATTAAAGAAGCTGAGAATCATGCAACACCCAAGGAAACCTTTAGGGAAAGTAAGAGACCCAAAATATTCTCAAGCTATGTTTCCTTAATGAATGAAATCATCAATTCAAAACCCACCAGTGTTACAAAAGCTTTCAAACATCAAGTATGGAAGGATGCAATGATGAAAGAGTATCAGTCCATTTTGAAAAATGATGTATGGGATATAGTGCCTAGACCAAAAGAGAAATATGTTGTCTCTTCCAAATGGCTCTTCAAAATCAAACATGCTGCTAATGGTAGTATAGAAAAGCATAAGGCACGTTTTGTGATCGGAGGTTTTTCACAAAAGGAAGGCATTGATTATGAAGAAAAATTTGCACCTGTTGCCTGGTACACATCTATAAGAGCAATGATAGCTATTGTAGAAGCTAAATGCTGGAAGATCCATCAAATGGATGTGAAAAATGCCTTCTTGAATGGGACCATTGAAGAGGAAGTCTATCTAGAGCAGCCTGAAAGTTTTGTGATACATAAACCTAACTCACATGTATGCAGATTAAAGAAATCTCTATATGGGCTTAAACAAGCTCCCAAGACATGGTAGAAAGGAATGTGATCCAGTTGGAGTATATTAGTACAAATGATCAAACAATAGACATTCTCACCAAGCCTCTCTCCAGAGTTAAAGTTGAACACTTCAGGAAGAAACTTGGTATGGTTGAAATGTAGTTTGATATTATGATTGAAATGAAAAATGTTTAGTTGTACTAATATATTTAAAAGATGTTTAATGTGTAAACTCTTTTTTCATGTGTGTGCATCCATGAATTTATGGGCCCTCTCTCCCCCTGTGTACATTATTGAAAGGTGATGATCTTTCTAATAATGAACACTTGTATTTGACATTGTAAAGTGACGACTCTACAATGATGAGTTGAACTATCATGATAGATATCATGTGACTTGATATCTGTGGACATGTCATGATAGTATCTTGTGGAAATTTTGATAGATATCATGAGACTTGATGTCAATTGAAGATCATTATGATCCTTACGAGATAATCATGGTGGATAAATATATATATCCGTGGACATGCCATGAATTATTATGGTAGACATCATGAGACTAGATGTTAGTGCACATACCATAATGAAGATGTGTTATGAAGAATGTCATGTGACTTGACAATTTTTTGGAAACATACCATATCTTTGATATCACGGGTAAGGTGGTATCTCTACTTACTTTTTTTGATTTCAGGTAGCTTCAGTTAGATATAAATGATGATTGCATTTATGCATCATCATCATTTATATATAATCAAAATCTACTTATTAAGTATAACATCTGCAAGTAAGTTATTCGAATTTATGATCATGAATAAATTCAAAATCAAATGTTGGTTGAACTTCATATACACTAATCTTTGTTTGCTAAATGCATGCGAGTGTTTGGATATTAGCCACTGATAATTATCGGTTGAATAAGAGGAGTTCACGTACTCAAGGGACATGTCCTCTCATAAGACGTGTCTCTCCTTGAGGCGTGTCTCCTCTTAAAGATATAAGACATGAATTCAATCTTCTATTGTAGATATTAAAATATATAAATATTCTGCAATCAGAAGATTAGAAATAAAAACATTAAAATTTGACTTAGAATACATACACATAAATTGAGATCTAGGATTTTCTTACTCTCCACTTAGGATATAATTTGATTAGATTTGATTACATTTACATTGAGGGTTGATGAAAATTTGATTATAACTTGAAAAACCATCCATGAATGATAATAAGGCATGTACCATGGTTGAATCCACTATCATGTCAATATTAGGAAGGGGAAAGTCATCTTTTAATGATGCTTTGTTCAAATCACGAAAATCCGTACACATCCTAATACGATTATTAGGTTTTTCCATAGCTACAATATTAGATATCCACGGGGAATAATCAATGGGATGAATAAAGGCAACATCTAGGATCTTCTCAATTTAAAATTTAACCAGCAAATCTATTTTAGGATTCATCTTGTGTATCTTTTGTCTTACTAGTTTAACATCCTTCTCAAGGACAATGTTGTGTGTAACTATATTAGCATCAATACCCGACATATTTGAATATTTCCAAGCAAAGATTTCAAAAAAGTCATGTAATAATTTTGCACGATATTCTTGTTCATCATCATCAAGACACTTTCCTATATGAATCATCTTCTCTTTATTAGATATATCCATTGGTATTTTGATTGTATCTCCCAAAAGTAATGTACTTTAGTTTGGAATTTTAGGAATTTGTTCAGTGTCATCATGTTCAATAACAATTTCTTTAGTTTCTTCACCAAAGTATTCCTTATTGCTTAAGGTACAAGTGAATCTTCATTTATGGTGATGAGTTGGTATTATCATAGAATCCCAAATTTTTTTCTAAAGCCTCATCATTTTTAAAGTAATCCATTGGTGTATCATCACTTGTGGTATCTATTAAGTTGGGATGCACCAATGTGAGAGTTATCTTAGGAGAATCTTGTGTGATAGTTTTGATATTAAGTGAATTATTTTTTGATGATTTTTTTTATCTTTGAAGGGAAATATCCAAGACCCCTTTTTGTTTCTTGTCTATCAAGATCTATAGGAACTCTAATGCCATGTTCTTTTAGTCCACATCCCTTTCCATTATAGCCAAGTTCTTTCAAGAGTTGATATACTTGTCCATAAAGAGATTCCATTTCTTTCGAGGATGGTGGCTTATCATGATCAATCTCATCATAATTGGTTGCATAAGTTGTTTCTTCTTCTTTAGTAGGGATTGCGGATTTAGATACTTGTCATGATTTTTCCTCATGCTGTGTTGATAGCACCGTTGTTTATTTTTCGTTCTTTGATTCTTTTGTTGTGATTTTATATTCTCCCATGAATGTAGGTGTAAAATCCAATGAACCCCAATCATCATCCAATAAATTTGTGATTAATGATAAACACTTCTCTTTTTCTTCCTGCACAGGTTCAACTTTTAAAGTTGGTATCAAAGTTATCAAAGGAATTTTTACACATGTTTCACTTTGTAAACAACCTTCTAATTGGAGGTCAAATTTGATTGTATATACCTTGTTTTGATAAGTGTACTTCATTAAATGGTGAAGCATTGAAGGGAATCCATTAAGTTCATGAATCCAAGGTCTTCTTAAGAGAAGGTTATATGAGATCTCATGAGGTATGACATAAATAGGGGTTTACAATGTAACCTTACCTGCTTGAATAGGTAATGCTATCACATCAAGTCATTGTTTCCCCGCATTGTCAAACCCACAGATAGATAAAGAATCTAGTTGAATTTTACTCTTGTCCACTCCAATCTTATCCAAAAGGTTTACACTACAAACATTGATTTTTGAACCATTATCAATGAGAGTATGTTTTATACTAAACCTATTAATGACAACCACTAGCATCAAAGCCTCATTTTGTTTTTTCACTTCTAATGGAGGTAATTCATCTTGATGACAAAAAATGTCTAAGTTAACTGAATTCATACCTTGAATTAGGGCTGCTACATCATTTGGTTGTGCATTAGGAGGGACCACAACTTCTTGTAAAGATCTTTGAAGCATGCTATGATAATTAGGTGATGCTTGGATGATGTACCATAAAGAAATCTTAGCAGGAGTGTTGTGAATTTGTTCCACAATATCATACTCATTTCCATTATGAAAAGGTAAGTGAGGAGCACTAGGAAAAATAGGTTGTGGGAGTGGTAATGAGGTAGGTATAGCTTGTGGTTTCCTATTGTTCCTTGTATTATATGTGTGAGAAACGATATTATAACTCAATTGCTACGAAACATTGTTACCAGTGAGTTGCCTTGCAAAATTTAAGATATGTCTTGGAGGTTTTAGTTTGTTTTTAGGTGTTCCTATGATGATCATAGGCTTGGTTTGGATTTTTGGTTGTTGTGAAGGTGGGTAAATAATAAGTTGAGGTGTGATTGTGTTAACTTCCTTTTTTTTTTTGTTATGACAAGCTTTAGTGGATGGTCTTTGTGAGATGAAATCCTCAAGGGCTTCATCTAACATGTCAAAGTCATCATGACTAAAGGGATTGAGGGATATATTAACTTGTAGAAAGAGATCTGAGATGATTAGATAACTATGCTTTCTCCAAGGTTTATCATTTAGTGTACATTTTTTTGTTTTGTTTGATGTTCTGGGATATTCTATGGTTTCCAATGATTGCAAAATGAAAACTAATCTATCTAAACTATGCAATGACGCAAAAATTAAAGAAAATGTCTACAAATATGAAACTATCTAATACTAAAACATATTTTTTAAAAAATTTCTTCAATATTTAATAAAAAAGGACAACTTTCTTGAATGCGCAAAAAAGATTGTTGTAGAATTTAGAATTTCAGATTTAATAGCAGAAATCAAAAGAAAGAACAAAGACAAAAATGCACCTAGAACATTTTCACGACACCTGTACAAGGACAGGTTCGCCCAAGGGAGAATGGGTCCTTGCTCAAAGTTTTGAAAAATGAGAAATGTAAAGTCTGAGCTACTATTTGTGTTCACTATTTTAGGTTTCAGAATATTTCTCCTGTGATTGGTTTTCTAGAATTTATTATCTAAATACAAATGGATGAAATGACAAAAAGTGAACAAAAATGACAGCATTTTTAATGCAATTTTGATTAAATTTATGATCTAAATGACTAAAAGACACCTTTGATACAACTAATATGCAAGATGCATGAAATTTTATGAAGTATTTTTAAATTTTTTTAAGTTAAATGATGTAAAAATGTAATTTTGAAACCATAAATGAGATGAAAACAAACTAATGCAAATCCTAGGTCTAGGGTTTTAGATACTTTCAAATCAGAATTTATGATGTACAATGTCGGGTTCATCAAAATGAAATAAAAGGAAAAAGGGGGGAATGAATTTAACCAATGCGTAATGATGAAATGGACTAGGATCCAAACACCCTCATTCCTAATTTCATTAGAAAGAGAGGAGATCATGAAATGGTATAATTGACTTTCAACCTTGAGGTGAGTCAACCCTATTTTGGATCTTAGGATCTCTGCTTTCTTATGATAGAAATGATTGATTTTCTATATTGGGAGATGATTTAAAGTGCATTAACTAACTGAACTATATGACCTAACACTTGAAATGCATAATTCTATGATAACAGAAAAGGAAATGACAATTTTCTGACATATCTGAGAAGGGCAGAATGGTGTGCACTTGGCATAAAAACTAGTTTTTTAACTTTGATCAAGGACTTATTCACCCAAGGGTGAATGGGTCCTAGTGCCCCTTTCTAAAAATTTAAAAACTAGAACTATAGCCCTCAGTCTACACTCTACTGCTATACCTACAAATATTCACTTCCAGATCTAGATCTATAACAAATCTATAAAATAAAATGTTGTTTTATTTGTATGGGGGTTTGCCTCGGTCAGACCCCAAGTTTGGTAATTAAACCTTGATAGAAGATAAAGATATGATAAATGACAGTGTGTGCAAGTCCTAACCTTAAGTGCATCTAAGGTTGTTATGAGCTAACATGCAAAGAAAACCTACTCAAGTGAATTACAACATGATTCATATATGACAATGATAAATGATAAAGGTTCAATTAGGGAGAAGTCAAAACACCCCAATAAATGTTAAGTATGATAATACCTTGTTGTAGGTTCCTAGTAGAATGAATCTTGAAAATGGGTGTTGGTATTTACAGCTGATGGTCTAGTTTCTCCTAAAGGGTAGCTACTCGTTATGATTAGAGACCCTAGGTCAGTGGTCAATGAATATGAGATGATTAGCAAGATTATCCTATGCACTTTAGGGTCTACAGGACCAAGGTGGGTATCCCTATATGTTAAAACATATCATCACACTACAATGGGGGAAGGCCTTTGATGGGATAAATCATCTATGCAACCTTGTATGTTATTAGTGACTTTTGGTAATGTGGAAAGGACAAACATGAAAGATGAAAGAAAATATAAACTAAGAAAGCAGGGAGATGTTTTTGATTTAAAGATTTTGATTCTACCCTAGCTTCAAAATTTGTGAATATCCTTGACCAATTTCTAATCCATATAGATTCAAGAATGAAATAAACTCCTACAACAAACAAACCATGGCTTCTCATAACCCTACTACCTTGCATCAGGAAACCAACAAAAGGAAAAAACCATCACATTACTTATTAATCCACATTGTAGAAACAATACCTCCACTATCTCCATGCAAGCAATTACACCACTCCTTGAATGATAGGCAAGCACATAAATAGTTCAAACACAAAATATGCTTGAAGCATCAAAATAACCCTTGATTACTTTGATTCAAAATATAATGTGTACAATATTTGGAGAACATGGCAGATTGACATTTAGATTTCAGACAAAAAACAATGTGTATTGTAGTCTTTTTTGTTATTATAGAGCATAGATTAAAGTGTTCCATGTCTACGTCATAAGGACTTACCCTATTCAACTTGACTCAATCAAAGACATAAAACTAGAAAATAGAATTCTGGAAGGGAAACACTACACCAAACCCCTCAGGTTGGAGAACAAAAGTCTGAACCCAAAACAAAAAAACAAAATTTTCCTTTATAGTGTAGGCATAACTGCAATTCAAATTCAAAATCCTAACCCCAACTCCAACTAGAGTTATAGAAAGGATTAAATCAAATTTGATTACAAAAATTTGAAAATTTCCCCAAAATAGAGCAACAACCAACAATAAAAGCCCCCAAACACCTCAAGCAGACTCCGACTTAATGGAATTCATGAATGCAAGTATGTCACTCCATGAAATCTGCAACCAAATCTAGACAGGAAAAAGATCTCTGATAGATCATGCCCTTCTCCATCATCCATGCCTTTATCAATCATCAATGTGAGCAGTTGAGGCTGTCACAACAATCAATTTTTCCCTTGTATCGATTCATAGTTGTTTCCTACATTAACACCATGCCTCATCACCTAGCCATTGGAAAATCACATCTTTGAATTATGGTCATCGATATATTCCCTCACACCAAGATTCAAAACCTATCACTCACTGCCTTGAACTTTAAAACTTGATCGTCAGATTAAAACCTCTTTAAATCTGGGTCATTTGATCACCATCATATCACATCGAAGAGACTACAACATATCAGAGTGAGACCTCTTAGAGTCTCTTTGATGGAATGAAATCTACCACCTGCCATCCACATCAACACCATTGATCCATCACCCTTTAAATTTGTACCATCCACCACTGTATCGCTAGCAAAGAACATGAGCCCACAAAATCCAAGCGAGATGGCGAGCTACTGCTAGTTGTCCTCCTCATCAGCATAGCACAACTCACAACAAAAATGTGAGTTAGCTCATTGAGAAATCGTGCAATGCCACTTGGCTACACATCACTATACACCACCTCATCTTCCCTCCCATTGGATCCCACCATGTCATAGGTCACCTCCTTGCTCCCCTGCCAAGCAAAACAAAGGGCCCACCACAACATTATGGGATAGCATGTTGCTTCTAGTTGTCTATCATATGTAATCATACCCCACCACCAACCACTCACAGTCCATCGAAGAGAAACTAACATATCGGGGGGAGGTGCCTTAGAGTCCCACCAATGCAATGGCATCGAAGGGACCATGAGATATTAGAAGGACTAAAATATGAGTCTCGTTGATGCAAAAAAAAACACACCACGCCAATAGAAATAATATTTAAATGGGGTCGTGACCAGAAGACAAGCTAAAGTGGCCAATTAAATAATGACCACCCTAGATATAAGTTATAACTTGGCCAACCGGGAATCGGGTAAAATAGGTCAATGAGTGGATATAACAAAAGACGAAGGCATGGAACAATTAGGGTTTTAAGAATGTTTAAGACCTACACACAATTTACAACCCTAAGAAGATACAATTAAGGAGTTTCAAAACCTCGAGGATCACATAAATTCAAAATAAGCCATGGATTTTGCAAGCTCCACTAGTAGCTCTAGTTGGGGACGTCTATTCAGGAGGAACATAGCAAGAATTTAGATATCTAGAGAAGCAGACCATGCCAACCATTGGGCCATGGAGTTAACCCAATCTTTCAAACCTCATTTGATAGCCCCAGGCCACCAAATGAAAAAGGAAAGTTAACACTTACCACTGCCAAACACCAATCTATTAAAGGAGTTGATCTCCTTCAACCAATAATTATTTATGTCACACCATAGCAACACAAGTAGCCTCTTTCCTACGAAAAAATATTAGGTTACCTTTGAATAAGTGAGAACATGCTCCATGTTTGGCTTTGTTGTTATATGGTAACATCATCATATAGGCCACCTCACTACCACCCATTTCATTTTTTGATTTTTTATTTGGTGAAAATTTGAGAACACTAATCAACACCATATAAAACCATTATATCTTGATATCTGCTGACCACCTCACATGATTCGAGGCTAAAAGAGAATGCCTCCAACTCACATGGCAAAGAAAAACATGCCATCTCATCATGCCGACATGTAGAGGGAAACTCATCCTTAGACAAGTCAAAATGAAAACTTTGAAGCTCAAGCACACAAGGGATATGAGCAACCAAAAAAATACCACCCCGTTGCTACTCATTAGAACTAAAAACAACATGCTTGGAGTCCTCCATGTTGATGCAGACCTCATCAACACATCCATTCGAATCATGATACATTTTATGTGAAGAGCTATACTCTTCAATTTTCTCTCTTCTTCAACCTCTTTGCAATATGTTGAGGCATATGTATCAGAAAAATTAGAATCATGAAACACATTTGTGGAACTTAGCTCAACAACACTACTCTACCATGACCAATTTTAAATCCACTGCTCATGAGGAAGACTATGAGCTGCACTCCCTGAAAACAAGTTTTTATAGGCATCCATATGATCCATATAATCATACTCCTCAAGTGAAAACTAATCATAAATAACATCTTTAATTGTACTAACATTTATCTTTTCATTTTAATCTTCACATACAACTACATCTATGCTATCCTTATGCGAAAATTCAGTGATAACTTCAAAACCATAACAAGGGACAAAAGAAGGTGAGAAATAAAAAAAGGAAGCAACTTCTTGTTCATCACTTGTATCACCATCATATGCATGCCCTCCACACTATGCAATCTTAACTAATCCATCCAATAAATATCTAGCACACATATCTTCTTCTTCTTCCATACTACTACAACAATCAATAGAGTCATATCCCACATTGTCAAACTAGAAATCATCATTAGATTCATCATTGCTACTTTCTTCCAGCTAAAAATCACCACACATACTATCACATTCATCTGATAAAGAGAGAAAACTCTCTACCTCTATTGTTTCAACATATGTAGAAGGTATGCCATCAAATTTTTCTCACTTCATCATACCTTACATTTTGGTCACTCTCATAACAACCCTCATCTACAAATAATTCTTCTATAGGCTACTCAAAATCAGAATCTTCACCGCTACAAGATGCATCACTTTTGTCTTCCACTATACCATCCAAAGCCATTTGATCAAGCCTAGAATAAGCACCATCACATAACTCAGATAATAAAATATCTCCATATTTCCCTATCAACGTATCAATCATTGAAATCTAACTATTAATATCTCTAACTCCAAAAGGCTTCCATATTTGTGGCATTGTACTCATAATTTGTTCAGGTCTTTCACAAAATAAATCAGCACATGTTGATTCATCTGGCCTATCTGATTCTAGTACAACAAACAAACATTCCATGAATTTATCATGAAAATTAGATGGGGATTCGTCCTCATATATTTTTATGTTCCATAATGCATCTAGAGGTGAGAAAGTTTCAACCTTAGGTTCATATTCTTCTTCAACTTCTTGATTGCACAGAGACCTATTATCATATATACATTCATTATTCACTTCACAAAAATGATCCATGAATATCTCTTTAAACTCATGCCATAAACAAATAGAATGCAGGGAAATATCATAAAAACAATCCCTAGCATCATTTTCTAAAGTTCTTACAAAAAATTTTATGACAACATCTTCTTCTACTGTCTGACAATTCACCATCAAATTAATGAAATCTTGCAAATTTCTTGATGTCGATTCTTCTAAACCACCTCTAAACTTAGGAAAATATTCCTTTATCTCTCTTAGAACAACGTATGGATAACCATGGATTTTAATGAAATCTAGAGGGTTATATATCTCCAAAGAAAAAGGTTTCCTTTGAGGATATGGCTATGTTTCAGTCATGGAAGAATATCTTGTAGAGGGGGAACCCATTTGGCTATATATTTTACAAAATAATATCTAACCCTCTACAATTATCTCCTTCAAAATATTCAGTTTCTCAATTCCATTTTCAACTAGTACCTTAAAGAACTAAATAAGGGACAATATTTACTAGAAGTTTTTTGCAAACCTTCATACAAATGTTGCAATAGGAAAATACCTAAAAATTGTTGTAACCAACTCTTCTGACGGTGTAAATTTTTTGTAGAGTCGCCACCTCTTTAAAAGAGGAAAATATCTTCAAGCAGTAGAGAGCTCCTTCCAAGATCTAGGTATTTTTGAGTTCTCTCCACTAGCAAAGTACCATAATTCACGAACACACCATAAATGTTACAAAAAATCTCCCTCTTCAAGTATGCAGGTCCTTGGATCATCTGACCAAAAATTTCAGATCAAAAAATTTCTTGACTCTCCCAAATGGATATATCTCTATCTTCCTCAATGGAATCACCACTTCATGTGGCTCACAAAGAGGCAACACATATTTTAAGTTTCTCACCCAAAAATTCTTGCACTTATCCCCAGTAGAGTCGCCAATTTGTCGGTGTTTCTAATTGATGGTCTAGTTTCTCCTAAAGGGTAGCTACTCCTTATGCTTAGAGACCCTAGGTCAGTGGAAAACGAACAAGAGATGATTGGAAAGCTTCTCCTCTACACTTTAGGCTTTGCAAGACCAAGGTGGGTATCCCTTTATGTTAAAGCAGATCATCACACTACAATGGTGGAAGGCCTTTGATGGGCTAAATCATCTACACAACCTTCTATGTTATCAGTGACTTTTGGCAGTGTGGAAAGGACAAACAAGAAACATGAAATCAAATCTAAATTACAAAAGAAGGGGAATGTTTTTTATTTAAAGACTTTGATTCTACCCTAGCTTCAAAATTTTTGAATCTCCTTGACTAGTTCCTAATCCATATAGAGTATGGAATAAAATAAACTCCTATAACTGACCAACCATGGCTTCTCACAACCCTACTACCTTGCATTAAAAAATCAACAAAAGGACAACAGCATCACATTACTTATTATTCCACATTATAGCAACAATACCTCCACTATCTCCATGCAAGAAATTACACCATTCCTTGAATGATAGGCAAGAACATAAATAATTCAAACAAAAAATGTGCTTGAAGCATCAAAATAACCCTTGATTACTTTGATTCAAAAGATAATGTGTATAATATTTAGAGAACATGGTAGATTGACATTTAGATTTGAGACAAAATACAATGTGTATTGCAGTCATCTGTTGTTATTACAAAACATATCTTAAAGCATTCCCTATCTTTTTCATAAGGACTTACCCTATTCAACTTGACTCAATCAAAGACTTACATAAAAATAGAAAACAAAATTGTGGAAGGGAAACACTACACCAAACCCCTTAGGTTGGAGAGCAAAAGTCTGAACCCAAAACAAAATAGTTTTTTTGCCTTTATAGTGTAGGCATAACTACAATTTGAATTCAAAATCCTAACCCTGACTCCAACTAAGGTTACAAAGAGGATTAAATCTAATCTGATTACAAACATTTGAAAATTCCCCCGAAACAGAGTAACAACCAACCATAAAATCCCCCTGACACCTCAAGCAGACTCCAAATTAATAGCGTTCATGAATGTAGGTATGGAACTCCATGAAATTCACAACCAAATATAGATAGGAAAAATATCTTTGACAGATCATGCCCTTCTCCGTCGTCCATGCCTTTATCAATCATCAATGTGAGCAGTTGAGGCAGTCACAACAATCAATTTTTCCCTTGCATTGATTCCCAACTAATTCCTATGTTCATACTATGCCTCACCCCCTAGCCATTAGAAAATCACATCTTTGAATTATGGTCATTGATCTATCCCCCTCACACTAAGATCCAACACCTATTAGTCACTACCTTTAACTTTAAAACCCAACTGTCAAACTAAAACCTCTTTAAATCTGGGTTATTTGATCACCATTGTATCACATCAAAGAGACTGCAACATATCAAAGTGAGACCTCATAGTGTCTCTTTGATAGAATGAAATCTACCACCATCCATCTACATCAACACCATTGGTCCATCACCCTTTAAATTAGAACCATCCCCCACTGTATCGCTAGCAAAGAACATGGGCCCACAAAATGTAAGCGGGTTGGCGGGCTTCCACCAACTATCCTCCTCATCAGCATAGCACAACTCACAACAATGATGTGATTTGTCCCATCGAGCAATCATGCAGTGCCACCTGGCTACACATCATCATCCACCACCTCGTCTACCCTCCCATTAGGTCCCACCATGCTACAAGTTGCCTCCTCGCTCCCTCATTGAGAAAAAAAAAGGGCCCACCACAACACTGCAGGCTAGCGGGTTGTCACCAGCTGTCTACCATACATCATCATACCCCACCACCGACCACTCACAGTTCATCAAAGAGATAGTAACATATCAGGGGGAGGCTCCGTAGAGTCCCACAAATGCAATGACATTGAAGGAACAACAGGATATTAGAAGGACTATAACATGGGTCTTGTCAATGCAACGAAAACAAACCCCGCCAATGAAAATAATATTTGAACAAGGTCGTGATCGAAAGACAAGGTAAAGAGGTTGGTTAAATAATGACCGCCCTAGACATAAGTTATAACTTTTCCAACCAAGAACTAGGAAAAATAGTTCAATGAGCAGGTATAACAAAAGACCAAGACATGGAACAATTAGGGTTTAAGCCCTATGCATAATTTATAACCCTAAGTAGATACAATTGAGGAGTTTCAAAACCTCAAGGATCACATAAATTGAAAATAATCCATGGATTTTTCAAGCTCCACCAATGGGAACACTAGGAAACAAGTCATTAGGTTAAGGGAAATCGCCAAATGCATCTCCCAAACCTAGAATCCATCATGATCCACCATTGGCATCAACCTTCAGTCATGAACAATGCTTGATCAAATCTTTGACTAAATGAGCTTGAAGACCTGCAAATACAAACAAAATTTTGCTCCAAGACTTTAACTTTGAGTGCTTGAATGTTCTCTAAAATTTCTCCTTCCTCAACCTCTCAAACTTGCTATCTCTAGTTTGAAATGGTGAAAGGACTATGTTTTATAAGCTTCTCTATTTTCCTGAATATTAGATCTTGTAATTCCCCGCCAAGTAACCTTAAAGAAAGTTGCAATTAATATCATAAGCGAACCAATTTTTTTTTTATAAAGTGCATTTAACATACACATTCACTTACTAGTTAACAACAACCTCTAAGGATACAAGGTTAGGATTACTTAAACCCACACATACATATTACATATAACCATAGCCTTATGAACTTTATGAAATAACCATCATACATCATAAGAATATCACATATCATAATAAGATAATCAACCAAGATACAATCTCATAAACATTATCTCAAACCAATAGTTACATCACTTATTCCCAGAATGAGGCAATAGTACTCAAGGTTACAATTATAAAATTCCACTTCATAAACATAAGAGGGATAAAATAACTTATACAAGTTAAAATATTACAATGCAAGGAATTACAACAAGAACCGCGAGCTGTCCATCTGGATGTCTCGCCACCAAGTACTGAAGATCAATGGGGACCCAACGGTTTTGGTGCATGTTCCACCCTACCAATGTGGTACTCGAAGTCCCACCCCCCATGCTAGGAGATATTAACAAAGTAACATGGACAAAGAGCTACAATCCACTAACCAAAGGCAGACTCATACTGACTCATACTGTTATAGCCAACCAAATATATGAACTAATAAGTACAACTCAATCACCATACAAGTACGAATCAAGTACATTACAAATACAAATCAAGTACAACCCCAACATCACTGACATAGGTCACATTGCTTCCAGACATAAAATAGATCAAGTATGTTCACAGAACCATACACATAAAACAATTAACAATAGTTGTCCTAGATAGAGTGTCATCGCATAGTAGTCATGAGATCTCCTCTAGGCATTCTTCATAGGCTCCGACACAAGTAATCCTGGTGGCCTCAACCGAATCCCGACACTCATACTCACTCATGCGGAATCAACTACCTCTCGCAAGAACAAGATAGTTGATCTTGCCATTCCAGGATTTCTCACTCATCCCAAGTCTAAACGAGCCCTTGTATCTATGAGTGAGGATTAAATTATCTTGATTAGTGTGAATTGCATCCTAATCATCTAAGTACATTAATTTAATTATCACTTGATTAACTCACTTTTGGAGGTTACCCGATTTACCACTTTGGGCTCCGGCCCCTAACAAAAGTCACTCTTCTAATGGACAACACACTCACAACCAATCACCAAGGGAAACACAAGTGCATACAAACTAGGCATCATAATCACTCCAGCGCAAGGAGGATACAAATAATAGAAACTCATTCCAAACATCTTGGAGGCAACAATCACATAGTCCACTCCTTTCATAGGAGGCAACAAGATGAAACCACATCACAAGGTCACTCCATACAAGGAGACATGGATCCCATAATCCGCTCCTAAACCAAGGAGGTGCAAACATCCTCGTTCGTGAAAATAGGGTAAAATTGAAAAGACGCCATGCACTACCCAAGGGAAAACAACTGGATGGCATAAAGATTCAACAACCCTTATCCTCTAAGTTCTTCTGGAAGACTTATAATTTAGGACTAACACTAAATCCCAAAACCAACAATGCAACTTGACGACATAGCAACAAAAGCATTGAAGTCATCAATCAAATCTAATATTTGGATTTCCTAAATCCATACTCATTCAATAGGTAGTGTTGACAAAGTCAAAGACACGATAACTAGACCATCTAAAATAATCATAACCTCTATTTCCCTTTTCATTATTGGAAATCTAAAATAAATAAACTTACTTCCCTTTACCGAATACAGAGAATTAGATCCTGTAAGATAATCATGAGGAAGATACTACTTTTGGATATACTAAATCCATATCTCTTTTATAATCCAATCATAATGATTCAGTTAATCTAAATATAAATTAATTAAATAACATAATTGATTGCCTCATCAATAAAACAACTTCTAAATTTACTTTTAAATCGACACAAATCCATGCAAGTAAACTCTTTCCATTTCCTAACCAAATCTTACATCTCATTCAATTTTTTATTTAAAACATGCAATCACTTTAATATAATAAAATATCGTTTCTCTACCCATTTACCCATATACACTAATCAATCCATTTTAAATCTCTATTCAATAATATATTGCATACATCTTATTAAAATAAAATACGATAATGAATTTTACACTTAATATATATATATGCTCCATATTATATAGACACCAAATATATATATTAATAAATTTAATTACATATATTCTTTAATATTCCATTCACAATGACTAGATTACTCTATGAAACTAAATAAATATAATAACTATTTGCCTTTTTCAATATAGTTAGTTCCTAAATTTATTTCTAATGCAACCTAACACTATTGCAAACAATCTTTTCAATTTTCTATCCAGAGTCTATGTCTCATCAACTATCCATTTAAAAACATGCAATTTCATCAATGTATAAAAATATCTTTTGGCTTATCTATTTGACCACGCATTCATATTGTTTCTAATTAAATCTCATTAATAAAACAAACATTTAAATATAAATATTTCTATAATTCTTCAATATATTTAAATATCTTTTTCCTTATCAATTTGACCATACATTCAAAGCTTATCTTTTAAACTCTTCATGCAAAGCTAAATTACACGCACTTAAATAAAACAAGGTAAATACTGATTGAAAATACTCATGGATATATATATACATTTTGATATATTTTCTTCAATCATATTAACAAAATAAATATTTCTTTTTAAATCAAGTAATTATTTCTATTAAAAAATATCTTTCTCTATACATTTTCTACACATACTAATTATTTCTTTTAGAACACTAATAATACCCAATTTGCAAAAAACAAAATAAAATAAGATAAAATATTATTTATTCTCTCAAATAGATATATGCCTTCAATATATAGTAAATATAAATTAATATATTTAAATATATTTAATCATTAACATATCTTCTATTTTTTACAGAATATCAAATTGTTTAATTCAAAATAAAATATCCCTTACCATCAATTTTTCAAAATATAAATATATTTTTCCAATTAAATCAAATTAATAATTGGACCTTTTACACATGAATTTAAATTCCATAATTAAATTTTAAATTATGCATTGTTTAAATCAAATATATACCTCTTTCAATTAAATTTTAACATGCCATTTTAAAATAAACAATAATTTCCCCATACGTTTATAATTTTATTTCCACTAATCTAATATACAAATTTTATTTCAAATAATATAAATAAATATAATACTTTAATATTATAAATTATAATATAAAATATTATTAAATAATATTTTAATATTATAATAACAATACATAAAACATTAATATTTATAAATATCAATTTATTATTATTTTATATTCAGAGCAGTCATGGGAAAATAACTTAACAGCAGTCTCATGTTTCAAGCGTAACTCAAAAACTACGATCTGGGTATTTGTGATTTTTTAAAAAGGATAAGAAAATTTCAAAATGCAAAAACCCTTTAAATTTCCTGACAACCCAGTTTGTGAAAGTGAAGTTATAGGCGATGCAACCAGACCATTTTACCATGAAAAATATAACTATACTGCAGATTTTAAAATCCGTTTTTTAATAATAAACAGAAGGTCTCATTTTCTAAAAACATTCTAAATGCATTGTTCAATCTCTATGTTTGATTTCAATAACAACAAAATCGATTTCCCCAAATAATTTAAATTCAACTGAGGTTTTCACAATTTTCACTCAAGAATTTTCACAAGCAAATGCTGTAAATTTGTTTAATTATTTTCTTCTAATATCAAATTTATTTTCTAAAATAGATTTAAGAAACAAATCTTTAATCATTACTATTTTAAAAAAAAACAATCAAGAACAATAAAACACAAAGAGGAAAACCTGGTACAAGAAGCTACAGGAAGAGACGAATTTCTGATGCAAGCCTCCTCCAAGGATTTCTTGAATTTTCTTCAATCCTCCAATGAATCCAATCCAAAATCCAACAAATGCAAATAATATTTCCTTCAATCAATTCTACAATCAAACTTTCTTCAAACCCTTGTGCAAATTTTCCAAAATTTCTTCTTTGCTGTAAAAATGTATTTTTTTAAAAACTTTCTGCCCTAAAATTAAAATATGTATTATTTATAAATCACAAATACCTAATACAACCCTAATTCACATTACATGCAAATTAGATATTTCAATTTCAATTTCAATTTTAATTTTAATTTCAATTTTTACAACCCTAATTCACATTACATGCAAATTAGATATTAATTTCAATTTCAATTTTTACAATCCTAATTCACATTGCATGCAATTTATATATTAATTTCAATTTCAATTTCAATTCCAATTTAAAATGCAATTTCAAATAATAAATTAATTTCCAAAGTTGCAACTAATTTCCTAAATAAACATTTAATTACAATTTCTAATTTAATTCCCACACGTTGGAATTAAATTCCAAAATTAATTTTAATTCTTTTATTTCCTTTCATTATCTTACATCATGTTTAATTAATTAATTTAATTATTTAATAACTAAATTCAACCCCCATGGATTAAATTTAATTAATTAAATAAATTAAATATAATTAATTAATCTAAATATAAACTTTTATCCACATTGCATTATTTAAATTAAATAACCATCAACATGATTTAAATGTAATTATTCTAAATATCTATTTCTAAATCAAGAATTATTCAGAATTAAATAACATCAAAGCAAGATAGACAATGACTCGACACACACAACTGATGACACACTAAGGTTAGGGTGTAAAACTTGACACATGTTACCTAGCTACTATCTCCCGTTCAACTTAACCGTTGGATCGACACGCTCAAACCTGTGAAACTGGGTGGAGTCGATGTCATGTATCTGCAATCCTGCAACCAAGTAAACAACATCATATAATATATCTAGCATATAATACACACTGTGAAGAAGAAATCATGGATTCGCAGGGCGCTCGCAAGCGAGTGATGCAAACCCATCCTCTTCACCCATACACTCATCAAAACTGACACTTCCATCATAATCCAGTAATCTCATAATAACATCTCATGTTAACTCTACAACATCATTAATCCATAATGATGTGAAACAATAATCAGATAACTACATCCCACAATAATAGTTGTCACTCAATAGTAACGATCAAAATATCATAACAAAATGTATCCAGTATCAAAATAATTGCAACCAAACATAGCATAAAACAACTTGAACAAGAAGCAAAACGGAGGGGTATTACAGATCTTGATATCTAAAACTTGAAACTTGAATTTGAGACTTCAAAATACTGCCAAAAACATATTTAAAATTTGGTTTTGGGACTTAAAGGGGACCCATTCACCCATGGGCGAATGGGTCCTAGCCTATAAGTCCAAGACCAATTTGTTTTGGGGTCATTAATTAATTAAATGCATTTGTTTAATACATATTTTAATGTCAGAAAATGATAAAAATAGACCTTGGGATGCATAACATAGGTAATTAGGGGCTTATTCAGGAAGGGTAAAGGTGCATAAATGAAAGGTCAAAAATAAGTGTGAAATTACACTATCACCTAAAAGGAGTACAATTTTCTAAACTACAATAACAAAGTAGAGAAAAAAAAATAAAGTTGGTACCTAGGCTAGCCCTAAATCAACTAATAGTCTAAAAACAACACTACAAAGAACATAAAAAATAGAAACCAAGATAATAGATAAAGCTCCAATTTTTAGTCAAAGAGTCTATCAACTTCTCCTAGAAAGCTATCTCCAAAGAACTCTTGGATTGTTTCTATTTTTTTCTAAAATCTTATTGATTATCCATAAATGCCCTAATTTGTCTTCTATTTCTTGATCGTTGACTATCCTATCACCAGACTAGCCACAACTTTTTTATTATACCATCAGTAATATTAACAAGATTATCAAATTATTTTTCATTTTCTTCACTCTATTTTGATATTGAATAAGAGTACAATTAGTATATTTTCATTTTTTGTTGAAAATTTTACACTTATCCTACTCATGCATGCTCTTTTCAATATCACCCACTCTATTTTTGAAATCTTCAAGATTAACATTGAAGGAATCCAAAGGATCTTTTTTTGATCAATTTTCTCAGCTTCCTCCTATTTCTCTTCCTGATCTTTCCTTTGGCTCTCCTCCTAATATTCTACATTATTCAAAACTTCTTCCCCAACCACATAATCCACTCTTTCCTAGGAACATAATCCATAATCTCATTATAGGGATAGTTAGCCATATAGGATTCCTCTTATTCTTCCTACTCTTCTTCTTCTTCATGTCATGCCTCTTCTTTCCACTCCTCCTCTTCGTATTCATGATGTTCCTCTTGTTGTTGTTGTTTTTCTTCATCCTCTTCCTACTAAGGGAGGTCATGTGTATCCTCAATGATTATATCTTCATTTAAAAGAGGTTGATAAAACTCCTCATCCTCATTATGCTCCCCATCATTTTCCATCACCACATTCTTACCTTTCTTACCAAATAAATTATTGTTTTATTTACCATAGGCCTTAGCTATCCTAGTAGACTTTCTTCCACCCAACATTAGATTTCATCAAAAAGATAGAGATAGTTCATATGAATAAAAATGAAAAACTCTCTATATAATAAAATCCTTCTCTATAGGTTTCACCTAGAAGAAGAGGTTATAAAGCTACAAAATTTGACAATAATGAAAAAAAAACTAAATACTAATGAAATTTTTGAGAAATTCATGGTTAGTGCAATGATATAAGAAAATAAAGATTGTTTATAAGAAGCAAGTATTAGTGATAAAATTTCAAAACAATTCTATGTAGAAAAGGATGAGTCTAGTGAAGATATTATCTCTTAAGTAAAACTTTACGAAAATATGATTGATGATAACATCATTATTTCCTCCCAAGAATTAACCAAATCAAACCAAGAATATTGGGAGATGAATTAGCACAATTCCAAGATTATAAAAGATGTATTTGATGAGATAATGGAATAAGATTTAGAAGAAAATTCTCATATAGAGAAAATAAGGTTAAAAATTGGTAATGGTTTCATTCTTAATATAGATAAGGTCATCTATCCAAATGACATGTAACTTTCACTTGGTTCAATAATTTTAAAATTTTGTTTGAATCAAGACCTACATGGATAAATAAATAAATATTTATTATGTACTTAGAATACATTTTGGAAAAATCAAAGACAAGTGGGAAGAACTTGTTGAAGAAGGTTCTAAAAATAAGGGGCTTTTGGAGGCCTCTATTTGTAATGTTGTTGCTACTACTACTAGTCAAGCTGAGAAAGAAATGAAGATGCTCTAGATAACTATGTGGGTTGAGGTTGAAAGCCTCACTTACAAGAACTTAATGAATTTGAACCTATTTTTGGAACACCAACCTAATCACCAAACCCTCTACCCAAATTATCCTTAATAAGTTTGGCCTTATCCATAACAACCTCCAAGGTATTTGGCTCAAACACTCAAATACCGCCACTAATTTGAGAATTTAGGCCTCTCACAAAACACCATAATAACATCCCCTCATCCTCGACTAATTTTGTATAATTATTAAGCTCAAAGAAATGGTTCTCATACTAATCAACCATCATGCCAAGATATCATTTCTTATTGAACTCATCAACACATCTCTACCTATAATGATCTAAAAGGAAACGTGACCAAAACCTCTCCAAAAAATTCTTCCACGAGATAGTGGAAATGTATAGATGATGCATTTGACCCTTTTGGTGACACTAGGTGGAAGCAAAAAATTGCTATTGTATGATGAAACACCAAGCCTTGGTAATTTTACCATACAAAATAAAAATACAAAGAAAAAACTAATTCTCTACATCTAAACCCCATAAAAAACCCTCAAAGGTGGGTGTGTAATGTGCCAAGACACACACCTAAGACATTAGCTAATCAAACAATTTTTTTTTTTAAATAACAGCAACAAGTAAGATATGACAAAAAAATTTTACACTTGCACAACATCATGCACACAAGTGTCATGTGACCCACATCAATGAAATGGAACTAACCACAAAAATAATCTCACAAAATTGCTAAGATAAAGGTGGAACCAATGAAATACTTACCAATAATGTGATGAAACCACCACAATGAACCTACAAGGGTAAAATGACACCCAAACGATGATTGGTACCAACTGACAGTCGTGTTCTCTCATAATGCAACACAAGGGAAAGATGAGGGGAATATTAGCCTCCAATCCACACCAAGACACTCCTAAAAAACACCATAGAAACCCATGTAGATGATGGAACAACTAGGAGCTAAGACCCCTCAATTAGACAAATCAACCTCTAGTTTTTTGAAACAAGGAATAGGATCAGGAAAAAAACCACCTCTAATCCTCACAACAACCCATTTAAAAAATCTAAAATAAAAGGGAAAATCTTCCCAAGAGGTTTCCTTACTAGGAGGTGCAAGCCCTCTACCAACTATAATGATGACATGTTTCTTATAATAAATATGTTTCCCAAGAAAATAGTTTCCATAAGTCTTTGAGTTTGACACTTTACAATAAAGTGACAACATTGGGAAGACTCTCTAAGCCAAGGCGGAAAACTTTCATACATGAATTTTCCCCAAGAAATGGCCAAAACACTAGATAGATGATGAAATAATAGTGTAATGGAGAGGATCTGCTACTCTCGAGTCTCTAGGACAAGGAAGAGTCTACAGGGAGTGGATGGCCCTCTATTACCTCAATGTACAAAGCTCAAGTGATAGGGTAGAAGATGAAAGAGATTACAAAAATTTAACAAAAGGAAATGCTAAGCTAAGAAGGGAAAACTATAAATTAACAAAAACTAATAACATATTACAAAAAACTGATTGTAGGAACAAAAAGAAGAAAAATCAGAGAATCTTCTCTCGAGAGGAAAAAATCATGGCCAATGTACAATAGTACATTGTGCAGACGTCTACACATCACACTATCATCCCTATCAAATTAGGAGCTAAAAACCAAAAAGCAGCAAGCACCCAACTCTTTGAATCTGGAAACCTACACACAACAAAGATGAGGAAAAGTGTTGGGGCTATTTCAGGGCTTTCCTCAATCAAACCCCCATTTTTGTGTTTCCACCTCTATAGATAGCTAGATAGATAGAAAAATAGACAATGAGTGTAATAAAATAGATGAGGCATGCGATAAAGAGAAACCCTGCTATGGAGGAGAGACCATATCACAAAATAGAAAGACAAGATGAGTATAGTTATAAATAGACAAGATGAGATAATGCAACAAGAGAGTGTTACCAATAGTTTGTGGCTCCCCCTTGGCTTGATACATGAGACATTGAATTATTTTAAGAAATCCTTATCTATTGACAAGACGTGAATCCGGTAGAGCTTCACTGTAGATAAGTGATGTAGGAGAGAAGAGATCAAGAGGAAAAGTTGGAATGAGAAGAAGTGAGAATAAATTGCAAGAAGATCAGAATGAATGAGAATGTGGATGAAAAATGGAGTTTTATGAAGTTGCATGGGAAAGAAGAGTCGTTACACCCATGATTCTACCACGATGATGTGTGTCATGGGGAAAATTTCATGAGATTCCTTAAGGACGGTAGTACACCACACGGATGTCCACATGCTATGCAAGTGTCCAACTCACAATTTTGCAAGAAATGAGGTGGCAGACTACTAATGCTTTGTCATTTTCCCTTATGGAGTTAAAATTATGAAATTCCAACTCATAAGGATTTTATCATAAATACAACTAGGTGCCATAAATGCAGTGAGCCAAATGTGCAAGTGAGAAATTTCCATGGGGTGCAATTTTACAACACTACATTTTCCCCCCACTTTAGTGAGCTAAATTTTCAGAGAAAAATCAACTACACTAAAGTAGAAAATAAAAAATTAGTGCAAGATTGAAAATTTAAATTTTTTACAAATTTACATGTAAAAAGGATACTGTAGAGGCCATAGAGATCGAGCGGGTGGATACTGGAAATTCCCCCAGTGTTTGATATCAGCGAGAAACTACATCACCAGACGTGAATTTTTGTTCTATAAAACTCAAATTTAAGTCAGTTCAAAAATTGAAAGAAGCTACCACGATAAGAAGAATGCTAAAGGAAAATTTAGTGGTTCAGAAGAAAAATATGGTGAAGAGGTGAATATATGCCCTCTATTATTTTCACAACAAGGAGTTTGTTGAATTTTGTGAGAGAAAAGATACAAAAATGCCTCGTAGATGAGATTACTTATCCCTGAGGATCGAGAAACTCTGCATAGCCATGGCTGAGGGAGGTGAGGTTGGTGAGGTATGAGGAATCTGACTCAACTTTGTGTTTTTTAGTGCATTTTTTAGCTTTTTCCTTTCCCAAAGTAGCATAGGCATCTAGTCGACATAGAGGAATCTAGCGCATTGTCATCTTGACAACACATCAATGTATTTTTTTCACACTGACATCTTCTCTACACATTGTCATCGGGCAACATTTGGCCTCGGGCACTAGCACATCACAAAGACATCTACACGACACGCCTCCATCCCAAAGGCTTACATAGATTTTTTTTATGTAGAGATATAATTTTATGTAGATGGAACTGAAGTTTCTAGAGATTAGAAAGCATGGGGGTGGACACCTATTGACTATGCTACACGATCGTAGTGACTAGATGCACCCAAATGACTAAGATCTAATGTGACATGTGGGCATGTGGTGGGCCTACACAATGTTGGAGATCCAGTATCATATGCCAATATTTATAGTGCTCACGATGCTCATGGAGCACTGGGATGTGGACACCTCCACCTTCCATCTATCGATGAGAGAGATGACCATCACATTGGAGGATGTGTATCGAATCACCAAACTACCCATTCATGAACAATAGGTGGCATATGATGAGGCCAGGACAACATAGGACGTGTGTTGGGTGGGTGGACCTGACAGATATCACCAGCCATATCTACATGTAGTGGTTGGAGTAGTGGTTGGAGAAGGGGTGAGTGGCCATTCCACTCATCTAGAGAGTGATGGTTATTATAGTCACCCTCCATGTTGTGATGGATGGGTGAGGCTCTCACCTGCATGAGGGCCCCATCCATTGCATTTGAGAGATGGAGGAGCATCGACTATCTTTGCTTGGGGTCAGAGCATGCTTGCTCACCTATACCATGACCTCATTCATTATGTTCATTATGAGTATTATAGTCTTACAACCTGCATGCTCCTACAAGTGTGGGTGTTCATACATATCACATGTACCCAGCCAGTTGAGTTTCCCCAGGGCATAGCACTTGGTACACTGATGGCTCACACGTACCCACTGGTGTGAAAATTGAGGTATGGGGAGCTCATTTTTTGGTGTTTATAGTTTTATTCTTTATGGGAATAGGATATTAGATGGATCCCCTATAGGATGATGGGGATCTAACCCACAAAAAAGTGGTAGCTACATCACATGCAATGTGATAGACTCTTGGTGGGGTGATTAGATCAAATTATTATTCTATATTATTGGCATCGGGTCACCTAATAGTTTGGGTAGGTGAAAATGATCCCTTCGGTGCCTCCCACATACATCTGATTAGAAAGTAGCACCATCAAGGTGGGCTACCATCATCATCCGACCATTACAAACATCACTATTAGCAATGATGAGTTAGATAATGACAACCAACCTCTCAGCCTATCAATTGACGATGTCAGTGCCAGCCACAATTTTAGAGCATGGTGGGTGAAGTTCCCTCTGAACCTTATTTTATTGACATATTCCCTCATGGTAAATGTTAGTGTGTAGGGGCCAAGAGGAGAGTATCATGACAACAATAATGAGGAGGGTGAGGCAATAGTGGGTGGAGCAACAGAGAGGTTGATACGATGGTGGAGAGTATCATCACCATCACATGTGGTCTTAGTCTCATTAGCGCCACCTTCGGTTGTAGTCATCCTTGCTACAACAACATCAAAAAGAGTAGTAAATAGTGTTACACACCCTAATCCACACTAGTAGGCTAGGGACCCAGGCTCGAGAGTGGTTTATGTTATTTCCTTTCAATATTTTTTATTTCAGTTTATCTCATATATATGCACATGATTTTATATGATCTGATATTGATAGCATCTACTTCTTTGTGGTTGTAGTTGACACATAGGAGTGGATCACCTTCATTGGGTGGTGAATTTATGAGGTTTCCCCAACTATGGCTATCAAGGGGAGTGTCCTAGATGTGTACAGGCCAATGTTAAGGAGATGACACACCCATCTTTTTGAGTGTGTTACGCGTTTGAGGACCGCATATAAGGAGACACACATGGAGACTATTTAGAGGGCCATTAACCTCACCATGATGACCAAGCAACAAAATCAACATTCGGTGGAGCTCTATGTTTCTCTAGGTGAGTGAGACTAGGTGGTGACATAGGAAAAGAGTGCCACAATGACACATGAAACTCTGTAGAGCCAACTCAATGACCTCAGTAGGCAGGCCATAGTAGTGAGGCTGGGTGTGGATTCCTAGGTGTAGCAACTTCAAGAGGAGTTTCAGAAAGCCCATGAGTGGGAGGTCTAACTATGAGAGGAGGCGAACGAGATACAAGGAGAGGTTTGAGGGCTACAGGAAAGACACATATTCGTGTCGTGTTCACATCCATCACATTCCCTAGCATCAGTGCAACATCCACCTTTTCCACCATCACCAACACTAGAGGGTTAAAGGAGTCATGCTTCGAGGGGCTAGAGGCCCATTTTGCACATGCAAAATTTTTTATATGAATTATATTATTTTGTATAGAATTTTTTTTATGTACAAACACATACTGATATACAGCCACCACATTTTGATACAATGGTGCAATACATGTACATGAAATTTTGAAATATATATATGATATTGTTGTACGATATTATGGTGTTCTCTATGTGTATGTTTACTTTCATGTATCGTTATGTGATGAATTTATGTTGATGGATGTATATTTAGATTAGATGCTATCATGATCTAATAAACACACATTGGATGCATATTAATTAAATAAAATGATGATCTAATCTCCTAACCAAAAGAATTAATCAAATAAAATGCACACATGCACAGTATAATAAAAAACATGTATATATAAATCTTAATTAAATAAATTAATCACATACACATGTTCACATTATAACAAAAAATGCAGAGATAATGTGTTAATGAAGGAATGTCAGCATAACAAACTATGATCCCCGAGGGATGAGCACCATGTGTATTCCAGATAGACACTATGCATAGTACCAATGAAGGTGTATCACATTGATGGGTTCTTTTAGAGGTTTTCCATCCATAGATGACAATCCATAAGCACTAGAACCATACACAAAGATGATTATGTAAGGGCCTAACAAATTAGGGCTAAACTTCCCCTTTTTGCTAGGCAGTGCATTTAAATCTCTCTAATTATCATAGAGAACAAAATTTCCTACCTTGAAAGTTAGAGAAAGAAAACCCTAATTGTAATATTTAGAAATAGATTTTTGATAAGATTGGAGATGTTCGAGGAACCATAATCAACACTCATCAAGCAACTCAAGTTGATACAAACAATCAACATGGTAAGTGTCATCATCAATCAGACCTTTAAGGGAAACTCACAAAGATGGAATTTCCAACTCTAAAGGCATGATAGTCTCAGCACCATACATGAGGTTGTACAAGGCTGTGCCAGTAGTTGTATGAAAACTTATGCAATAGGCCCACAAGGTATACATTAATTAAGTATGTCAATATTTACTGTGTTTATTCACTATTTTTAGAGGATCATCTCGATAATTTTACTAGATGCTTTAGCTTGGCCATTAGATTGAGGATAGTATGGTGTAGAAAAATTATGTTGAATATGAAACTTTTCCAAAAATTGCTTCCCCTCTTTGTTCTTAAATGAAGTACCATTATCAGGAACAAGGGTAGAAGGCAATCTAAAATGAGCAATGATATTGTTTAGAAGAAAGCTAAAGATTGATTCAGTGTTCGTGGATCGAAGTGGAACAACTTTGACCAATTTCTTAAAGTAATCAGTAGTAGTAATGATGAAGGTATGCCCTTTAGAATAAGGAGGTGATATTTTACCAATAATATCCAACCCCCACTTCGCAAAAAACCAAGGAGATGTCTAATTTTGAAGCTCTTGAGTGGGATCCCAAATGACATTTCTATGTTGTTGACATTGCAGACACTTTTTGAAAAAGGTAAAGGAGTCCTACTCCATTATTTTCCAAAAGTATCCAATGTGAATTAGTTTATGCATCAGGTATTTATCACCAAAATTTCCACCCCTAGAGCCTGAATGGGCTTCTTCAAGGGAAAGAGGTATTTCCACCTTAGTGAGACACCGAAGAAGACCATTCTAAGATTTTTGATAAAGAATGTTAGATAGTATAATGTATTAGACTAAAATTTTTCTTATCTAAGTGTGAACATTTTTAGTCACATTATTGATAAAATTTTCAGTCTTCAAATAATTATAGATGTGAGAATACCATTCCTCCGAGTCTACATGAGCACACAATAAAACATCAGGTTCATGTTGATTTGATATAGAAGGAGAGCAAAGAATGTAAACTATGAAGTGGTATTCTTCTATGCCATCATTTGAAGACACAAGGGAGGTTGCACTCACCATTGCATTTGTGTGTCAATTTTCTCTCCTAGGAACACTATCTATTGTGAAAGAAGAGAAACAACCAAGAAAGGATAAGGCTAAATCCTGATACTAAGCTTATTCTACTTGGATTGATATGTTCCTATGATTTGACTTACAATAATTTCATAGTCACCCTGAATATAAAGATGTTTAATGTTTAAATCCATCACGACATGAAAGCCAACAATAAGGGATTCATACTCAACGATGTTGTTAGTGTAATGGAATTCTAATCGAGAGGATAGAGGAACTGGCTTAATTTAAGGTGAAACTAAAACTACACCTACCTTTGATCCAACTTGACATCTTGATCCATCAAAGTGCATCTCCCATACAAGTTCATGGTCTTTCGCAAAAAGGTTTTCATCTAGAAAAAATCAGATTGGGGAAGGAGTGAGATGGGGGATCTTTTGCTAGTTGATTGGCAACAACTTGACCTTTAATTTTTTTTTGAGTTACAAACATGATGTCAAAATTAGATAGCAACATTACCTATTTCGCCAACCTTCTCAAAAGATTGGTCCTAGTAAACAAATGTTTAAGATGATCACTTTTCACAATAACATGGGTCTTGGCATGAAGAAGGTAATGTCGTAGCTTCTGCATCACAAAGATAAGAGAAAGACATTTATTTTCCATATCCAAGTATTGACTTTCATAATCAACTAGAATACAACTAATTTAGTATAACACTTTTTCTTTACCATCATCATCATGTTGAGCTAATAAAGCTACTAAAGCATGAGGTGATGCAGAAATATAAAGAAAAAAGGGTATATCCTACACAACTAACATTAAGATAGGGGGATTGGCTAAATAACTCTTGATTGACTCAAAATATATTTCACACTCATTGTCCCATTGAAATAAAGCATCTTGAACTTCAACAAACACGTGAATGGAAGGGTACAATCATCCAATTGAGACACAAATCTATGAATTTCATGAATCTTCCCCCAAACTACGTAGTTGAGAGATGTTTCTATGAGGAGGCATGTTAAAAATCACATTAATTTTATTTGTATCGAATCTGATTCCATGGTGAGAGATGATAAATCCTAAAATATTTTTGGCATCCACACAAAAGACACACTTAAGAGGATTTAGTCTCATCTTATATAGTCGAATTCCTTTCAAAGATAAGATGAATATTTTCAAGGTGATCTTGACAAGTTGTAGACTTAGCCAAGATGTAATCAACATAATCTTAGAGAATTTTGTGAATGAAATCATGAAAGATAAGAGTCATCATCCATTGGTAAGTTTCTATTGCATTATTTAACCTAAATTCCATGACTACGTAATAGAAGTTACCCCAAGGGGTAGTGAAGGTTGTCTTGCATTGATCTTTTGGGTTAATATGAATCTAATTGTAGCCTGAGAATCCATCCATGAAAGATAATAAGGAATGGCCTATAGTCGATTCTATAATCATATCAATATTAGGCAACAAAAAATCATCTTTAAGAGAAGCCTTATTTAGATCATGAAATTCAATACAAATATGAATACGATCATTGGGATTGATAACAACAATGATATTTGATATCCAAGGCGAATAATCAAAAGGATGGACAAAACCAACTTTGAGAAGCTTTTCTATCTCAATCTTGACTAATAAGAAAATCGTGGGATTCATCTTTTAGATATTTTGTTTAACGATCTTAGCATCAGGACATAGAACAATATTATGAACTACTATAGACTCATCAATATCAGGCATCTCCTCATATGTCTAAGTGAAGATATCAGGATGAGAGTATAAAAAATTAGAATATTATTTATATTCTTTTGAAAAAGGAATTTCCCACTCTTAATTACCTATTTAGAAGACTTAGGATCCATGAAAACACCAATAGTATCCCCTTTGAGGAGAGTACTATAGTCTTCAGGATGGGAAATAGGAACCCCATCATCCACATTAGACAAAGGAGCCTTCTCATCAATTCTCATGATGTATTCTCCAAAGTATGCTTGTTTGTTCAAGTGATATGGGAATCATCGTTTATGATGATAAAAAGGAAAGTAAGAGGAGACACCTATTGTAGACATCGAAAATATCCTCATTGATATCATACATCTGATCCTGATTTTCCTAACACTAGTTCATCCTAAATCATCCCCTCTGCTAGTCATTTAATTAAATAATTTTTATTTAATTAAATTCATCATATTTCATCTCTTAATTAAATATATAAAATTTATCTGATTAAGTCATCATCTTCTATTAATTAAATAAATCATTTTGTTTAGTTAATCCTATAGTCCCTCTTTTAATTAAATAATTCATTTTATTTAATTAATCTCTAAAGTCATCTCGTTTAAATTAAATAAATTTTTATTTATTTGATTTAAAACTAACACCATTCTCTTTAATTAAATAAATTAAAATTTATTTAATTAAGTCTAAATTCATATTCCTCTCAATTTTGATTTAAATCAATCCAAAAATATAAATCAAATTGTCACATCAGCTAATCTCCTTTAAATTTAATCAAATCCTAATTAATCTTAATCTTAATCCATCAGATCCTCTAGCTTTTACAACTTGCACAAGTAAATCATTTTATTTGATTTATTAAATCTTCTATTTTCTCTCAACATGACATCAAAGAGGGAATATTCTTCAAATTCAAAAATCCCTTCAAAAGGATGTGTACATCCAACAAGGCATTAAAAGCCTCTTACATGTCCTTTGCCTTGAGCCAAGTGGCATTAACTCCATTTCTTTCTCCCTCCAACTTGTCATTTCATCAATTTGAAATATCCACCTAACTACATTTATTTGCACATTCATGAAAATGTGCTCATTCCTCCTCCACTCACATGTTGAAAAGTGGCACCTTGCCATTGGCTCATGTTTAGTCCCACATTCATCCCTTTTTCCCCTTTCTCCATCATTCTCTTCTATAAATAGAAGGCTCTCATTTCGATTTAGGATCCACAATCCATGTAAGATCATTATCCACAATTTTATCCACAATCTTAGGTGTTTTCATCCATTTTCATATTGTCATGGCTAGGTTATGGAGAAATTTCACCAAGGAGCATCAAATCTTCACCATTGATCATCAAGCTTGCAAGGAATTGGGAAAGGTCCATTTTCCACATCAGAATAACACCAATTCCCCCATGGGATTGAGAGATTGAGTATTGAAATAGGATTTAATAGCTTTTCTTATTGTGTTCTTCATATTATTTCTTGTTTTCATGCTTCAAATGAATTTCATGGGGAATGTTGTTTCTAACTTGCATATTGGATGAATCATGTGTTTGTTCTTTGTGTTTGTGTAGGTCTAGGATCACCATTCAGATTTTGGCGCTAGAAGGAGGGCGAATCTGAAGAATCTAACACGTTTTTTTTGAGAAATTTCATTTTTTTTTAAAGTTTTTGTGTCTACAAGAAAACTGCATCACTAACTATCAAACTCCACCGCTAGCAGTCCAACGACACCATTGAGCAACCGTCTATCCAAATTCCAAACTCCACCGTTGGTCAAAATAACACCGCATTTGCACTCACTGGTTTCTACACAAACCGCCACTATCAGTCCCAACAACACTATATAACGATTCTAGCCTCTTTAAACAACGTTGTCATCGTAGACTGCGCTGCTGAAGTTGGGTAAAAGGCAATTTTCAAATTAATTTTAACATGTGTTTTTTCATTTCAATTGCTTTTAAATCCTAACTATTTTTTGGCCTCTGTTTCTGTAGTATTAAACAGTTTTTGTAGGTTGGCTTGATCAAAAGTGAAGGGAGAAAACAAAGACATGGAATTTTCTATGGCATCATCATTTCATTGTATCAAGTGTTTTTAAACACTTTGGGGAGAAATTATAATCCCTTTTCTAAGGACCTTGTCATCTTCATGCTTTTTAGAACTCAATAAGTTTCGTTTGGGCTTAAAAAGAACAAATCAAAGGGATTAAAAAGAACCATAGGAAATTTACTAGGTTTTTTTTGGGACTTTACAATTGAACAAACAAGTCTGACACTTCAAAGTTGGTGCTTAAAAAGAACTCATATTCTTTCTTTTGAAGGATTAAAATGAACATGTGACTTTTATGTTTTGTAATCCCTTATCCAAAGTAGTATCACTTAAAAAAACGTATGCACTTCTCTCATTCCTCACAATGATCTTGAGAATCAAACGGTTTTTTTGTGATATTAAGTTGTATAAGTGATTACCTTCACACTTCAATTTGGGTTCTTAAAATTGAACAAGATCTTGCTAGTGTGAGTGGAGTATATCATGAGGGTTTTGTCTTTGTTTCTCAACAAAGATTGATCGAACTATGAATGTTCTTGCTCGCTTTTTTTTATCCTTAGAGGGCTTGTCTGGTGGGAAAAATTAATCACCCTAGGGAATGACCCAACTGGTAACATGCTAAAGCCAAGCGACTTCCACTCGGTATATAGGTGTGGGTACTTGAGGAAAGTTCAAGTATCACGAGGATTGTTCTGAAAAGAAGGGAAAAAATGGTCTCTTGCCATATGGATGATCCCCCATGAACGAAATGCCTATACTAGAACCTTTTGTTATAGTAAGCCAAACCCCTATCTATTTTTTGGTGCAAGAACGATCATTCTGAAGTTGTCCCATGTACTTGTGGTTAAAATTATAGATGAAAAGTTTGTCATGGGAGATTCATGAGAACTGAATCTTGGCTAACCCAAGAAGTGTGTGTCATGGAGGGGAGCCAGTGTGGTCAAGCTTCTAATCATCTTCTTTGAATAAGCACGACTAGATTTATCCAAGTGGGTATTCAACAAATATTGTCTCTTTCTATCCTAGGGTTGTGCATTGCTTTGGAATCAAAACACTTTGCTTGAAATCTCAAAAAACATGGAAAAAAACATTCAACAAGGACATCAAAATTCAAACCCTTTGGAAAGAGAAAATACCTTTGAAAAGTCCACATATTACTGCTTGTCCCTAGGGATCTATCCTTAGAGGCTTCTAAATATTTGGGCCTATATCTCAATTATCTCTCTCTAAAGTCAACCTAGGAAACTATGCCCTTGAATCCTTGATTTCCACATAATAGACTTTGTGGGATGAAAAGGAATTGAGACATAGACATTCAGTTTGAAACTTAAGCAAGACATTGGATGTGGTAAAATCAATTCATTAATCAAGCTGAAATCAATTGAACCCCACACATGTGCTTGTCATCTTTTGGTCATATGGTTTTCCATGCAAACATTGGTCTTTTGGTTTGAAATACTCTTAAGGAAAGGCATGTTCTTCACTACCTTGGTATTGTAAACAAATTCCTCTTAGGTTCATCTAGGATCAAATCAAACACTTCACCCATCTCAAACATCAATCAAATCCCATTTCACAAACAACTTTTGGAACCTTGGAAAAAATCATTCATATTAGACTTTTGGTAAATCGTTCAATCAAAATCAAAATCAATTTGTTTGGCTAAATATGTGTGGATGAATCCTTCCTCACACATTTAGTTGAAATATCACCTTTGTGGACAAGTTTACCCCAAGACAACATCCAAAATCTTGGGATTTGTAAGTCCATTATCCAAATCAAATCCAATCCAAATCAAAAATCCTAAAATCCTAAAGTCTAGTATTCCTCCAAAGTTCCTAAATGTTCAAACACCCATATCACTCACCCTTTCATCTTTCATCTCATCATTGGTCCTAAACACCTTAGAGGTTCACTTTTGCAACAAGGTCAAAACACAAGAAAAACATGGAATATAAAATCGATCCATACATCATGAGTAATCCAAGTCAACCAAACTATCAAGGCTTTACAATACCAATTGATTAACAAAACTCACATTTATACAATCCATACATTGGATCATTATATCCTACAAACCTCAATGATACAACAAATGTGAGTTTTCCCAATCTGAATTTTGGAACACAAAAACTCAATGATACAACAAATGTGAGTTTTCCCAATCTAGATTTTGGACCACCTTTCCCTATGGTAGATTTAAATAAAATTCAAAACTTACAAATCTATCAACCAAACAATCAATGCATGAGTCTTCTTCCAAACAAAATCATCCCACCAAATTCGTACATGCCAAATGTGAATACACCAAGTGCAAGCCTACCAAACATGAACATATCAAATCCACACTTGGTGAACTTTGGGATAAATACGTTTGTAAATCAAACCAATATTGTTCAAAATCTAGGCAATATGTTAGCAACTCCATGTATTGATCCAAGTCAAGGTAACACCATGCAAAATCAAGGTTACCTAAATCTAGGCAATGTGTTTCCTAATCACAACAATGTTCAATATCAACCAATAATGCCAAATCTAAACATCCTACCAAATCAAAACATTGTCCAAAAGCAATCTATCCATGATCTCATGCAAACACCACAAGTATACATTCCAAATATGCTTGCTCAACAACCAAATCAACTATATCAAGGATGTCAAGATCAAAATCAAGAACAAATTTTGCGAAATCAAATTGCTATACTTAAAAATTCATTGAGTCATATCACCAAGAGACATCTCCACCCAAAAATCAATACACTCTTCCATTGGTTGAACCATGTCATCAAAACACTGAGTTGTGTCCACAACCACATCAAGAACAATATCTCCAATGTCAAGAGGTTGGATATCAAGATCAACAACAAACCCAATCACCCCATCTCAAAGATCAGTCAACACATCTCCAAGATCAATCACAACTATCCATCAATGAGCACCTTGAAGATGTTTCTACCTCATCCAACGATCAAATCAACATATATCAAGAGTCACTTCTCAATCATGATCAAAATCCACCAACAATATCTGACAATGATCCAATTCAAAAATGTTATCATTGGATCCTATGATTGAAAACATTGAAAATATCTCCACCATAATTGTTGAAAACAATGATCAAAATCCATCCATCAGTGAGAACTTTGAATTTTTTTTACCCCATCTAATGATCAAATCAACATACATCAAGAGTCACTTTTTGATCATGATCAAAGTTCACCAATAATATCCAACAATGATCTATTTCAAGATGCGTTAACACTATTTGATCCTATTAACATAATCCAAGATCCATCCACTAATGATCATGTTGACAATAAATCTACATCACTTAATGAGTTAGAGGACATATCTCAAGAGTTTATTCCAAAGCATGATCATCATCTTTCACCAAAGTCTAGCAATGGTCCTTTTCAAGACATATTGACATTCTATGACCTCATGGTTATAGATATTGAAGAAATCCCCAACTCAACACTTGATCCAAATTCACTCAAAGCTAAAGAGGATATTGAGCCACTTTTCATGCCTAATGATGATATCCAAGAACCCTTTGTAAGAAATCCATCCTTTGAAACTGACCCATGTCAAGAACTTGATCCAAATCATGTCAAAAGAAATTCCAAAATTAATCAAGATCAAGAATTTGTATCTCCAAGATACTAAAATGATCTAATGGACACTCTCCTATTTATACAAGATATCACAAATGGTGATCATATCCATATAACACATACTCCTCCACCTACCCATGAGATTCTTTCTTTGGATGGACATGTAGATGATCTTCATTTAAAACAAGAGTCTCATACTCTTGATATCATTATCGAGGAACAAGAGTCTCCTACTCTTAAAATTTATACACATGATCAAGATATACAAAAATCTAGAGACATATCAAAAATGGGTCATGAAGAAGGCTCCTACAGAAGTTGTGAATCAGAAACATCCTGTGAAATGAATCATGAGGAAGAATTTTATGTGGATGATGGATCATCAACACCTCTTGAAGAATCATTAAAATAAGATATTTCACAAGATCAAGCCAAAGATATCAATTAGGAAGTCATCCCACATATGGAGGATCCTATCACTTATAAACTTGGATCACTTACCTTTTTTAGAGGAAGCTATCTTATCAATGAAGAAGGTATCACCTTCTAAGATCCATGATAGAGCAGAGAAGGATTAGCACCTTGTTTCCAAGGTATATCATATCCTATTACAAATAAAAAAATTTAATAGATGAATTATCAAGGAAGAGGATTAGGCCTACGTGAATAGGGTATCCTAGAACCAGTGCAAATTATTAGCAATCCTATGTATCAAGGTCTTGGTTATTCAACAATTAAGGGATCTAAACATATCAGTGATACCTCTATAATACTGGGGGCAATTTTATCTAATGAAAGAATCAACACAGGGAGCACGAAGAATCCTTATGATGAAACCAATGCCAATACTACAACCAGCCATGTCATGAATCTTCATCCACCCATCATACCATCCACGGATTAGGACCAACATCAAAATAAATATTTAAACAAAATAACGAAGAATGTCATCAATGAAAAATAAGTAGTGAAGCATGAAGGAAAAATCAAATACACATGGATACCAAAGAATACAAAGAAAGATTATCCCTATCAAACTCCATTAGTCAAAGAAACTATGGGGAAAATAAAAAAAGGGAAAAGTATCCATCAAAGATGTCCACAAAGGCACAAGCAGGCTTCCCAAGCGACGTACAAAGTATATCAACAATTTGGTCCTAATTCCATGCACACTTATGTATCCACCCATCATTGCTCATCTTCCCAAGTTTGGAGAGTCAATTATTCCAAACTATCAACCAATCCATATTTTATTCCTAAACATAAAACACCATCCCCCCTCCACACATGATATCCAATTTTCACATTGAACATGTATTGGCCATAACCCTTCATCATAAGGATTCAAAAGGCAATCTATTGTTATGTGCGCACAAAAACAAAGTTAACCTTGGTATCAACAAAGCAGATCAGGAATCTTAAAAGTTGCATTCAAGTGCACGTATCTTGGAAAAGAAACTTCTTCAAGTAGGATATTAGTGGCACGTCATGAAAAAGGTATCTACATTGACACCACCAGTTGATTCAACACGAGCTTAAAATATTTCAGCAAAAAATTCAAAAAAATCATAAAAATATAAAAATCCCAAAAAATTAAAAAATCATGAAAACAGTAAAGAAAAAAAAATCGTCCTCCAATGAAAACCACTATGGTGGCACTTCAGATAGGTACCATGATGAAAACCTGGAAAACATACATCATGTGTAGAATCGAACATCTACATGTGCTAGTTCAGTTGGAAGCATCTTATCACATCCATAATAAAGCCAACATTCCATCCATCGTATCCATAATAAATCCATTCATCCATGAACCATTTATCCATCCCGTTTCCATCTATCTGCACTATCTTGATCCTTAAAAAAATTTGGTGCACACTTTACACTTGCTTATTCTAGACATCTTGACATGGGTCATTTTCATTGATCCTATCCTACCTAATATTATCTGAGCCTTGAAGCACTATCCAACTGAGAATCCTCTATTCGAACACCTTATCTTGTCACAAGATAATCCTTGGCATCCTTTGTGTGCTTACCATATCCATCCATCCACACACTTATCCAAGCATCCACCCATGGCATTCCATACATTACTAGACACTGGGGGAAGATATTTACATCTTGCTTCAGGAATAAATCTTGATCTATATCCTCCAACTTATGTGGTGATCCGAACATTGGAAAATGTGAAATCAAATTGGTCAAATCTTTTATGAGTAAAAAATCCAAATCACTAGCCGATGGCATATTTTGACAAGAATATGTTCCTCATCAAGCTTTATCTTTCATCGAACATCAATCCAAACAATCAATATTAGTCACATCTAACTTTCACTTCAACGCCACATCAAATCATCAAAACAAATTTTGTTCTAAGCCAAGCTTCAAAATCTTGATCAATCAAATCCAATCAATCCATCATCATCTCGGGATATCCTTCCCAAATCCTCATGTTTCTTAACATTATCCTTGCATTGTTGTGTATCATCATCAATCCATCAATCCAATCAATCAACCCTAGCTTGGTTTTCAACAAAATCCCAAAATAGAGCATTGATATCATATCCATGTCCAAATCATCAAAATCATGCAAAAATCCAAAAACATTCAAAACATGTCAAAATCCCAAAACAGATCAAAAAGTTAGAAAAACGTAAAAAAAAAATGGTATATGAACTACGTTGTCTCTGAGCTTAAACGTAGGCAAGGCTAATCCTTGATCGGCCCCTGAGACACAAAAAACACAAAAACATTCAAAAAACAAAAAAAAAACATTTAAATGTCTCGAAAAAACCCAAAAATAGCCTCCAAACATTGCAAAATACCAAAAACATTAAAAAAAACCCAAAAAAGTGCATCCATCCCATCTCAAAATTCACCCGAAATAATCAATCACTCATAATAAATCAATCGTCACCTTCACCCTTTGGTAAAATAGTCAGAAACAAGTCTTAGCAAGCAAAAGTGTGTACTCCAAAATCAAGGTTTTAAGTCTAGATCAGTAGGTAAGAAAGTTAGTCAACTCGGAATATCAATGGCCTATCATCCAATCAAATCCCAAAATCATCTAATAACATCATGTCCTAGGACGCATCCTTCCTACAATGGACATCAACATTAGGCATCACCGTAGTTTAGTCTTGACTAGTGGTATGAAGAACATTAGCTTGTTTTTTTACTTTATCTTTGTCTTTTGATTTATCTTATTGTGCTCATTCCAATGACCTCTCAATGATGTCTAAACAAAAAAGAGTTAGAGAGAAAGGAATGGGGAAACAATCATTATGTTTTTGTCTGTTGTGCTTGTTGGATATTCTTGTAATATAACCTGGTCATGATACTTTGTTTGGGTGTAGGAAGGATTTTTTAGGTGTCTTTTTTACCACATAGGAAGGCTTTCCTTTCTATGTTTTGGTCCGAGATGTTTGAGATATCTGAACTGCATTTTAGATAAGGTTTTGTATGTCAGGTGTGAACAGGAGTACTCCTATCTGATTGTCGAGTCAAAGTCCATCACACTAGGTACAACACCATCTTGGTTCTTTATACCTTGATGCATTGTACCTATGTGTATTATCAAACATAAGGTAAATAACCCTTTTAAAATCCCCATTCTTTATAAGCAATACATCATCATCATTCATCATCATCTCTAATAAATTCTCATAGATCATGGACTTGTTAGATCTTCTTGTCATCATCTCATTTCTTCTTTCTTCTCTCCGCACTAACATGGTATCATGACAATCGACCAAAACATCACCAATGCATCCATCCTAAACCTCTTTGTCGTGAGATCGACCCTCAAATCCAAATTTTTGCTTGATCTCTCGAGGGGGCAGTATACCAACGTAATCCTTCTCATTTGGGCAGCAGCGGGGCATCAGAAAAAATCAAATAATTTTTTTACTTTTGATCTTGCTAGTGTTATTTTTTGAACCAACATAGTAGGTACATTGCTTCAAACAGGGGCAAAATGTAGACACCAAAAATATCTTGATTGATATCATACACCTGATCCTAGTTTTACTAACACCAATTCATCCCAAATCGTCCCCTCTGCTAGTCATTTAATTAAATAATATTTATTTAATTAAATTCATCATATTTCATCTCTTAATTAAATAAATCAAATTTATCCGATTAAGTCATCATCTTCTATTAATTAAATAAATCATTTTGTTTAGTTAATTCTACAGTCCCTCTTTTAATTAAATAATTCATTTTATTTAATTAATGTCTAAAGTCATCTCATTTAAATTAAATTTTTTTATTTTTATTTGATTTAAAACTAACACCATTCTCTTTAATTAAATAAATTAAAAATTATTTAATTAAGTCTAAATTCATATTCCTCTCAATTTTGATTTAAATCAATCCAAAAATCTAAATCAAATTGTCACATCAGCTAATCTCCTTTTAAATTAATCAAATCCTGATTAATCTTAATCTTAATCCATCAAATCCTCTAGCTTTTTCAACTTGCACTCGAGTAAATCATTTTATTTGATTTATTAAATCTTCTATTTTCTCTCAACATGACATCAAAAAGGGAATATTCTTCAAATTCAAAAATCCCTTCAAAAGGATGTGTACATCCAACAAGGCATTAAAAGCCTCTTACATGTCCTTTTCCTTGAGCCAAGTGGCATTAACTCCATTTCTTTCACCCTCCAACTTGTTATTTCATCAATTTGAAATATCCACCTAACTAAATTTATTTGCACATTCATCAAAATGTGTTCATTCCTCCTCCACTCACATGTTGACAAGTGGCACCTTGCCATTGGCTCATGTTTAGTCCCACATTCATCCCTTTTACCCCTTTCTCCATCATTCTCTTCTATAAATAGAAGGCTCTCATTTGGATTTAGGATCCACAATTCATATAAGATCATTATCCATAATCTTAGGCATTTTCATCCATTTTCATATTGTCATGGCTAGGTTATGGAGAAATTTCACCAAGGAGCATCAAATCTTCACCATTGATCATCAAGCTTGCAAGGAATTGGGAAAGGGCCATTTTCCACATCAAAATGTCACCAATTCCCCCATGGGATTGAGAGTTTGAGCATTTAAATAGGATTTAATAGCTTTTCTTATTGTGTTCTTCATATTATTTCTTATTTTCATGCTTCAAATGAATTTCATGGGGAATGTTGTTTCTAACTTGCGTATTGGACTAATCATGTGTTTTATATTTGTGTTTGTGCAGGTCTAGGATCACCATTCACACCTATAAATTCTTCCAGTGCTTCCTCCAAAGAGAGGACATCTAGAGGAACTTCGTTAGAGTCCACTTTACTTTCAATCAATTCAAGATGAGCAAGATTGAGAGGCTCAACAAAAATTATGTTTACAGTCCACCATGGTTTCTGCTTAGACTGTTCATGAGAGCAACCAAGCCACAAGTTATTCTTACAAGGTATACATTCTATAGGGACTTGAATGCCTTGTTTTTTATTATAGACACTTAAAAATGCCCCGAATGATATCATACACTCGAATCAGATATACTAACATCATTTCATCCTAGAACCCATCCTCTTTTTGCTTAATTAATTAAATTAGCCTAGCTATTTAATTAATTGTATCATTTTTATCTTTTAATTTGATTAATCTAATTAGGTTAATTCCTCCTTTCATGCTAACATTTCGTCCTATTAAATTGAATAAATCAAATTATTTAATTTAATCCCTAAAGTCCTCTTATTTAATTAAATAACACTAAGTTATTTAGTTAAATATCATATCGTTTTCCCTTTTTTTCACTAAATCATTTATTTAATGAGTATCATATAATTCCCCTAATTTGGATAAAATTATTAAATTGTTTTAATTATAAAATTATTAATTAAATTTAATTCCCCCACTTCCAAGGGAATATTCCAAGAGAATATTCTTCCTTTACACATTCCTCTGAAAAGGGAATATTCCCATGGAATATTCTTTTGCATAATTAAATTTGGTTTTAAATAACTAAATATCTAGTTTTCCTCACCCATGAGAATATTCTCTTTCTTCACTCATTTAAAAAAAGAATATTCCTTTTTTGCAACAAAATTTCAACATTTCTTGTGCAAGTTTTGAAAGTGTGTTTGTTCGGATGAATGTAAGCCCTTGATTAAATATCATCTTGCATCTTCAACCCTTGATTGGAATCCATGATCCATGCCTCCATCTTCCTTCCTTTTTGACCATTGACTAGCTTTTTCAATCTTAGCCCTTCATTTCCCATTTGTCATCATATAAATAGAACATCATTTGGAGACAAATGGGTCCATCTTTTTAATATTAAACTTATGTTGTTAAAATCACTCTCATCTTGCACTCATATTTCATGTTTTAGAAAGAATTTTAGTTTAATTTCTTGCATCATATTAGCTTAGCTTCCATTAATGGCTTGTATGGTAACATAGGTGCATCCACTTAGCATATTTGGTAGTTAGGGTTTTAATATTTTGAGTTTAAACTTCATTTAGAATAAATTTGCATACACCCATATTGATCATCTTAGCATATATAATGTTATAATAGCTTTCATCATGTTAATTTAGCTTTTAAATCATGTTTTCATACACACCTCTCATTAGTTTCATCGATTCTCTTAGATAGAATTGATTGAAACAAGCTCATTATCCAAGGGATTGGGAAAGGGTCACCATTCCACATCCATGTGACACCACTCCCCCAATAGGATAAGTTTCAATGGATTAGAATAGGTGTTTACAAAGATTTTGTATTTTAATATGTTAGTTTTAATAGATTCTTAGTTTAGTTTGCATTGAATGATCTCATTAGACTGATGTTTAGTGGCGGGTAAACCCATAATAGTGGTGTACAATTTTCATGAGGAAGGAAATTTATAAAAATTTGCACACATTCAAAATTTCATGTTTTAAAGGGTTTGTTCGAACTAGGGGGTTCACACGAACCCAAAAGAGGTGTTCGGTCAAACCCCTAGTTCGAGTGAACCCCCTTTTGCATGGTGGGTTCGCTCGAACCCTATAATGTCACGTTTCTCAATAGAAGCCAATGAAAAATTCAAAAAAAGGGGGGCTCGAGCGAACTCCCCTTCGAACAAACCCCCCATCACCCTTTCGAGCGAAGGGGGGTTCGCTTGAACGCCCTTTTTTTGCCCTTCTCCCCCTCTTCCACCAAATTTTTGCAAATTTCTACCCTTCAAAGCTCGGGTTGAGGATGAAAATGGAGGAGACTTCACAAACCCAACTGGACCATGGTAGTCCTCAAAACGAGCTATCCAACGAATAAAATTTTAATATGTTTTGGTTTTATTATGTATATGTTTTTTTAGTTTTATTAAACATAGGTTTTTCACCAGAAATCAAGCTGTTTGTTTTGCACATGTGGAAAAATAGCAGATTATCAAAATAAAATTTTAAAAAACATTTTTGTGCTGGGTATTGATGTCCTTGATCTATTAAAAAAACTAAAATTGAATTTTGATACATACAAAAAAAGTTATGTTGTATATAGTCCACCTATGTCTGAATTGCAATTGGTTTGACTTCGAAACTTGATTAAGGAAACAATATTCAATAAAAAACTATGAGACCAAATGGAAGTGCTAGATATCGTAGTTACAAATCTAAATTTGAAAAAATGAGAATTTTATCCTTCATACAAAAAAATTTATATTGTATACGGTGACCGTCACTTTTTTAAAATGTTGTTTTATGAAAAAAATCGGTTTTCATGGGAGATGGAAAAAGAAGTGCAATCTGATTCCAAAATTTTGAAAAAAATATATTTAGAATCTACGAACAAAATGTGATCAGACTCTAGTTTGTATCATCTTCAAATTCCTCATGGTTTAACCGCTATAGGTGCCCGAATGTGAAGATTTAGTTAAAAATAATAATTTCAATGTCCAGTTTGGCCAAAAATTGTAAACCACTATTGTGGGATCACCCTGGCTTATATATGCTTAAAATCCTTATGGATCAAGTGTAGTCAGCCCATACTAAGCCATCGGTCATAGTTACACTCACAACCCTTACATCCATAACCATACTTAGACAAAAGGTTGAAGCTAGGGACGTAACGTGTTTACAATTCTTGAGAAGGAGGAGGATATATGTAGAGAGCATCATTCCAACAATGAGGATCATACTCTTCCATAGGATCACAATCATCTTTCTTGATAGGAATACAACTATTAGTCTCCTCAACATAAGTATGATTATCTTCCTCAGCAAGGCACAATCATTCTCCTTGGCATAAGCTTGATTGTTTTCCTTAACAGGAGGATAATCAACTTTCTTGACAAAGGTGTATGAGATTGTTGGAATGTCAAGATGGATAGGATCAAATTTTTACTCAATGAAATATTTGGTAAATTCCAAGGACCACCAATCATCAACAAGACATGCATTTGATTTTAAAGAAGAAGTAAAAGGGGTAGAATTAGGATTCTCCACTTTGGGGCGATCTTCCTTAGGGACATCCATCTCAGGAGAAACTTTCAAAAAAGGTGTTGTCAAAGATGATTCCAATGCATTAGAAGATAATAGAGGAATATAATTTTTAAGAGTAGAAGGAACTGAGGCTTGACTAGCAGTTACCATTTCACAAAGGTGTATAATGTCAGGGTCAGCCTTGATTGTAATTACTTCATTATTAGCAATGAATTTTATAGAACGATGCAAAGTAGAAGTTACAACCCCCAAAGAGTGAATCTAGGGTCTTCCCAAGAGAATTTTGTAAGGTAAAGGTCCTGAAATAACATAACCAAGGTGGGTACGATAATGGGTTGTTGTCTCAAAGGCAAGATTATTGTGCCTAGGGCTTGTCCACCAACATTATCAAATCTAAAGATGTACAAAGAAGAGACATCAAGAGAAGAATAATAAATCTTAATCTTAGGTAGTAATTCAATGCTACATACATTGAGAATTGAACCAATTTCAATGAGAGCATACCTAATGCCAATATTATTAATATTAACTATAATCATTAGAGGATCTACTTGCTTCTGTACTTCTGAAGGTAGGAATTCTTGCCGATAGAATGCAATATTTGACGAATCCACATGAATATGAGCCATCAATGCATTAACATCTATTTGCCCAGTGGAAGAATGCAAGATGATCTTTTATAAAGATTATTGAAGCATACCTTGATAATTTGGAGTAGACTGAAGAAAATCCCATAGTGAGATCTTGGTAGGAGTAACATAGAGTTGCTCAACAAGATCGTAATCACTAGGTGCTTTAGCTATAGGTTTAGGTGCTAGAGGAATAATTGTTTGAGAAAGTGGTAGAGGAGTAGGTTGATTAAAATTTTGTTGATTCCTTCTAGTATTGTGTATGAGCTACCTCACTATAAGAGGAAGTTGAAGCTTTCAAGAATCTCATGTAAACGTTCGACGAGTCATTAGAGATTGGAAACCCACGAATAGAATAAATTATTTTAGGAGATGGGCTAGCTAGAGTCACATAAATTATGGCTCTCTTAGGCCTTTGAGGAGCTGCAAAGACTACAACTACATTCATGAAATCGTAGAGTTGTGAAGAAGTAGATGGTTTTGATGAAGACATTTGTTTAGAAGATCTATAGATAGAAGGGGACACCTCTAATAAATCATCTAGGGAATCATCCAACATATCAAAATATTCCTTAGAAAAATATTGTTAAAATCATTAAAACTTTGAAGAAAAAGACTCAACATGATTTGTTCACATTGGGTTCACCAAAATGTAATGGAGAGGATTCGCTACTCTCGAGTCTCTAGGACAAGGAAAAGTCTACAGGGAGTTGATGGCCCTCTATTACCTCAATGTAAAAATCTCTAGTGATGGGGTACAATATGAAAGATATTGCAAAAATTTAATAAAAGGAAATGCTAAGCTAAGAATGGAAAATTACAAATTAACAAAAAATGATAATAGATTACAAAAACTTGATTGCAAGAAAAAAGAGAGGAAAACTCACAAAATATTCTCTCAGGAGGAAAGAGTTGTGACCAACAGACACAAGCATGTAATGTGGACATTTGTGTGTCATTTTTTCATCCCCATCAAATCAAGAGCTAAAAACTAGAAAGCAACAAGAACCCAGCTCATCAAATCTGGAAACTTGCACACAACAAAGACGAGGAAAAGTGTTGGGGTTATTTAAAGGATTTCCTTAGTCAAACCCCCATTTTTTTGTTTTTACCTCCACAAATAGCTAGATAGATAGAAAAATAGATAAGACTTGTAATAAAATAGATGAGATGTGTGATAAAGACAAATCCCACTATGGAGGAGAACCCATAACACAAAATAGATAGATAAGACAAGTATATTTGCAAATAGACAAGATGAGATAATGCAACAAGAGAAAGTTACCAATAGTTCATGGCTCCCCCTTGGCTTGATAGATGAGATGTTGAATTCTTCAAAGAGATTCTTGGTTGTTGATGAGACATGAATATGGCAGAGCTTCATCATAGAGAAGTGATATAGGAGAGAAGAGAGGAAGGGGGCAAGTTGGAATGAGAAGAAGTGAGAATGAATTACAAGAAGATTAGAATGAATGAGAATGAGGATGAAAAATGGAGTTATATGAAGTTTCATGGGTGGGAAGAGCCATTACACCCATGATTCTTTCATGATGACTTGTTTCATGAGAAAAGTTCACGAGATTCCCTCATTTAAACTTGGAAAGTTTATGGATGCTAGCACACCGCATAGGCATTTGCACACCGTGCAAGTTTCCAACTCATAAATTTACAATAAATGAGGTGGAAGACTACTAACACTTTTCCATTGTCCCTTATGGAGTCAAAATTGTGAAATTCCAACTCATAAGGATTTTGTCATAAATGTGGCTAGGCACCATAAATGCAGTAGGCGAAATACAGTCCATCCACTTAAGGAGATTCAATCAACATATTACAATTGAGAAGATGAATCAATTTTCCTTAAAATTACAACTTTACAAATATTACAATAATAAAATAAATTAAGTGAAAACCTTTAATGACTTTATCACGATCTTGAAGCTCTTCCCAAGATCCATGAAACTCCAATAGTGGTTCCATACCACCAAACCATGTAGTACCCTTAGGTCCACTCCTGCTCTTCTACGAGATAGGCACATGGTCCATAAGCACACTCACACCAAACACAATGGAGAAGGCTTACACACATGTCATGTATATGGATCATACGCACAACATACATATAATGCAAGATTCATGTAATCATAACAAGATGAATCACAATACAAATCCTCATTGGGATCAAACACAATGGTACAAAAGATACATTCTCATCGAGAACATACACTAATGGCACTAGGTTAAGATGATAGAGAGGAGGTATGGAGTGTCATCACAAAGCTCAAAGAGATGGCTAAGTGGAGCTAGGTATGATTCAACTTGACCATGTAAGGAACCCAACTAGCAAGACGTAGCACTCCCAGAGAAAGCATGCCTTCTATCCTTCTATGCTCATACCAAGCCTATATGAGTGCTTTGGCTATGAAAAACATTATCATCTTGGTTACTTTAATTTACCAAATGTCATTATTTTTTCATTTATTAAGAAAACTCTTTACCTTTCATATCCTTTTGCCCATTTTTCCTTGTCCAACATCAAGATCCACTCCCTTATAACTCTCTAGTATCTTCCTCCTAGGTTCATCACAACTCATCACAATTGAGCATGGCATAGAAAACAAGGCATAAAACATGACATTAAAATGATCCTTATGGACATCTATGAAAGAGACATGAAATCCCTCAATCTAAAACATCTAATTTCACTCTTAAAATTCAAACTTTATAGATTATTTTCAAATTCAAAAACCAACAAATTCAAGAAAATTCCATTAATGGAGCTTAAATTTTCTCACTTTTCAAAAACTTAAATTTCAGAAAAGGAAAGTGGTCCTTTTGGTTCAAATGTGAACAACACCTAATTCATGTGATAAAATTCTAATTCCAAGAATATTTACAAATTTGGGCATGGTGCGAGCACAAAATTATATTTTTGAAAAGTTTATATAAATTTAAACTACTCTAATTGTTTCAAATTTGAAACTAAAAGGGAATTCCAATGCTACCTCAGGGGTGAGCATGACATCCAAATAGAAAATAGAGTAAAGAAACAAGGGAGGGAGGGAGAAATGCCTCCAATTCAAACATAATTAAATTATAATTTCTTTGCAATTTCGCATAGTTTGGTGGAGAAAAGACACACATATCAAGCACCCCTTGATGATTCAATTCCTATCCCATCCCCAAGCTTTCACTATTCCAAAGGAGAAAAATCTCCCAAATTTTAAAAAAAATCAAAGGATGGTTTTGGAGCAATTTTTCTTCCAAATAAAAAGAATAATTGTAATAAAAGACTTGTTCTTTTCTTTATAACCTTGTTTGGTCTAATTTTATATTTTCCAATTTCTAATTTTATTTTCCTTCCATTTATTTTCTCATTCTTTCTCAAATTCCATTGAGAAAATAAGACATTCAATAATTAATTCATTTGCACTTTTTTATCAACATGATTAAATTGAGCATAAACATTCTTGACCCAAAGGAGTTTTTTAAAAAATAATTAACTTAAATTTTCCCTTTTTCTTGAAACACAAGAATATTTTTTTGGATATTACATGCAATCATTTAATTCCTAAAATTCTAATTATGATAAATAAGGAAATTAAAACATTATTTAAATTATGGAAATAATGGTAACTCAAAACATGAACAAACTTTAAAATCACCTCTAATTAGATCTAGGTTAACACAAGGTCAAACGTGAAACACACCATAATCAATTCAAGTATAATTGGGGAAAAAATAGGGAGGACCATTGTGACATCTCTGGAATAACCACAGTTGGGGAATAACTCATACCTATAATAATTAGGTGGAAAAATGTCCCTATACCTATAACCACTCAACACACATGTCAAGTGTACATAATCAATATATAGCTGAAGCATTTAATATAATATCCCAATGGGTTACAACATAATATAATATAACTCAATGCATCTACACGTCATATAATCATGATACATATATTCACAACATGAATATTAATATTTATTTCAATGAACTAAAGAACTATGATAAACCAAGAATATAAAAATCACTGATGCATCTCAATGCATATTGAACACCAACAAGTGACATGTTGAGGAATCTCATCTCAAAAAATGTGGGTGGTCCAAACACACACTACAAATCAAGAACATAAGACACAACCAAAACTCAGAATGACAATAGTGAAGCTAATAAACCAATCAAAACCCAAAGCAACAAGAACAAGTAGGAACTATGCATCCCCTAATATATAGTTCGAAAATGATGCCAATATCTAGTCATCTCAAAGATGCAAATGGGAGGGAGTTACATCCTCCCCCACTAGGATTAGGCTTAATTTTGGAAGATTGCACAAGATAAGGATAGGTTACACCTAGTACTCGATCATTCAAACACAAACAATATCACAAGATCAACCCTCTATACTCTCACCAAGTCTAGGCATCAAAAACAAAACATGTACACATGTAACGCCCCACCGCGCGAACCCCAAAGGACAACTAGAACTAACAAATTATAGCACAATTTAAAAAAATAAAAGTAAAACTAACATAAGATGTACGTAATATACAACACTTGAAAATCTATTATCCATATACATTATCAACTACATCCTTAGGGGTACACATGACTGCATTACTTAACTTAAACCCATATACCATAACAATAATCATCAATCCCAAGACAAAATTTCAAACCATTAAATAAAGAACAAGTATACAATGTACATACATCTGTTACATTAAACATCAATGATAGCATTCATAAGTAAACACATGGTATAATCAAGAGTATATATGCATTACATTTATCACATAGTTTACATCGTTACAAGATTACAAATGCACAATAGTGCTTCCCAACACAAAGTGGGAATGATACATCAATAACATTGAGTAATACATCTGAAATGAACATGACACATATCATCAATGATATCTCCAAACTAGTGAAGCTCTAGAATCTTGACAAAGGTACAACTCTATGCTTCATGAACTCAGACTGGGAACCCAATGGGGTGTATAACACATTCCACCCGACCATGTGGACCCTAAGGCCCACCCCCCGTGCTAGGAGATGATAAGAAGGACCCACAACATAAAATAGTCAAGTGAACAATGGCCAACAAGACTCCACAACAAAAGTAATAACAAATAGAAAGAACATCCACTTCCAAAGGTACAAGAATAACAAGAGGGAAACAACAAACATACAAGGTTGAAGGGTGGAGTGTCATCACATAAGTTTGACATGGGTTACCCAATGCAAATCTTCATAGGTTACCAGCCCCCCTACCTGGTTAAACCCTGACAACCTCAACCGATCCCCGACCCCCATTCTCACTCATGTAGGATCAACATACCTTTCAAGATGACAAGGCAGTTGATCTTTGCCATTCCAGGCCTTCCCACTCATCTCAAGCCTAAGTGACCACTTGAGCCATGAGTGAGGCTAACTTATCTAGATTAAAGTGAGATACTACTCCAAACCCCCTAATTAATTATTAAGTTATCATTGATTAAAGAAACTCTCAATGAGTTACTCGTACGCCACTTTGTGTACCGACCCCCATCAAAAGCCACTCCCCCTGCTAGCAACAAGAAACTTACAGTCACCAATAGGGTAAGCCAACTTGCACCAACTAGAAAAGCCACAAAAGTCACATGAAATGAGGCATGCACCACCTCACATAAGATATCCACAATAGAACAATTCCCACAATGCAAGGCTCAAACCCTTATAAACACAACCCAAGTAAAAAGATTAACCATTATCAAAATGTAAAAATCATGGAACCACTCGCATTTAAGTTAATACAACATAACATTAATGCAAATACTCCAAGCTTGCTATGGGTTACCCAATGCGGATCTTCCTAGGTTTTCGGCCCCCATCTCAAGTTAGCCAGACAGCCTCATCAGATCCCTGACCCCCATACCTACCTGTGCAAGAAAAAACCAAAGTCCCCTCAAACCTCTAGAAGTATGGAAAAACACTAACATAATGGCCTCTCATTGAAATGGCAATGATCCCATGATCTCAAAAGACTAAATTGTAATCCCCAGTTACAAATCAACAAGCGTAGAAGAACAAGGGTTAACATCGTAGCGAGACCTTCAAACTCAAACAAAACTGATATAATCCCCTCAATACAAAACCACCCACAAGATCAAATCCTATCAATGACCATTAGGCACAAACGACTCCCACTTAAAACCATAACCAAAAACAACATACATTCTAAAAATTGATACAATCCCCAATAAACAATATAGCATTCAATTCAAGCAACCCTTACATCATGAACATGAATACTCCATAAATCAAAAATTGCTTCCACTTGAACAATCACCAAATAATTCAATAATGCCCCATTCCATAAAACAATAATCAAATCAATTCATTCATGGGCGAACATTATAGCACCATTTCTAAAACTCATTATATAAGCCCTAACTTTTCTTACTAAACCATTCACATAATAATTCTCAAATGTCAAAGATAACTATTAATCCAATTTCCTAATTCTTTTACCAATCGATTAACTCACCTAAACACCAATATTCTTATATAACAACTATAATATATATATATATATATATATATATATATATATATATATATATATATATATGATATTTCAAAATATAAAATAGAAACACAAGGATTAGAAGTAAATGAGCATTCTATTTACATTATTCATTTCACATTCATGAAATTCAAAGAATAAAGAATAGATAAATATGTATTAATTCATGCAGAATAAATTTATTTAATTTAAAAAGGAAATTATATGAAAATATATGATATTTCAAAATATAAAATAGAAACACAAGGATTAGAAGTAAATGAGCATTCTACTTGCATAATTCATTTTGCATTCATGAAATTCAAAGAATAAAGAATAGATAAATATGTATTAATTCATGCAAAATAAATTTATTTAATTTAAAAAGGAAATTATATGGATAAAAATAATAATAATTAAAAGTAGCTTCCCCTCCTTTTAAAAGTAGTAGTTTTAAGTCTTATTTCTATCCTTTTATATTTACATTTTATTATTTTCTTTTTAAGGGGAGGAAGACGGATAATAAACAAGGAGAAACTCTTTGAGGGGTCCTGATGTCTTGGCTTGGGATGGTTCAGAGTTGTTTGGAAAGTACTCTGTGGCGGCTGGCTATAAGCAGTTGTGTAGGTAGTTGTTTGGAGATATTGAGGTTCCTTGGTGGAAGCAAGTTTGGCACAAGCTGTCCTGGCCCAAGTGCAACTTCTTTATGTGGTTAGTGGCTCAAAATCAATGTCTTACTTGGGATAACTTATGTAAGCGTGGTTTCCAGGGCCCTTCTATGTGTGTTTTGTGTCATGGCTGGGAAGAAAGTGTTTCCCATCTCTTCTTCCAATGCTCCTATGCTAGAAAGATTTGGCATCTCTGGTGGGGAGTGTGGAATACGGCTTGCTGGCATGCTTTCTCTTTGCCAGAGTTTGGGGTACTGTGGGGCAGGGCCCCTATTTCAACCTCCTTTCTTCAAGCTGCATGGGCTCTTGGGCCTTCCTTTATTATCTAGAATCTGTGGTTGGAGAGGAATAGGCGGATTTTTCAGGATTCGCTGTTGCAGGCCCCTCACCTTTGGTGGAAAATTCTTCACTCTTTAGGGGAAACTATTGCGGCTAAGTGTGATATGACTGTGCCAGTGGACCCTCGTGATGTTGGTTTTTGTAAGTGTCTTCATCTTCCTCCTCCACAAAAGTAGCTCATGCGCAACAGATGCAGACATCCTACCCTGAAGGTGAATAGGGAGGGAAGATGGACCCCTCCTCCTCATGGAGTCCTAAAAATCAACTCAGATGGCTCTTCCCGTGGAAATCTGGGTCATGCTGGCATTGGGGGTGTTGGCAGAGATAGCTCTGGAGAGGTTCAGTTTATCTTCTCTATGTATAAGGGTCTTCACACTAATAATCTTATGGAGGCTCAGGCCATTTTACTGGCTTTGGAGCGGGGCAGTCAATTGGGATGGTGCAAGATCATATGTGAGTCTGACTCACAAGTGGTGGTGAACTTACTGAAAAGGCAGCATTTGGATGATGTGAGCTGGCAACTGGCTTTGATTGTCGAACAAATTCTCACTCTTTGTGCTTCTCTGGAGTATATTATGTTCACTCATATTCCTCGTGAATGGAATGGGGTTATCGATTGCCTAGCTAAATGGGCTTCGGATCATATTCATGATTGGAATCTGGTGGATCGGAGTCAACTTCCCCTTGATTTGTCTCATCAATTGGATCACTTGGTTGAACTGGATAGGGCCATTTAATGCCCTTTCTTTGTAATGTTTCCTTGATTTAATAAAAATTTTACCCCTCTTTTATGTTATATTTCCTCTCCATAAGCATAAAGCATAGCTATGAAATATCACTCAAACCTCTAAGGGAGGGAAACGATTTCTATGGTGTCGAATACCAAACTGGTAGGTGGAAGATATCTACTAGTTTATTTACATCTTAGATGCGAGATTGGTAGGTGTAAGATACTTAAAGAGATTTGGGAAGAAAGAATGTGCATATTCTGTAATAAGGGAGCGATGGAGACGGAATGGCACTTTGTTATGGAATGCATAGCTTATGAAGATATTCGCAATCAATACACAAATAGTTTGGGGGTGGACAATATGCAGCAGTTATTTGAGGAGGATAAGATCAATCAGACAGCCAGCCTTCTAGTCAAAATCAATAGCAGGAGGTCCGACTTGAAAAAGAGCTTGAAGACAAATTAAGTTGTTTGTCTCGATCTCATAGACTGTTTAGTCTCATGAACGTCATTAAAATCTTCCATTCATTCATTCAAACACGCAATACCAGACTCTAAAGAATAACTAAGATAATGAATAATTATCAAACACCTCCTTCTATGCATCAAATACATACATTTTAATCGATCAAAACTCAATCTTTAGTCATCGGATCTCTTACCAACTTAATTGAGGAGAGGCATACCTCTAAATACTAGACGAGTGCTGGACAGAGAACAGTACCCCAGAAGTGGACCAGTAAATCGGCTGGTAAAAAGACATAATGGAAGTTGCATTTTGAGCTGCCTTCTAAACTCAACCTCCACAGAGACTACGCGTATGCCATACTCAGAAACTCTAATGCCAACCACAGAAAAATCGAAGGTAATGGAGGTAGGTAGAATTGAACTTATGCAAAAGACCACAAGCTATGAATGAAATCATGCTACAAGGCAGCGACATAGGGGAGGAGGGGCGAGCAGACTTCACATCTCAGTACCCTTAATTGCATTATGAATAAAGTTGATCATTAAATGTGCACTATTGGAAATGGATTGGAAGGGCCACAGAAACTTTCAAGAAAATGTGACTGTCTGGGGAAGGAAGGCGTTTGTGAAGCAAGAGCATCGAATGATGAAGAGGAGTTTCTGATGGTGGTAGAAATCGATTTTAGATGCATTCATTAAAGATGGTAATATTGAGCTCGACCCAGATTTTCTTATTTGCTACCAAGGTTATAAATACTTTGCTGTTTGAAGGAACTTATTAACCAGGGCAGATTCAATAGCTAAGGAAGACATTTATGAGACGAGTATGAGGTCAAGGAAATCGGATGCCTTGAAGATTAAGAAGAAATGAAAATAATGAATCGATGTTGCGGATTGCTCTAATACTACTATGGAATGCTATGTTCGTGAAGGTAAGGATTTCCAGATAAGGAATAAAATTAGAAAAGGATCTTACAATCGATTGATCTCAAGAGCAGAGGTGACTTTGTTCTGAATAAAGAAGGATCCTAGTCAAGAAATAAGCACCAATACCCTTAAGATCAATCAACAGCTATAAGTATGGTTTTAAAACTGAGTATTCAGTGAAAAATTGTGACTAACAACCATAAGCTAAATCTAATCATACCAACTTCACTGTTTTCACATAACTATACCATTTCCGAAAGCATAGATCGATTACCTTAGACATTTTATACTCTGAACATTGTATATAATATTCAATATGCATTTAAAACAGGAAGATCGAAGAATACCTGGGGAAACCTTCTCCTTGGTCCTTCAATCTAGTTCGATATTCTTCCTCTTCATTTCTTCACCCTCTCCGCGCATTTTCCAAATGCAAGCTCTCTAAATCATTGGACAAAATACCATCCATACAATTCACAGAATGCAATTCGTTTTCTTTTCAAAGCAAATCATAAAAATGCCACTAAGCTACAAAAAAATTCTTCAGAAAAAAGTTCTCCTTCCGAAAACTAAAATCAAGAATGAAAAAAACCCCAAAATTGATATTTTATAACCCCCACACATTTTCAGAACAAAGCCCCATTTTTCTGTTTTTTTGGCCAAATAATAATCTAAGACGAATAAGCTTTCGAAACTAAAAAATCAAGTCAAAATCTCCGAATTAAACAAGTTTCCAATTCAAAATCGGTTCGAAGCCTTGCATGTATTTGCATGTGAAAACTTTCTTCATTTTATTTATTTTTCTTCATTTTTTCAGTTTTATCATTTTTATTTAAATTTTCATTTCGAATAAAACTAAAATAATAATTAAATAAACAAATACTATAATTGAAATATTATTCTATCTTACAATTAAAAATATTAATATCAAACAATTGAAAATACTATATTCATTTAAATCAACACAACATTTAAATTTACAAATTAATCTAATAGTTTAATTAAATACTTAACACTTTCACATAGTTGTTTTAATAATTAAATTTAATACTATAATTAAATTGTTCACAACAATAATAAACATCGTTAAATCAAACTAACCAATTAATGACATTTTAATAATATACTTAATTAAAACAACACTGGATTAATTAAGCAACATTATAAATTAACAACTATATTAAATGGTTAAACAACATTAAAATTAATCAACATGCCAACACAAGAAACACTTACACAATTGACCCAAAGACCAAAGCAGAGAGGCACTACAACACATCTCTAGAGGTGTACAAGGTAGGTGGAAACTAGCCACTATATGAGAAACCACTTCATATATCACTACATTTCATCCTCAATTTTCCACTACAACTGATGGAAAGGTTAACCCCATGGTCCAATTAACTATAAGACAACCAAGGTCACTACCATTGCTAGGAACTCCATCTAGCTACCACTCAACAAAGGAAAGGCACACAAGACTACAAGACTTACCTCACCACAAAGGCTAATGAACACAAGGTTTCACTTCCTATGGTCTCTCATAAGATTGAGTCCTTAATCCTCCAAACTACAACCTAAAAGATAGGGGAAAAACCATTGCACAAGGATAGAGGTAACACTAGCTAGTCTCTATGCTCACCAAGAGCATGCCTCACTTCCAACCATGGTATCACTCTATGAGTTTCTACCTTACGTACCACTTTGGAAAAGGGAGGATTTTCATAATACATGAGATTATCAATACAAAACTAGGGACAAATTAGGGGTTCTCAAAGGGAAGAATATAAGAAACAAGCTCTTTAAAGTATAATAAATCTAAAATATTTGGGGCTTAGCAACCCAAAATATCACAAGGAAACATCTAAGGAGAAAACTAAACAAAAAATATAAGGAAAAATCTTGAATTTTACACCACAACAATGCTCAACTATGACCAACCCAAGGCTTAAACAACCTAAAATATCATGAAACCACAATAAAAAAAGGTAACAAAGAACCTCTACAAATCACCACACTAATTATTTGCAAAAGAGAATACACCAGATACCCAATTCTTCATGAACTACATCCTTTCCAACACTAAGCTAGGAACACCACTAAACTACCAAGGATGATCTACTACAACCACCAAGATAACCTCAACTAGCCACCCAACATGAGATAGATATAAATAATAGGTTCCAAGGCACTTACTAATGCACCATTATACCCTACACTATGTCAAGCATGGGTTGTAGCTATGGAAACCACATATAAACGACACAATATGCATCTTCCTGTTATCCAATAACATGGATTTGATGTCTACCACACCTAAATAAATACTTAGCTAATTTTGGAGCACTAGGAAACATGGTCACAATACCACAACAAATAGAGTAAGACAATAAAGGACGAGTATAGTTGGTCAACTAAATCAACAACCAGTCATCTACTAGAAAATAAAGCCAATCACAATCCAAATAAGGAATTTTAACAACACATTCTCAAGCTTAGAAAGATAAAGAACCACAATAAATTTCATGGAAAGATATAAACACACATCACTCAAAGCCAAACACTAGTCATTCACACCAATTCACAAGCCAAAAGATCCATATGCATACAAAGCATTTTAAAATATACCAAACACTGCATAAATAATTCACTTACATTTACAAGGAGCAAGGAATCTCAACTCAATAGTGTTCTAATTAATAAAAACATCAAGCACTATACATTCTCCACAATCTACTGCCTTATACATTCTATCAGGGTTTCATCATGAACATGATAGGGACAAAACTTACACAAAACAAGACCAACAATTCAAAACACTTTAGTATAACTACCATAAAATAAAAGAATGCTAAGGGGAAATAATTATCAATTCCAACATTAAAGCATAAGATGAGCTCAATTGAAACAATATATTGAGCATGATCAAGGGTCACAAAATAATATGAGGGAAAATTTTGGTCACTAGACTACTCATAAGAAGGCTTAAAAACTCAATTCTAGTATTTACAACATTTAGGGAGTTCACCAAATTCTTGGGCTATTTTTTCTTTTCCCTTAGGGATCCTTTTATATAGGTTTCAAGACCCTTGTCTCTTGTTTATCATAATAAAAAACATTTAGGGAGTTTACCAATTAACAAAAGAAGGTATCAAATTTAGAACACACAATTTATATGCATTGTATGTCTAACACTAGCCACAATTGAGGGAGTAAAGATCTACACAATACTTGAGAAAACAACATCTAAGGTGCACTAGAGAATTAATATTTGCGATGCAAAAGTCACCAATCACATAAAAATGCATTATCACAACCTGCATTTGTCTTTAGTATATAAAAAATAACATTGGTATGCTTCACAAAGAATGATAACATATTTGGGGGGCCTATTCCACACTGACACAATGCTCCGACCATGCAAAATTTTCTTTAATAATTTAACATGCACAGTATGCAAGAGAAGGGGACAATACAAATTTATTATTTCATAATGTAGGATTTACTAATGTATTATCTATATTTACCAAAAAAATTAACACAATCACAATGCATATGAACCGCAATAATCCTAAGAAAAAAATACAATTGGGGACACAAATTATTGAACCAAATATATTATGAAAAATAATTCATTTATTTTCATGCACTAACATAGCCATTTCACATATAGTACAATGCACTCATACGAAGACAAATACATAATGCACTTTATGAAAGAATCCCCATATCAACACATTTTTCACATCTCAAGCATATGAACGTATATCACCGAGCTTTCACATTCAAATTCATCACTCACAAAAGATAGTTCAAAATGCCCAATCATGAGCCAAAATATTAACATTCCTTTTTAAATCAAGAATATTTCCATAGTAACACCATCCACATGGATATACAATCTTAAATAGGACTACACAAAGGTCACTACACACTCTCATACAACAATAATAAAGACATCAAGAATATAATCACACATGAATGTAACTTGTTATAAAACTCAAGGTTCCAACTAACCCTTGCAAACAATCAATCCTCAAACATATCATGTAAGGGGGAAAATAAGCAACAACACTTGCTACCAACAACATGCACACCTGTGAAGGCCCAACACATGTGTGTTCACAACAAGAAACACACATAAGAGTGATCATTCTCCACATTTGGAGATTCTCAACTAGGGGTATATTTCCTTCCTTGTCAAGTGTGATAAGGCCTAGCAGGTACCCTTCCTCCATAGAACACTGCACAGGTTTGCACACAATCTCAAATAGGATTGCAAAAGGGTCACTACACATTCACACACAACAAGAATTAAGACATAAAGGACATAAAATTAATTTCTTGGAAAACTCAAGGTTTAAACTAACCATCACAAACAAGCACTCCTCAAATATATCACATAAGGTGGAAACTAAACAACACTTGATACACCCATGAAGGCCCAACACATGCACATTCACAACAAGAAACACACATTAGAGTGATCATTATACACCTTAGGAGACTCTCAATTAGGGGTATATTTCCTTCCTTGTTAATTGTGATAAGGCCTGGGAGTCACCCTTACTCCATAAAACACTACATAGGTGGGCACACATTGAACCCTCTAAAAATCCACACTAAGTCACCCAAGAAAGGAACCAAACAACTGACTCACAGAAGAAGCATCTGATCAACCACACATCAAGCACAAAAAACCACATGGACAAGTACATAAACCATAGATCCTAGTGTTGTAACATGGGCTTTAATACTAGATGTAATTCCCCAAGCCACACACCTAAGACATTAGATGGGTAATTTTTTTTTAAAGAACACCAACAACTAAGATATGATAGAAACATGCCACACTTGCACAACACTATGCACATAATTATCATGTGACCCATAGTGATAAGAGTGCATTAACCACACAAATTACCTCACCATTTATACAAGAAAGGTGGCACTAGTAGAATAATTACCAATAGTGAGATGAAACCACCACGATGAACCTATAAGATGGGAAAATGAGATGAATGGGGATCAATACCAATTGATTATTGTGTTCTCTTAGAAAATGATAAAATAGAAGGATGATGGAAATATCAACCTCCAATCCATACCAAGACACTCTTACAACTCATACAAACACCACAAAAACCTACAAAAATGGAAGAAATAGTAAGAGCTAACACCCCTTGACTAGATGACTGAACCTTTGGTTTTTCATAACAAGGAATAGGATGAGGGTAGAGACAAACTCCAATAAACTCAAAATCCCAATAAAAAAATATAAATTCCTAAGAGGTTTCCTTACTTGGAGGTACAATCCCTCCACCAACTGGAATGACGATGGGTTGCTTATAAGAAAAAATATTCTTCCCAAGGAAAAATGGGTAGCATGACTCCTCAAGTCTTACACTTTTCAACAAAATAATACTATAGGAAAGATTCTCTAGGCTAAGGGGACAACTTTCATATACAAATTTTCCTCAAGAAATGGCCAAAAGACTAGATAGATGATGAAATGATGGAAACAAGGCACCAAAGAACACTAGAAAGAGTGCATAGGTTGTTTGGGTCTAGATTTGGAGTCCTATTCTAGTGTTGGAGTCCTTCATATAATATACTTCGATGAGAATTATAGTCCCTCCTAGTGCTCTAGTCCCTACTCTAGAACTAATATCATGACCACTGAGAAAACCCCAACTTAGTTTTGGTCTCTAGGACAAGAACAACACCTATGACCATTAGGAATACACCATGATGAAAAAAGAACTAAAAATTATGAAAACAATTGGGGAACCAAAAGGGTCCTAGAAACCAAATCTTGCCTCACAATAGCCCTTGAAGAAGATAACTCCTAAGGGCTAGGGAGACCACAAGAGGCTCTGATATGAGGCAAACAAAACAAGGGGTGAGTGGGAAGGTGGCATATACCTCTCATCCAACCAAAATAACATAGAGAACCCCAAATGACCCTTAGAAGAGGTGGTTCCTTGAGATGAAACATATTAAGAGCACTAAAGAAAACTAAAGGTTTTTATAATCAAAAGCATGTTTTCTAAACCTTGCATTTATTTTAAACCCAAATTGAAGTATTTTCTACCACTACTATATTTGACTCCAATTTTCGACGAATGTTTGTTGGAATATCGACAAGATATTTTCAGCATACTGACAAACCACTGAAATAATTTTTGTCACTAATTTTTTGTCACTTTCTCGACTAGCTTTAAAATGTCAAAATCACAACATAGTTTCATTGGTTGCCACCACGGAAAAGGGCCCTGGTGTTCGTCGGAATATCGATGGAGATTTTGTCGATCTAGCAAAGAACCGTAGCTAGAACACAAGTGGCATGCCTTTGCCAACTCGTCCGATCAACAAAAGAAGTTCGTCGAAATTGCGACGAAATAGGCAAGTCATTACGACGAAAGTTTCATCAGACGTATTGCAAATTCGTCAGATGTTTTTGGAGGTTCGTCGAAAGGTCGATGAAACAATGTAGTTTTTTTTTTAAATCATCCATGTGTCAACATTCCCTTGATATTGCAAGTTTTTTTTTTAAATCATCCATGTGTCAACATTCCCTTGATATTGCAATCGTTAACCATCTTGTAACTCTTGATCATGTGATAGTGGGAAATCGTAGATCTTGGTCTTCAGCAAAATTGCTCGTGCAGAAGATTAACAACTTTGACTTTAAATGTTGAGCACCTTTTCTGTTTAGATTAAAACATTTCTGCTGATTTTAATCATGTGCATTTTAGATCCACTTTAGTAGCTCGCTAGTTAATATATTAAGGTTAAATTAATATTTTAAAACATTCATAATGTTCCTTCGGTCTCTCCGAATGTGACAGATGGTGCCTTCCCATGATATCGTGATCGTTCAATACTCTATCACGATATCACAGGAAGGTGCCATCTGTCACATTCAGAGAGGCCGAAGGAACATTATGAATGTTTTAATATATTAAGCCGACCTTAATATATTAACTGGCGAGCTACTAAAGTGGATCTAAAATGCACATACTTAAAATCGGCGGAGATGTTTTAATCTAAACAGAAAAGGCGCTCGGCATTAAAAGTCAAAGTTGTCAACCGCCCGCATGAGCAAGTTTGCTAAAGATCAAGATCTAAGGTTTCTCGCTATCACGTGAGCAAGAGTTGCAAGATGGTTAACAATTGCGATATCAAGGTAATATTATCAAAGATCTTATATTCTACAGGTTGAATCTGTTGTGAACCCTTAGGTATTTGTGAATTTGACTCCAATGGAAATAAGGCACTGATCTAAGTTGGATTTGTTCTTTGTGGTTCAATATTTGTTTGTGTTCACCTAGAGCTTGCTATAAATTGAAAATTAATGAATATCTTTTACTTTGAAGTATTGTTGTGATTATCTCACACTCCAAATGGTTGATAATTATTGATGAACAACCAATTCTATCTAGTTTTATCCTGTTCTATTGAGCTATTAATTGGATCAGTAAGAAGAACAAAATAATTAGGGTTGGGCACTATATAAACCACTACTATCACAACTAATGAAACATGCTCAGGTACTAGGTCCTCTCCCCTAGATTAAATTAAGGAAAACATTATTGTAAACATGATATGTATAGAAGAATATGAATGTAAACGAAAATAGATATTAGCAAAACATAAATGTAAATAAAAGTAGTGTGAGTAGAAAATGAATCTAAATTGGTCTTGAACAAAAAAAATCATATCCAATTAACATCAAGTTATACTGACCTTGTACTCATTTCCATTGTCAATCTTGAAGGTTACTTTGATGCCTTCTGCAGAAACTATCTGGCCATGAGACAAGAGAAGGCAGGAAAACCAAGTGTATATTGATGACTTCCTGACAATAAAAAAGAAACAAGCAACCAGTCAACCCTATTAGAAAAAAATAATCTTATGAATTGATTTTATTTGTTTTAATGGATAATGGATAGTGGACCTAGCTCTCTTGAATTGAGATACTACTAAGGTGTGTTGACTGGTGATTTTAGACTGCTAATATTTTGCTTCAATCTCTATAAGTTACTTTTGTCTTAAATATATTCAAGATAACTCTACGAAAAAATCCCTGATCTCTTAGAAATTATGCAGATTATTTTGTTAATACTTCTCCATTTTGATATTTTCTTTCAAAAATTCATAGAAAGATATGTAATGCCATATTTGAAACTTACACATTTTAATTTTACTAGTTTTGTAATTATAGGATATGATTCCAACAATTGTGAAACGCATTGGAAATATGTTGGATGAATGAAGTAAACTATACAATTGGCAGGTATAAAGCAAAATTCCTTAACCCTTGCCAGCATCCTTCTTTTCTGTTCTAAAACATGTGCTTCAGAACAAGGCATGAAAATCCATCTAAGTATAATGAAAAGGAAATTTTTGTCAGATATTATATTACAGTAAGTTGAATGAATCTAAGTAGAGAAATTTTTGCATACCTATAGATGGTTCAAAATTTCATGGTTAAGTGGAAGCCTCCCATCAACAACAAGATCCAAATATCTGTGTATCTATCTCAATCGAGCCTCTAAGCCCTGCAGAGCTATCAAATTTTCCACTAACCTGTTATGCACAAAAGTCAAATTTTAGAGTTATGTCACCACTAAAAACAAAAGAAATAGAGCTCTGAAACCAAATCCACACACAACACAATGTTCATAGAGAAAATTTAGCACTTTCTTTCATCTTTGCATATTGGTTTGATGCTTCAAATGATGCATTTCTTATATTGAAAAGTGCATTACCTTATTGATCTTCTCTTTGTTTCGAGAATAGTTTAATAATCTCTACTTAATAGGGCCAACCACATGAAGGTGGAAGCTCATTTGGCCCCTCCCCCCTCACATCACTCTCAATTCCCTATACCTGATCATATAACATTAATCATTCATTCATCCATTAATAACATATAAAATTCATTCATTCATCCTGCATTAATAACATACAACATTCATTCATTAACATATTCATATTCATTCATTCATCCATTAATAACATATAAAATTCATTCATTAGCATATAAAATTCATTCATTAACATATTCACATTCATTCATTAACATATAACATTCATTCTTTCAGTTTTTACATATTATCAAAAATATGGTTGTCAAAATATGATTACAATCACTCTTTTTTTGTTTCTTTTCTTGTAGTTAAAAAAAGATGAAGTGGAGTATCATTTTCTAAATCATATGTCCCCCTTTTAGTTGTTTAGAGCTTTTCTCATGATCTTAATATATGCCTAGTCATGTACTCACAACTTGGACGTTGCTGCAAGGGGGGGTCTGCTGCAATAACAAAGAAATGTTAAATTGATATGTTTTATTAAATTATTGTTACAAGTATTTCATTAATTAAAAGAAAATTAGAGTGGTGCTATTTACCTAATGGGGACACATCATGTTCTTGATCTTGTCTTATAGCCTCATGCTCAACATGTTGAACACCCTCTAAATCCTAATCTGGAGTTGAAACATGAAAGGTTACATTAATTAATACACCAATTGCAATTAAATATGTTTAAAAGAAAATTAGAGTGGTCCTCTTTACCTGATGGGGCCACATCATGTTCTTGATCTTGTCTAGCCTGATCATGCTCAACATGTTGATCACGCTCTACATGCTCTAAAGTTGAAACACGGAAGGTTACATTAATTAATACACCAAATATAATTAAAGATGTTTAATTGTATTAATCCATACTGCGTTTTGTATAGCACATGAACACATCCGGTACTGAGATGCACACCATGACGTTCATCTCTAGGTTGTGCTCCACCCTCATCAGGCTTCATTCCAATGTCATGTGTAGTATTATCATTTATTGTCTATTTAAAACAAATAGGCACATAATTACTTTATGGTGGAAATTAATATTGAATAGATTGCACAAGTATTCAATTTTAAATAAACTTCATTGAGTTGGTTTACCTGTGTGTTAGATGTAGTGGAATATTGTGTTTTCCCAGTCGAGACTCTTAGGAAATCATCCAGGGCTCCATAGCCTTGCTGGAAGGCAATCTTCAGGTCCTCTTCTGTGGGCACTCTGTTGAATTTAGAGCCCTGCATTTTTGCAAAAGATCATGAATTTTGCTTTTATGGATTTTCATCGCTTTAATGACCAATTTTTATACGTTGAAACCATGACCCAACATCACCAGTCATCACCAAATAAAATTTTAGCAATGTCCACTGCAAAATCAACGTAACTTCGTCCATCTATCGACACAAAAAATCACAAAATGTTGCAGAATGCCCATTTGAAATCGTCAAAAAATACCAAACATTCGTCCATTTTTTGACAAGGTGGAGAAAACCGTCATTTCCATTACAATGAAAAATACATCGCGTGTACAAAAACCCCGTTGCAAATTTTTATGGTTCGTCGGGCTATGTTCGTCAAAATTGCAATGAAACCCTATTGTTTTTTTTTTTTTTAATTATTCATTGAAACATCTTCCCTCCCTAACACGGTTATATGTATGGGTTTTGTTCTAAATGATGTAAATGTCTATTTAGGACTTGGGGAAGGTGAGAAAATGGTGATCCATTGTAATCTTGAAGAATATTTAATAAAATTAGTACCTTATTTCTGCAATTTTTGTGTTTTTTTCTTTATATATTTAGGCTTGTACAATAGTTGCAGACTTAATTCTTCATAGTATTTGGTGTAGTAAGGAATTATCTTTCATTTGAAATTATTTTGAGGGCATCTGAATAATTTAATAGTTGCATGAATCTAGTTCTGGATTTGGTTGTGTTAAATCTTTTTTCATCATAGTTGTTTGAGTCAGTTCTTCTCATACCGGTCTGTGAACCCTTAAAACAGTGTTTGAGAGTCTAATCAACAATAAAATGGCCACTCCACCAAATTAGATAGTGTAGGTCAGTGGAGTAGGTTGTAATTAGGATTTTTTTAATTTTATTGTGTTTTGGAAGGATAGGGGAAGAGAAGAAACCAGCGTTGGATGATTGTTTCTCAGAAGTTTCTAAATTTTCCTCATGTAAGTTGATGGCTCCAAGTTGAAAATAGTAGAAAATGCATTCGAGAAGGCATGGAAAGAGTTCCTAGAGCTTGTGCAGACATATCGCAAGGTTTTTGAAGTAGGGTTAGAGCATCTGGAGGTGTGGAACATACTTTTTTAATAAACCCTCATCTATTTGTGCATTATTCAACCTACAATCAAGGGTTTGGTAGTCTGGTGCCTGGTTGGACTGATTAGTCCCTAAGAGTGATTGATTTAATGGTTTTGTGACCTAACTCAATACTTCCCAAGGTTTTTTGATGAATTCATGTTGATTCAAAGGTAGTTTCTTTGTAAATTAGACCTATTTGGTGCACCTAGATTGTGGACAGGTTATTGATTCTTATATATTTTCTAAAACAAGTATATCTGGTTTTCAAGAATGTTAATATATGGAAAAATGGGTTCCTTAAATGTATGGAGTGTGTGGAGATTAAACATGTGTCAGGAGTTACACCCGTTTTTGTCCTCAAGGACTATTACTAGCATTTGATGCCTTGAATGTGAAGATTGGAGCAATTGATTGATTTTGAGTTTCCTAACATTGTTCTTGCTTTGATAGAGTCATATTATGGATGTTGAAAATGGTTTTGGGCCTGATGTGTGTTTAAAAGTTAATTTGGTGATTTGGTGTGTTGGGAGTCATTCTTGCTATCAAGTGAAATACTGAAATTGACTTTGTGAGTTGTTGTTGATAAAATTGGTGATGTAGTTGTGATTCTTCAAGCATATTAATCTTGTTAGATTCCTCTAAAATATTGGATAAGCATTGGGAGCAGTTGGTGAGTCTTGGTGTCTTGTGATGGGAGGTGATTATGTTGAAAGTTGAGTGAATTTTGGCTTGAAAAGCCTATGGAACTTCTCAATTTGAGTTTAGGGTCTGAAGTACCCTTGTGAATGATTGGAGTTGGTGGTAGCTTATAAGAACCAAATGTGTGAACAATGGGTGAACAATGGGTCTTGGATACATATGGTGAGTAAATAGCTTATAAGAACAATGGTAAAATACCCAGCAATGAAGACTTGGGCAAAAACTGCCATAGAAATTGTTGGATACATATCACATGATCTGCAATAATGCAAGTCCTAAAGCATATGGGCATAGTGTTGAAAACCCACACATGGAAACTAGGGACCCAAATTTGTGTCTTAAGGTTGTGGAATCCCTACAAAAACCCTCATTAACTAATCAAAAAGTAAACAATTGTCTACTAATTTGAAAGGATTAATCACAAAATCGGTTTTAATAGTTGAGATAGGTGTGAATGAAAAAATGGAAGACTTATGGTAAAATTTCAAATATGTGAAGATATCCTTGGGAAAAAATCTAATAGTCACCTTCTTCTCTCATAGTGGAATAAAGTAAAATATTTTTTTAACATTTCATGGGAAAAAGTTAGTGTAAAGACAACATACAAGTATGTTGATGCCATCATTGAACTGCACACCAATCTCACGAATCAAAACAAGTATTTTTCCCGCAACGTATGAAGCCCACCTGATTACAATTGAGTTCAAATAGAAATTAAATCCATAACTAATGATTTCCAAACAACACATTCTATTTTTGGTCAGTTGTGTGTGTGAGAGAGTGAAAAAGTGAGTGTGTGTGTGTGTGAAAGAGAGAGAGAGAGGGTACCATATGAGATGTGTTAAAAAGTAAAATAAGTACAAAGGGTAACATATTGAAGCAAAGAGAAGTAATGAAAATCACATAAGCTTAAAAGTGCAGCATAATAAAATATTGAAAAGTGCATTACCTTATTGAGCTTCTCTTTGTTTCAAGAATAGTTTAATATTCTCTACTTAACAGGGCCAATCGCATGATGGTGGAAGCTCATCCCCCCCCCTCCCCCTCACATCACTCTCAATTCCCCATACCTGATCATATAACATTAATCATTCATTCATTAATAACATATAACATTCATCCATTAACATATAACATTCACTCATTAACATATTCACATTCATTCATTAACATATAACATTCATTCTTCTAGTTTTTACATATTATCAAAAATATGTTTGTCAAAAATATCAGTTTTTAACATTCATTAACATATTATCAAAAATATGGTTGTCATAGTATGATTACAATCACTTTTTTTTTTGTTTCTTTTTTGCAACTAAAAAAAGAAGAAGTGGAGTATTGTTTTCTAAATCATCTATCCCCCCTTCAGTTGTTCTTCCCTCTACTCATGATCTTAATGTATGTCTAGTCATGTACTCACGACGTGGAGGCTGTTGCAAGGGGGGGTCTATTGCAATAACAAAAAAATGTTAAATTGATATGTTTTATTATTATTGTTACAAGTATTTCATTAATTAAATGAACATTAGAGTGGTGTTGTTTACTTGATGGGGCCACATCATGTTCTTGATCTTGTCTTATAGCCTCATGCTAAACATGTTGAACACCCTCTAAATCCTCTAAAGTTGAAACACGAAAGGTTACATTAATTAATACACCAATTGCAATTAACTATGTTGAAAAGAACATTAGAGTGGTCCTCTTTACCTGATGGGGCCACATCTTGTTCCTAATCTTGTCTAACCTAATCATGCTCAACATGTTGATCACACTCTACATGCTCTAAAGTTGAAACATGAAAGGTTACATTAATTAATACACCAATTGCAATTAAAGATGTTTAATTGTATTGATCCATACTGTGTTTTGTATAGCACATGAATACATCCAGTACTAGGATGCACACCATGACCTTCATCTATAGGTTGTGCTCCACCCTCACCAGGCTGCATTCCAATGTCATATGTATTATTATCATTACTTGTTTGTTTAAAACAAATAGGCACATAATCACTTTATGGTGGAAATTAATATTGAATAGATTGCACAAGTATTCAATTTTAAATAAACTTCATTGAGTTTATTTACGTGCATTTTGGATGCAGTGGAAGCTTGTGTTTTCCCAATCAAGAGTCTTAGGCATTCAACTAGGGCTCCATAGCCTTGCTAGAAGGCAATCTTCAGGTCCTATTCAGTGGCACTCTGTTGAATTCAGAGCCTTGCATTTTTGCATAAGATCATGAATTTTTCTTCTATGGCGTGATAAAACCAAAATTGTTTGCAATTTATTATTTGGATACGATATTTCATTTATTGATACTTACAATTCATGCGGCTAATTTCATATAACCACCAGAGCCAAGCCTGTGATGCCCGTGTTTTTCTAGTCTTGCCTTTGTTGCCTTTGATATGTCAGGAAACCTATGAAAAGTTTGAAATATGTTAGATTATGTAAAAAGAAAGATTAATCAATATATAATTATGTTGTTGATAGTATCACATACCTTCCTTGGCCCGATGGTGTCTTTCCTTCTTTTCTTTTTTTTCAGCCTTCTCCTTTCCATCCGACACCAGGTCCTTCCACTCCCTCTCTGGAATCATAGGGGATGCTCGTACTTTTTGTTCTTCTCTAAATGTGACCTATATTGGTCCCTCACATACTTTAGATAGGTACCAAATTTTTGAAGGACCTTGGTTCAGTTCAATGTGTTATTACCGAACAACACAACTAAACAGTTAATGAGTTCATCTTTTAAATCTTGATTTTGGGCATTCCATCATGTATGTATGGTGGGCTCGAAGATCTCCAATGTAATATAATTTAGAGGTTTATAAAAAAACATCATTTCCTGCAAAATGATCATGGGATCATTAGTCTAAAAAGAGTGATCAATAAGTAAATTTCAATTGGATTATATATAATAATAATTCAAACATTTTAAAGTATCTGGGACCTTCTCTTTCTTTATGGGAATGAAATCCTCGGTACCAAAAATGTGATCGGTAATGTTCCTGTACTAGTAATACGGGAAGATCTAGGAAATGTTGTTAAAAAATCCCCAGTACTAGTGGCCTCTATATCCCCAGGTACATGTCTTGACGCATGTTCTAGCATGTGTTCGCTGCCAGAGGGTGTACTACTCGATGCCTGGATGCTATGTGTTGCTGACATTTCAGTCGACAATAGAGGCATGGATAATGGGGTCGGATGATGTGATGTATGGGTAGGAATATCAAGATCGACACTTGTACCAACCCCTACTCCTGAGTAGCACCGACAAGACCCTGATCATGGCAAGCAACATCATGAGGATGCAAAAAATCTTGTAAAAAGAACACATATTTTAGTTCATGACATAAAAGAGTACAAAATTTAAAACCATGAATGAACTTATGTTATAATTAAATATCTCATGACAACTTACTTGCAAGTTCTGTGCTCTCTTAGTCAATATTTTAACCCTTTCTCTTATCTCATCTATTTGAGGCACTATGAATAACAACTAAAATATTTCTTCATTGCATTTTTTTTGGGTCTTCCTTATCATATCCAAAGGGTTTGCAGAATATATGTGATGTCATCATCACATAATAGTGACTATGCCTCCCTATGGATGGTCTCCTCTACTATTGGTGCCTTTCCCTGATCATCCGACTCTGAGAAGAATATTAAAAACATTATCGAAATTAACCCAATAAACTTATGAAAAAAACATAAATAATTAAACATTTTGCTCGTATCTAATTTGTAAAATTACAATGAGGTAAACCTATCGAATAGAAGCACCTGAAGATGCATCACGATCTGTTCTCTAGGCTAGAGCCTTCCTGCTGTTACAAAAATTAAATATAAAAAATCATTACCGAAATGAAACCAATAGACTTACAAAAAAAAACATAATAATAAAATGGTATATTGAAGTCATTAATTGGAGGTTGGGTAAAATGGTATATAGTACGTACCACCCCATAGTAATTGTGTTTGTATCTATACGATTCAAATTTTAATTGATTAGCAACTCTTCCCCTGCAGTTATTGGTTTTATCGCACATACGAATACACAGTTTCCCTTACGCTCCTTGAATATGCAATTGTATTGCTTATTTGTTGGCCCAGGTCGTGTACTATTTATAAACCCTGCAATATTCCCTAATGCTTTTTCCCTTTCGTCAATGTACATAGTCACTCCTTTATTTTCATCCTTATCTTTTAGTTGTATATAATTTGTTGATAGCGCATACCTACGTATACTTTGTGTATATGGAACTAGCTACATCTAATCTTTGTAACTGTAACAGGGTTTGACATACTCCATCAATTCAATAACTTTTTCATAAGAGACCTTTATTCCGTCCATGCAAAATAGGCCCAAACCATGTAATGACGATGGTTCTTTACGATATATCCTTTCATTGACACAAAAATCAATGTTTATTGGAGGAAGTTCCTTGGGTACCCATTGTTTTCATAGATGTTTGTATCTCAAGGGCACCTTGATGTCTCCTATGCTCTCATCATCATAAGAGGATGACCCCCCTTCAGCAAGAAAAAATTCAATGTGTTTATGGAATTTTCTTCTAATATTTTGACCTCTAGTTGATCTCCCTCTTTTAGACCTACTACATGTCTCGATTTCCTCTTCTCTTCCTGAATTTTCCTCGCTCAAGGAAGACATATTTGAAAAATACCTATTTGGTGGTGCCTGCACTTATAAGGATCTTGGATGAAGTTCTTTCATGGTGATGTGATCCCAAGGTATGGGGTTGGAGGATTAAAAACCAAGGTTGTCACTACTAGTCAAATGCATGTGGAGGTAACAATAGTTGTGAATGTATCAATAAACAATGTATAAGTGTATGCACAATATCCTATTAGATTTTTATATAACATTTATGCTTCACCCTATAGATAATTAGTCAAATGCAATACAATGAGAAATAAGGCTACATATAGTATGTAGTGTATAATTTTGTAGGGGGTGTCCAAGTGAAATGCAAGAATTTTGGCTATCACCAACCAGAGAGCACTTGCTAGTTTGATGAGCACAAGCCATTATACCTTCCCATGACATAAATACTCAATTTTTTAATGGTTTTTTATAAAGGAGCATTGGTGTTGGGCTCCCTCTAGAAAAAACCTAGATAAGATGAGCCTTGCAAATTACTGAAACTAGAATCTATAATTATTATTGGGACCAGAATATGTTAATATTAACAGTGATAAATATGATGTATATTAGGTTTTCACAATCCATGAGATTGAGTAAAAGATTTATGGAAAAAAATGTGTATGTTTAATTTTTATCAACATTTCAGATTGTACTCGATGATCCCATTTTATTATCCCAATGATGGATCACAGAATGTGATCTGAAAAAATTGAACATACAAATTTTCTTTTCCAAAATATTTTTACTGAGTGATACATATATCAAAAAATGTTGGGCATTTACACAGCCACAAGCCCCCAAACCTAAACAGAAAGATGGAACTTTAACTACTACCGCAAAGATAAAATTTAAACATAACTAGACACATCCATATGGGCTATCCAACTAATAGAGATAGAATAATGCTTCATTGCTCAAGCAGTAGCAAAAATAGGATGCAAGATTAACACCAACACAACCATGCAACACCACACATTTGCAGGATCCTTTCACTTTCCAATAGCAGTAAGGGCATGGCCTTCTCACATAGATTATAACATAAGCATCTGGGGCTATTCGAAACCTTAGAAAATGTTAGAAATGATGAGTTTTAGGATATGATGGGGACATCAACCTCACTTATAAAAATGTTTTCTTGGTAGACTGAGTTGGTTGGTCTTGGGCCACCTTCAAGGCTAGCATAGTGACAATATGATTGCCTAGAAAATGTGTTGCTCTGTTGCCTTTTTGAAAGTAGTGCACTCATTGAAAATTCATCAAAGTTCCTGGGAAAATTGTTGGCTTCACTTAGGATCCCGTTCATTGGCCAATCTGGATAACCTTCTTGTGGCATCACTTTGATAATCACCTGAGATTTTCCTTCCTCGCTTAATAAATAACTGATTGTATGCTTAAGTTCTATGATTCAGATGATACTACCTACAAGTTTCTATAGGAGCATTCATCAGTTGGTTGATTATATGTTTTCTCTTCAAAATTGACATCTGTGTCCATCGGAGTTGGAATTGATTTGTAATCTTGCATGTTGAATATTTACGACAAGTTTTGTGCATTCTTGGACAACAAAAAATGTGTCATGGTGCTTTTATTATGTTTAACTCCCAAGTATTAATGAAGAAGATGAATCTCAAAGGGTTGTAATTACTTCTTTTTGAAGTCATCAATAAGATGTAGGGCACTAGCAGTGACAATTAGATCATTCACATAAGGTGTGGCATTCAAAATGTCCCTATCAATGGTTGTAATATAAAAATTATGATACGAATGATTCATGGTGAAGCCATGTTACACAGAGTACTCATCACTACAAGTATATCAACATAGGGTGCTTGCTTTAGTCCATATAATTTCTATTATTATTCTTGACATTACGATAAGAATCAATATTGATAGTTGACCAATGGAATGAGGGCATTCTCAACACCGAGAGATTGGTGTTATATTCATTTTTTCTTATTTGTGGGTTGAGGTCCACATAAACTTCCTGTTTGTCCTCTTGTTCCTTTCAATCTGATCTAAATGTGACCAATATTCTTGGATAGGATCTCAACATTTGTATAGGTTACAGGGTTGTCCACAATAATATAAGTCAAAGGATTCACTGCCATTATTAGATTTAGTGAAATATTCATTTATGTTTACAGACATGGCACTTAATCTTGAAAAGCTATAGATTCCACCTTCTCCCCTATCTAGATTTAAATATTACCTTTTTTCATCTCTGGTTTATAGATTTAGCCCTAGAATTGAAATGAGTAAACTCCATATTGAAAGTACACTATTGGATTTTGTGGTGCCCTCTATGTACATTTATGTCACAATTTATTAATATTTCATTTAATTGCATTTTATGAAATGTAATGTAGCCTCTATGTTACATACCTTTATTATGTATGCATTGCATGACTAGACACCTGCAAATTCCTTTTTGTTTTATTTGCAACTAGGTAGACGACTTTTCACACATGTAAAAGTTTACAAACAGCCTAATCATCCACGAGGCTCAAAAGCCTGTGCCCCTGCTCATCATGGACAAGAGCCATAGAAATCACTATAGATAAATGGAAATATATAACCACTAATGTGTCTTGGTAACTCAAAAGAAACCCCAAGTGTCGTGGAGACAATATTTTAAATTTAATAAATTTCTTGTCTGAAGAGAAGTAAGAGCATGCAGAGAGTTTAAAAGTGATGCATTCGATCTTTCAATATGTAAATTTATTTCATCAAAGTTTAGAAATTTGAACCCTAGTGAACTTCGTGTGTTGTTATGTGACGAGAATTCCTTTCAATCATAGTAGAAAAAATATGTTAAGATTTCTAAATGTGGGGGAAAAATCACTTATAGTCATTGTACCTTGGTCGATTTTCCCTTTCTGAGTGCCCTCACCTCTTGCTCTGGCTTTCCTCCTGCCAAATGGTTCCTATTCTTCCTCCTCGACTCAATGGACTTGCAACACTCATCCAGTGAAGTCTCACAACTCTCCACTTAGGGGCTAGATGTAGTGGTTCTTAGTGCAACTCTCTAGTTAGGGTCTTAGTGCAGTATGCTATGTCGTGCTCCTACACGTGCAAGGCCAAAATTCAAAATATATAGTTTATATACAAAATATATATCCAAATGAGTCATTTTCTTGTCATGGAATGTGTTAAGAGACTTTAAAATTAATATATTCAATCTAGTTAATATTGACACATCTAAAGCATGCCAAAGGCACTTCAGAGATATGCTATGACATAAAGAAGATTGTTAAGGTGATGTCAAGTCTTGATCCATTAAGGTAGGAAAACATAGATGCATTGGTAAAAAAGGTTCCACTCAACTTGGAGGAAATAGATAATTACCTAAGGGGCTAACGTGATATTGGACCAAGTTTACATTATGATACAAATAGCTTGGGAAAAGGGATGATGAAATGGTTAAGTATGAGAAATTGTAGAGATAAATATAACACCAAGGGAAGAACACTAGAACTAATTTTAGCACTATGGATTAATTCAAGACTCAAAACTCCACTAAGAGGAATCCCTTACCTCTTAAATTAATTCCATAGGTGGGTTTATCCTCCAATATAGTGCCATTGGTTAGCTTATCATGTGAAATTCCACTATAAGTAGGATTACCATACACTTTCATAACATGCAAAAGGTTTATACGTTCTGGTGAATTTGAAAGAAAGGCATGTTTTGACTTCTCCAATAGGTGTTAGGGGTTAATTTGACTTGGTTTTAGCATTAGAGTGACAAACCTTGTGGTTTAGGTTCCATAAACAAAATATACTCATTCTTTTAGCTTCCTATTATCATCTTTATATTCAATGAGCTTTTCAAAGATCATCTAAATATTCATTTCTAATGAAAATGCACAAAATGATGTGTAATAGATCCAAGGTGAGGCTCAGAGAGCCTCATCTTTTGAAACCATTAACCAAATAAATGCTCAGAACAATATATGAAAGAGATGAAGAATAAGGCAACTTGTATTATTAGGAAGGACGAGATGCCTTTATATAGCATGACCTCATGTTTGAGTCTCGAAACCCTCCCATATCATCAATGCATGTGTCTAGGCTAACCATGTCAAGTTTCACTCCATACAAGAACAAATTGAAAAAAAATCAACGTTGGTCCCATTCACATGTCACTATGCGGGGTCAACATGAGGAAACACTATTTTTTTGGGAATGAAACAACCAAAGATATGATCAAATAATATCTAATCATAAATAGTCATGGAGTAATTAGGATTTGATAATATGGAAATTTCTAGGAGGGCTACAATAGTTGTAACATCATGAATTAATTATGTAATGGCATACAAATTAAAAACATCATGAATTAATTATGTAACCATCTAAGTCAAATATAATTCTATCAATAAATCAATATCAAACAGATAATATAATCGCATAACTCATACATTTCAATGTCATTGATCTTCTTCTTCATCCAACTCTTTGTCTATATCATCCAATCCAGACTCGACATTGTAAGGATTGGTCATATCATCATCATCATCATTGATAGGAATTTTGATAATGTCATTATCCACATGGATATCATCTTCATGAACATTAACTCCTACATCATCATGATCTAGTTCCTCTTCCTTGACATCTTCCGCAGGCACATCATCAACTAACTGTTGATCCTGATCATCATCTACATCATCTTCTAGTTCTTCGGTATCTTCTTCTTCCACCACATTATACTTTACTGGCCTTCCTCTTGGATCATGTATAACAACAAATGACCAACCTGGTTTACTTGGAACTTTTGAGTAAAATACCTACTCACATTGGCTTGGAAGAACATAGGGGTCATTTCTAGCTCGCTCAATCAACCTTGTATTAACCATGGTAAATCCATTATCATGTTCAATAACAATTCTCCCAGGATCATTTTCATTCAGTAATAGCATGTACCATTGGACGATGAACATAACTAATTTGAAGGACTTAAAGTCACACTCAAGTATATCATCCAAAATCCCATAGTATTGATTTTCTGATACTTCTGGATGTATGTCACTTCTAGATGAAACATTAATCACTTGAAAGACTGCAGATATCCTAGAATCACAAGTTTTCTTCGTGTCATCCAACTTTTTGATTCAAAATTTACGACCATTGCACCACATAGCCTTGTGGTGTTTCACCTACAATATGTCAAACATGTAAAAATTATTGCATCGTCAGTTGATAAACATATTTATTCTTGGTCGAATGTATGCAAAGAAAAAAAAATTCAACATATATATACATCAATATAATTGAAAATAATTAAATAATATGGGTGATTAATATATTTATATGTACCTGTTTATCTCTTAAACCATATGCTAAATCAATTTCCCTTGGTGTAACATTGGAATCTCAATTACAATGAGATTCTTTAACAAATGAATCCACACCTTCCCATGTTAATGTGCAACCGGATTTTTGGCATTGTTCAATCCATACCATCATCCAATCAAGATTTTTTGCGACGTACAAATGTAGTGCATCCCACTCTCGACCACCTATATAAAAAAAAATGAAATTCACAAACGACGTATACTTAAGATCAGAAGTTTAATTATTTTCCAAAAGATAGTTTGAAGAGACACCTTTGTTGGGTCTTCTTCTTATATATATGAAACTTAATTGTAATATTTGATCATCAACACTTTTTAAGATTTTAATAATTTTCAGCAGTGAAAAACTTATTTTCTAGAGTAATACAATACTAGTACTTTTCTATTTTTGTGTGGAAGATTCTTTCATTTGGACTAGTTCTTTGTTGTTTCTTTTCAAGCAATTGAAGACAATTTAAAATGTATTCTAATTAATCTCCATGACCATCTTATAATTACCTCTCACTTTCCTCAATCTACCTTTCCCCATCAGGTACTCCCCTTCAAATTTGTTAATGGAGTTGGGATCCCAAATGTGATTTACATGGATCTTTGTTGTGAACTTATGAATATATTTAGTAATGTACACCATGGTCTAGTATACCATATATCCCTCCACCATAGAACCCTCAAGATGTGCTCTTTGTCTAACCAAATCCTTCAAAAATTTCAAGTGCCTCTCAACCATCCACATTGACCTTGTGTGTACAGGTCCACATAATTCAATCTCCTCAACTTGGTATATGAGGTAGTGTTCTTGTGTATTGGAAAATGTCGAAGGTAGACACTTTTTTATTTCACACATTAGACGAGGAATTTTTCTCCTCCAATAATTTATATCTTCTTTATGGATTTCTTTAGATGACAACCATCTACAAGTGATTCAAGGTACAAATATATTAATGATATTTAACAAAAATATACAATATATTACATAACAAATAAAAAAAATGGCAAATATAAGATCTATACAATGAATTGAAAAAATATCTCTACTTACCTCATGTATTTTCCAAGATCATATATAACTTTCTTGACATTGTTGTCGAAGTTGTCTAGGAGAGATAGAGGTAGAATGTGCTGCAACAATTATAAAATGATCTTTTCATTATTTTTCCAAAACTAGTAAACATAATACACTAAAAAGTACATTTAGTATACAAATATATATACAATATATTAGAATAATTACCTTGTTGAAGGTATTCCAATTATGCATTTTCATCCCTGACCCAAATTCACCTTTCTTTGTTATGATATTGTTTATGTTCACAACAAATCCTGTGGGAAATCGAATTTTCCGTATGACTTATTTTATAGAATTGCTTTGGTTCTCTGTTAATAACCAAGGAAGGGAACTTATATTAATTTGGTCTCCATTTATATTTAATTGAATGAAATTTTTCATTGCATGATTGGCTTCCTGAATGTCACTACCAATTTTGACAATTTTTTCTTTATCATGCCCTCCATCCAATATTTTCCATAACGTTTATGTTATATTATTTCCGATATGCATTGTATCAAACAAATGCACAATTTGTAGCTTCTAATAGTAGGACAACCTACTAAATTATTTGGGATAAATTTTGAGACCTTGTGGAAGTCGGCCATTAATTCCTTGATGACCTTCATGAAGCATATAAGTTAAACAAATTAACAACGACAATCATTTTCAATTACAACATGAGTAAACAAAAAAATATATAAAAATATAAATTCCAAACATATCATATATGATAGATAAACAATTTGATCCGATGTATAACCTTGATGATTAATTCTATTATATTCCAACTTCCATAGGTGAGGTGTCATTCTTCGTGGTTTTGATGTAGTCTCTTCTTTCCCATTGAAAATATGTTTTTCAGTAGTTTGATACTTATGATTTATGTGGAGGAAGTGTCTATACTCATCAAACACCTACTTTCCTAAACTTGTTGAACAATGAGATTTCATCTTTGGACCACAAACTAGACATGCAAATTTTCCCTTTGTTTGAAGACCTGTAAGATCATATATAATTGGATTAAATATGTCAATTTTTATAATTATATATAATAAATAGATTATTTAAAAAAAATGAATGATATCTACTTCATAAAATTAAATATCGTTAAAGTGTAGTCGAACGTTATAACATACCACAAAAATGTGTTAGCCCTGGGGCATCATGAATTTTCCATACAAGCATTCATGGAATTGGAATTGTCTTTGTCCTATTGGTCTAGAGATGTCATACATAGTGAAACCATTCCATAAATTTAGTAACTCGTCGATAAGAGGCTCAATATATACATTCATATCTTTAACTTGGTACTTACCTAGCTGAATGAACATAAACATTACATATTTTTTATAACCATTTTATTGCAATATATATAAATTAATGTGCATGACTATTAAATGAAAAAATATAGGTCATTATGCAAAAAATAAGACAAATGAGATGCTACTACATTAAAGAAAATTGATGTAAACAAATACCTGGAACAATCATTGCCAACATTATGTACTCCCTCTTTATTGACATCCATGGAGGAATGTTATTGTTGATAACAAAAATAGGCCACGCCAAGTAAATAGATCTCAACTCTCCAAATGGATTGACACCATCTGCTGCCAATGAAAGCCTGAGATTACGAGGTTCTTCTTTAAAGTGTGGCCATTTTTCCTCCATGTACCTAAATGCAGAACCATCTGAAGGCATTCAAATAATGTCATCTCCACTTCTATTCCATGCATGGTAATCCATAAATCATGCTAAGCTTTTGCACCTAAATAATCATTGCATACGTGGAATAATGGGAGTATAATGAAGAACCTTGAGAGGCACCATTTTTGTTAGTTGATCTATTCGATATCTACTGATATGACATTCGGGGCATTCTATTGTAAATTCATGTTGTTTATGATATATATATGATCATTTAGACATGCATCTATTGCTTTATACTCCATTCCAATATCTTTCATAATGGTAGATAAATCTTGGTATGAGGAAGGTAAAATATTTGATGGTGGTAACAAAAATTCACCTATCAATCTACAACAAAAAAATAATTTGTTAATATAAAGAATATTAATGGTACATATTTCATCCTGTATTTACTAGTGATGAACTAACAACAAAAATAGATGAAAAAAGATGACATATATGACATACCTTAACATCCGTGAGATTGCTATGTTGGATAAACCATTCATAAACTTCAAGTTCACCAGCAACAATACAACAATGAGGAGAGTTGTTTGGGAGCCTTCATAAAGGGGCTTGTATTCCTTATCAAGTATAGGTAAATCATGAACATCATCAAAGTCATCTCGATCATCATGATCAGCTGCACCACTAAATGTGTCATGGATCAATGTATTTGTACCATCATCTTCAACTGTGTTTTTTGGCACATGATCATCATCTTCCATAGGATCATTAACTTCATCTTTGATATTCACATCTCCATGTTCCTCCGCTTGCAAAACCACATTCTTCGAGCTGTGATAATCCATATCATGTGCCCTAGGGCACCCCACTTTTATAATAATGATCGAAACAAATAAACCATGATCATGATCAAGTGAATTTTTTATATATAAAAATGTTAAAACGATATAAAATTTTATAAATTCAATCAATATAAAGACATATAATGAACAACTTACCAATGGACGATAATCATGCCCCCCTTCAACATGACCATGTTGCCTACAATGTTTCTCAGCTGTTGTGATTAAGAGTCTTCTCGTCTTTAAGCCGTTGCAATTATTGTAAGGACAATAAAATTTCCCATCACCCTTTCTTTTCAATCTATCCCACAATCTAGCAAGTGTCTCTTCATTTTGTTTTGCACTAATATTATCTGACATGATTTTTATTTACCAAGCTTCAATATTTAGATCTTCAAAAAACATCAAACTCAATCGAATAATTTTTAATCATAGACAATTTGATATTTTGAACCAAAATAATTTGGCCTATAACCTCCACAAACTGTCACAAGTATAGCAAAACACTATTGCATGTATAGATAAATTGTTGAACTCACTTTTATTTATTAAAAAACATTCATCGGGACCCCGACGAACACTAACCATATACCTGTTAGCCCACAAATTAAGGAGGCTAACCATATGTTGACCCATAAATTGATGGAAGGGGATGGTTGACTTTAAGTGTATGTCAAAATAGCGAGAAAATCATGGAGCGCCGCAATTTCGATGAACTTTGAGCATACATTTTAATTTTTTTTGAAAATTTCACATTAAATACATAGGTACCCAACGATACGTGTAATTATACATCTTTCGTCAGAAAGTTTCATCATATTTTTCAGTCAAATGAGTTAGTGTGGGTAATAAGTATGATTTTTGTTTTCTCTATAAAAAAAGGACCTTCCCTATGGTTCTATCTTTTGAAATAACCTATTAAAGGTTAGAGGCACTCCGACAAAAGGAGAGAAATTGAGAATTGGAAATGGGCTCATAATGGACTTTTGGGAGGATGCTTGGTCTACCTATGCTCCTTTGTATGTTAGTGACAACCTCCAGCAAATCAGAATTAGATTTAAGACAAGTATTGGAAAGAAGGTCTCTAATTATTTGAATTGGGAAGGTTTGAGACCAAAATGGATTGACTTTAGGAACTATTTGAATAATGTTATTCATAGGGGTGGCATATAGCTGAATTATGATGCTACTTTGGACTCCCTCTTGCGACAGATTAGGGATCCTGATATTTTCTCTAGGAATAGGAAAGATGAGTGGATTTGGACAAAAAATGCTTCTAGGATATTTTTCAGTTAAGTCCGCTTATGAAACTATGGATACGTAGCCTCTCCATTTAGGGGTCTTTAACTAGAATATGGTGTGGAGAAAGAACCTAATTCCCAAGATTAATTATATCTGGTGGATAGCAGTGCATGGAAAGATTCTCACAATTAACAATCTTAATAAAAGGGTATGGTATTTGGTAAATAAGTGTTACCTTTGTAATGAAGAAGAAGAAACCATTATGCATTTATTGTTTCAATGTTCTTATGCTCAAGAAGTTTGGGATTTTTTCTTAAAGAATCTGATGGTTGATTGGGTATTCCATCCTTCAATTAAAATGTTTACTGATTTTTGGAGTAAATGCCCCTATTCTCACAATATAATTCTTGACCTCTGGAGACAAGTTCCCCCATTCCTCACTTGGGGTTTTGGTGCAGGAGCACCTAGTTGAGATCATGCCTCCATGAGACAATTTTATCATTTTGGATTGATGGTTGGTTTTATTTGTAATAAGGGCATATTTGGACCATGTTGAATGTATTTGGTTAATTTTTAGGTTGCTAGGTGTGATAGATAGGTGGGTTGTTAAAAGTTGCCAATTTTGTAAATGTTGTCATTTGTGCAAAGGTGCAAAAATGCACTAAATGAGAATATGAAGGGTCAAATGGTGAAATAATGTGAGGAGTCAGTTGTTTTTATTTGGGGATGCTTGTAAATTTTATATAAGACATTTTTGAACGTTGAGAAAGGGGGATGGTGTAAAATTTGAAATTTGAATACTAAAACCCTTGCTTTTTTTGCGTTTTTCATAGAAATATGATGTTACAGAGTTTGGTACAGCTTGGTAATGCACATTTATTAATTGTACTTGTTAAAGGAGTGAATTAAATTTCATTTTATTTTTGTCTCACCTGATTTCATCACGTTTTGAGAATTTTAGAGCATTTTTACTAAAATTAGCCAAAAAACCCTATTTTTGAGGGTTTGAACACAAGAAAATGGCATAAAACCCATTCCACTTGGTAAAACCTGTTAAAAATTGGTGGAATGGGAGTAAATCAGGTATATTCTATGCTATGAAGTTTGTAGGAGCAGGGGGTGAGGGCTTGTGTAAATATGATGATGCCCTAGGTGTAATTTCATGTTTTTTGGCTTGAAATTGATGGCTAAAAATTAGAGTTTGAGGAAAATGCATTGTTAAAGGATGGAAGTTGGTTTATTAAGAATGTTTAGACACATAGTGATTTTTTGAGCTATTTTAAAAGTGGTTTGAGGCTTGGATTTTAGAGATCCAATAAACCGTCATTGGAAGCAAGACTAAATAGGGATTTAGATGAGATTTTGAAGTTTGATGAGTTTGTGGATGATTTTGTTTGTATGAGTTGTGGATTCAGTCATTTTGTAACTTGTTTGAGGTCTTGGAATAGAATTTTTGATTGGGATACATCTTGAAGATCTATCCCGACATTTATAACTTAATTAACAAAATATTTCATTGGGAAAATTTTGGTCCTAGTAAGTTGAACCAGCACCCATTTTCCATTAATGGTGAATGGGTCCTCCCTTAATAAGACCCTCCTTTTTTAGTTGATCTGGAAAGGGTTTTTAGCCCTCTTTCAATCCCCTATGGTTAGGTCTTGGTAAACTAATCCAGGATCCATTCACCCAAGGTGGAAAATGGGACCTCCCTTAATGAGACACCCATTTTTGAAAATCATTCTAGTGGGAATTTTAAAAATGGGTGTCTTATTAAGGGAGGTCCCATTTTCCACCTTGAGTGAATGGATCCTGGATTAGTTTACCAAGACCTAACCCCAGGGGATTGAAAGAGGGCTAAAAACCCTTTCTAGATCAACTAAAAAAGGAGGGTCTTATTAAGGGAGGACCCATTCACTATTGATGGCAAATGGGTGCTGGCTCAACTTACTAGGACCAAAATTTTCCCAATGAAATATTTTGTTAATTAAGTTATAAATGTCGGGATAGATCTTCAAGGTGTGTCAAAATTAAGGCTTAAATTTCAATTAAAGGGGGTTAATTACTCCAATTACCCACAATTAATTAATGACCATCTAGATAAGTGTGAAAGTGTCTTTGATTAAACACACTTTCACACTTATCTAGGTGGTCATTAATTAAGTGTGGGTAATTGGAGTAATTAACCCCCTTTAATTGAAATTTAAGCCTTAATTTTGACACACCTTGAAGATCTATCCCAACATTTATAACTTAATTAACAAAATATTTCATTGGGAAAATTTTGGTCCTAGTAAGTTGAGCCAACACCCATTTGCCATCAATGGTGAATGGGTCCTCCCTTAATAAGACCCTCCTTTTTTAGTTGATCTAGAAAGGGTTTTTGCCCTCTTTCAATCCCCTGGGGTTAGGTCTTGGTAAACTAATCCAGGATCCATTCACTCAAGGTGGAAAATGGGACCTCCCTTAATAAGACACCCATTTTTTAAATTCCCACTAGAATGATTTTCAAAAATGGGTGTCTCATTAAGGGAGGTCCCATTTTCCACCTTGGGTGAATGGATCCTGGATTAGTTTACCAAGACCTAACCCTAGGGGATTGAAAGAGGGCTAAAAACCCTTTCCAGATCAACTAAAAAAGGAGGGTCTTATTAAGGGAGGACCCATTCACCATTGATGGCAAATGGGTGCTGGCTCAACTTACTAGGACCAAAATTTTCCCAATGAAATATTTTGTTAATTAAGTTATAAATGTTGGGATAGATCTTCAAGATGTGTCAAAATTAAGGCTTAAATTTTAATTAAAGGGGGTTAATTACTCCAATTACCCACAATTAATTAATGACCACCTAGATAAGTGTGAAAGTGTCTTTGATTAAATCTATAGGAAATCTATAATCCCATCTATCCTTAAAAATGCAAAACCAGATTTTGATTAAATCTATAGGAAATCTATAATCCCATCTATCCTTACAAAAATTGTAATCTTACATTTTGATTAAATCTCTGAGAAATCTAGAATACAATCTATTCTTAGGAAATGCAAACCCAAATTTTGAGTAAACCTATGAGGAATCTAATATAATAACTATCACAAAAGAAATGCAAACCCATATTTTGATTACTTCTCTGGAATCTCAAAATCTGCAGCCTTTGGGGTTTTAGCTTCCATTTTAACAAAGCTCTAGTCCTGATGCTAGTCCTCTCCCTCTTCGTGCAACGAGGATTTTTTAGAATTGGTATCGGCCTGTAATTTTTTGGCCTCTTCAATGACATCCTTTAGAGACTTAGCAAATCGCTTGCCTTTACTCTTGGCTACTAAAGAAAGGGGAGTGCATTTCCTCTCACGCCTTGAAGAAATGCGTGCATTTCCACTAAACATATACTGAACCTACCTAGCATATCTACAGGGACACTTGTTGACTTCATATTAGATGCAGGATTTGCTGCAACAATCTAGTAAACATATACTGAACCTGCCTCAACATTACTGTCTGTACCCTCCATACGAGATGCCTTCCATGTACCTCAGAGCCATCTAGCACTTTTGAAAACAACTGAAGAAGTACCTCGTACACGTTGACCTGGATAATAAGGAAAGTTTGTAAAAACATTCTAGTACCAGCAACTCTTTATGAACTTGCAACAATTCTTTACCATTTTTGGGTCTATTTCCTTGAGGATCCCTCAGATTATCTGGAAGGAAATCGCTCATAACTTTCCTTGTCAAGCAAGATGTTTTACCAGATAAAGACACATAATTATCAGCAGACTGTGACATCTTGCCTGCTTTTGACTCATCTTCCCATGCTACTTTAGGATCAGTACAGAATGACACCATACCTGCCAATTAGCATATGAAAGACAAGACAAAAGCTTTAAATGTTTAGGGTCTTGCATATCTGCAGGGACACTTGTTGACTTCATATTAGATGCAGGATTTGCTGCAGCAATCCAATAAACATATACTGAACCTGCCTCAACATTACTGACTGTACCCTCCATACGAGATGCCTTCCATGTACCTCAGAGCCATCTAGCACTTTTGAAAACAACTGAAGAAGTACCTCGTACACGCTGACCTGGATAATAAGGAAAGTTTGTAAAAACATTCTAGTACTAGCAACTCTTTGTGAACTTGCAACAATTCTTTACCATTTTTAGGTCTATTTCCTTAAGGATCCCTCACGATATCTGGAAGAAAATCAGGCATACCCGATTTCCTTCCAGATATTGTTTGTATGAGGGTTTATTGGATTTTAGAGATCCAATAAACCCTCATTGGAAGCAAGACTAAATAAGGATTTAGATGAGATTTGTAAGTTTGATGAGTTTGTGGATGATTTTGTTTGTATGAGTTGTGGATTTAGTCATTTTGTAACCTGTTTGAGGTCTTGGAATAGGAATTTTTGATTGGGAAATCAAAAATTAGGGTCTTGCATATTTGCAAGGACACTTGTTGACTTCATATTAGATGTAGGATTTGCTGCAGCAATCCAGTAAACATATATTGAACCTGCCTCAACATTATTGACTGTACCCTCCATACAAGATGCCTTCCATGTACATCGGAGCCATCTAGCACTTTTGAAAACAACTAAAGAAGTACCTCGTACACGCTAACTTGGATAATAAGGAAAGTTTGTAAAAACATTCTAGTACCAGCAACTCTTTGTGAACTCGCAACAATTCTTTACCATTTTTGGGTCTATTTCCTTGAGGATCCCTCAGACTATCTGGAAGGAAATCGGGCATAACTTTCCCTGTCAAGCAAGATGTTCTACCATATAAAGACACAGAATTACCAGCAGACTATGACACCTTGCCTGCTTTTGATTCATCTTCCCATGCTACTTCAGGATCAGTACAGAATGACACCATACCTGCCAATTAGCATATGAAAGACAAGACAAAAGCTTTAAATGTTTAGGGTCTTGCAAATCTATAGGGACACTTGTTGACTTCATATTAGATGCAGGATTTGCTGCAGCAATTCAGTAAAAATATACTAAACCTGCCTCAACATTACCGACTGTACCCTCCATACAAGATGCCTTCCATGTACCTTGGAGCCATCTAGCAGTTTTGAAAACAACTGAAGAAGTACCTTGTACACGCTGACCTGGATAATAAGGAAAGTTTGTAAAAACATTCTAGTACCAACAACTCTTTGTGAACTTGCAACAATTCTTTACCATTTTTGGGTCTATTTCCTTGAGGATCCCTCACAATATCTGGAAGGAAATCGGGCATACCCGATTTTCTTCTAGATATTGTTTGTATGAGGGTTTATTGGATTTTAGAGATCCAATAAACCCTCATTGGAAGCAAGACTAAATAGGGATTTAGATGAGATTTGTAAGTTTGATGAGTTTGTGGATGATTTTGTTTGTATGAGTTGTGGATTTAGTCATTTTGTAACCTGTTTGAGGTCTTGGAATAGGAATTTTTGATTGGGAAATAAAAAATTAGGGTCTTGCATATCTGCAGGGACACTTGTTGACTTCATATTAGATGTAGGATTTGCTGCAGCAATCCAGTAAACATATACTAAACCTGCCTCAACATTACTGACTATACCCTCCATACGAGATGCCTTCCATGTACCTCAGAGCGATCTAGCACTTTTGAAAACAACTGAAGAAGTACCTCGTACACACTAACCTAGATAATAAGGAAAGTTTGTAAAAACATTCTAGTACCAACAACTCTTTGTGAACTTGCAACAATTCTTTACCTTTTTTGGGTCTATTTCCTTGAGGATCCCTCAGACTATCTGGAAGGAAATCGGGCATAACTTTCCCTGTCAAGCAAGATGTTCTACCAGATAAAGACACATAATTACTAGCAGACTGTGACACCTTGCCTGCTTTTGATTCATCTTCCCATGCTACTTCAGGATCAGTACAAAATGACACCATACCTGCCAATTAGCATATGAAAGACAAGACAAAAGCTTTAAATGTTTAGGGTCTTGCATATCTGCAGGGACACTTGTTGACTTCATATTAGATGCAGGATTTGCTGCAACAATCTAGTAAACATATACTGAAGCTGCCTCAACATTACTGACTGTACCCTCCATACGAGATGCCTTCCATGTACCTCAGAGCCATCTAGCACTTTTGAAAACAACTGAAGAAGTACCTCGTACACGCTGACCTAGATAATAAGGAAAGTTTGTAAAAACATTCTAGTACTAGCAACTCTTTGTGAACTTGCAACAATTCTTTACCATTTTTGGGTCTATTTCCTTGAGGATCCCTCACGATATCTAGAAGGAAATCAGGCATACCCGATTTCCTTCCAGATATTGTTTATTTGAGGGTTTATTGGATTTTAGAGATCCAATAAACCCTCATTGGAAGCAAGACTAAATAGGGATTTAGATGAGATTTGTAAGTTTCATGAGTTTGTGGATGATTTTGTTTGTATAAGTTGTGGATTCAGTCATTTTGTAACCTGATTGAGGTCTTGGAATAGGAATTTTTGATTGGGAAATAAAAAATTAGGGTCTTGCATATTTGCAGGGACACTTGTTGACTTCATATTAGATGCAGGATTCGCTGCAGCAATCCAGTAAACATATATTTAACCTGCCTCAACATTATTGACTGTACCCTCCATACGAGATGCCTTCCATGTACCTCGGAGCCATCTAGCACTTTCGAAAACAACTGAAGAAGTACCTCGTACACGCTAACTTGGATAATAAGGAAAGTTTTTAAAAACATTCTAGTACCAGCAACTCTTTGTGAACTTGCAACAATTCTTTACCATTTTTGGGTCTATTTCCTTGAGGATCCCTCAGACTATCTGGAAGGAAATCGGGCATAACTTTCCCTGTCAAGCAAGATGTTTTACCAGATAAAGACACAGAATTACCAGTAGACTGTGACACCTTGCCTGCTTTTGATTCATCTTCCCATGCTACTTCAGGATCAGTACAGAATGACACCATACCTGCCAATTAGCATATGAAAGACAAGACAAAAGCTTTAAATGTTTAGGGTCTTGCATATCTGCAGGGACACTTGTTGACTTCATATTAGATGTAGGATTTGCTGCAAGACCAAAATTTTTATTGGGAAAATTTTGGTCCTAGTAAGTTGAGCCAGCACCCATTTGCCATCAATGGTGAATGGGTCCTCCCTTAATAAGACCCTCCTTTTTTAGTTGATCTCGAAAGGGTTTTTAGCCCTCTTTCAATCCCCTGGGGTTAGGTCTTGGTAAACTAATCTAGGATCCATTCACCCAAGGTGGAAAATGGGACCTCCCTTAATAAGACACCCATTTTTGAAATTCCCACAAAAACAAGATAGGGTTATTTCAAAACAATACCCTCTAAAAATTGCTGCTACGCTTTGCACAAAACCCCAATTATTTCACTTTTACAATTACATACATATTACATTGATTTTTACAAACTAATGGATATGTTAAAGTAGAGCTTAATGGGTATCTAAAATTATGAATGGTTTGTGGGTTTTCAATAGTTTCTGAAAGTTGTGGTCAAAAAACACTATTTGCAAGGCTACAAGAAGAATATGAAAGGATATAGAAACAAGGTCAAGTTAGAGTTTTGAGGATTGAAATATTGTTTGAAATTATTGAATTATGATTGTTAGTGATATCCCTTCATGCTCTGCATCAATTGGTATCAGAGCTAGAAGACTCTGGGAAAGAAAAATTGTGTGTTTTTGTGTGTTGTCTTTTTGTAGGTTTAGGAGAGAACCTAGATGCCAAGAGACTAGGTAATGAAGGAGGAAACCTAGGTGAGGTGTCACAAAGACAAGAGGAGCAAGGTGAAAGATATTTTCTTGGAAAAGAGAGAGGAATGGATGTGTTGAAGAGGTACTTGCAGGCTGAGGGTTCACCGAAGAAGAAACAAGTGATTGAAAAAGAGGGAAAATAGATGAAGAAGGAAAAAGAGAAGGCAAAACAAGTGGAAATTGACCAAGAGATAAAAGAGTTGAGGCAGGCTTTGGAACAAATAAAAGAGACGTGAGAAATAATGGAAGAGAGATGGAAGTTTGAGATACAAAAATTGCTTAGACAATAGAAAAGTTGGCACTTATCAATGAGGAAGAGGGTTGCATGGCCTATCCAAAATATTATTCAAAGGAGAAGACAAATGAGAGCAGTAAAACTAGATGTGAAGGAACCTTTGTTCATAAAGGAAGATGATGAACAAATCAATCAATCCAAAGTGATGATCGTATAAGAAGAAGAGAACATAGAGGTTGCAGCCATTTCAAACCTTGAAGGTACCAAGATAGTAGAGGTGAAGAATGATATGATTTTGGAGGGAAATGATATTGAGTTAGTGTCAAAGTCTGATTTGTTGAAGGTCAAAGATGAAGTGACTCTTAGGATTCAATATTTCCTTAAGGGGTATGTTAATATGGTGATTTTATTCTTTGTTTTCAGAAAAGGATAATGAACATTCTATTTCAATTAATTCAAAGGTTCCTAAACCTGAGAAAGAAACAATTGTAGGGGCAGAGCATCGTGTGGAAGAGAGGGAAAAAAAAATTGAATAGTGTAAGGATGAGTTGCAAAGGAAGATGGGCAAGTTCAAGCATGCACCTAAAGTGAAGAAGAAGAATGGAAGAGGTATATTTGCAGCAAGTTCAACAATATTTTTAGATGAGGAAGGAATACACAAATTTCTTGTTGAGATTACAAGGAGGGATAGGCCCAAGTTCAAGATAAAGCAGCTACATGTTGAAGTTGAAAAATGCAATCAAGGGGCAGATGTGGAACTTGTAGCTTTACCTTTTCATTTTTTATTTTCACAAGTGATTGTGGTTGTAGGTTGTGGTGTAGGTTCTCATGTATTTGTAGGTCCTCACTCAAGGGACTTGAGTTCTTTTTCCATGAGGAGTATGGTGTAGGAGCACCTAGTTAAGATCATGCCTCCATGAGGCAATTTTGTCATTTTGGATTGATGGTTGGTTTTATTTGTAATAAGGTCATATTTGGACCATGTTTAATGTATTTGGGTCATTTTTAGGTTTCTAGGTGTGATAGATAAGTGGGTTGTTAAAAGTTGCCAATTTTGTAAATGCTATCATTGTGCAAAGGTGCAAAAATGGACTAAATGGGAATATGAAGGGTCAAATGGTGAAATAATGTGAGGAGTCAGTTGTTTTCAGCTGGGGATGCTTGGAAATTTTATATAAGACATTTTTTAACATTGTGAAAGTGGGAATGGTGTAAAATTTGAAATTTGAATACTAAAACCCTTGCTTTTCCTGTGTTTGGTATGGCCTGGTACAACCTAGTAATGCACATTTATGAATTGGAATTGTTAAAGGAGTGAATTAAATTAAATTTTATTCTTTTCTCACCTAATTTCATCACGTTTTGAGAATTTTAGAACGTTTTTACTAAAATCAGCTAGAAAACCCTATTTTTGAGGGTTTGAACACAAGAAAATGGAATAAAAACCATTTGACCAAGTGAAGCCTATTAAAAATTGATGGAATGAGAGTAAATAGGGTATATTCTATGCTGTGAAGTTTTTAGGAGTAGGGGGTGAGGACTTGTGCAAATATGATGATGCCCTAGGTGTAATTTCATGGTTTTTGGCTTGAAATTGATGGTTAGAAATTAGAGTTTGAAGAAAATGCATTGTTCAAGGATGGAAATTGGTTTATTAAGAATTTTCAGACCCATAGTGATGTTTCTAAGCCATTTTCAAAGTGGTTTGAGTCTGGGATTTTAGAGATCCAATAAACCCTCATTGGAAGAAAGCCTAAATAGGGATTTAGATGAGATTTTGAAGTCTGATGAGTTTGTGGATGATTTTGTTGGTATGAGTTGTGGATTGAGTCATTTTGTAACCTGGTTGAGGTATTATAATATTAATTTGTGATTGGGAAAGAGATTGCATGGTGGTTTATTTGTAAAAGTGACCTAATTGGGGTTTTGTGCAAAGTGTAGCAGCAATTTTTAGAGGATATTGTTATGAAAGAACCCTATATCCTTTTTGGATATGTTAAATTAGAGATTAGTGGATATCTAAAATGATGAATGTTTTGTCGTTTTTCAACAGTTTCTAAAATTTGTCGTCATAAAACACTATTTGTAAGGCTACAAGGAGAATATGAAAGGATTGAGAAACAAGGTCAAGTTAGGGTTTTGAGGATTGAAGGATTGTTTGAAATTGTTGAATTGTGATTGTTAGTGATATCCCTCCTTGATCTGGATCAAGTTTGTGGAAAGAGAGGAATAATAGGGTCTTTAGAGATGTCGCTAAAAGTAGTAAAGAGAGATGTATGTCTATCAAGAAACAGATTCAAGAGAACATAGAAAGATGTAAGTATGCTCCATCAAAGAAAGGGAATTCATATCAAGAGATGATAATTAAGAAACAATGGGGAATTTCTCATGATCTTAATAATGTTAACTGGGCTAAACAACTAATTAGAAAAAGCACCATTTGGATTCCCCTGGACCCAGGGTGGATTAAATGCAACTTTGATGGATGTTCAAAAGGGAGTCCAAGCTTGGAGGGAGTAGGTGGAATTGTTAGAAATCATTAGGGTATCTATGTGGCTAGATACAACAAGGGTCTAGGAACAACAACAAATAATTTGGTTGAGGCTTATGTTGTTTGGGTGGGAATATGTTATCTAAAAGATAATGGCTACACGAAAGTGATTTTAGAAGGCGACTCCAAGCTAATAGTTGATTATTTAAACAATAAGGAAGAGGTTCCTTAGGAGCTAAAATATTTATTGGATGACTGAAAAATATGTTATAATCTTTCCAAAGTTGCAATATATGTCATACCTATAGGGAAGGCAATAGGGCTATCGATGCTATGGCGAATTTTGGTTTTAGGCAGGAGGTGTTGAAATCTTGGGACTTTACCAATTTATCAAACCAAATGAAGGAAATAATTTCTAAGGATATATTGGGGGATTTAATTTATCATGGACATAATGATAATAATTAAAAAAAGAGGCTTGCAATGTTGTCCAACTGTCATGTTGGCTGTCATCTTTCTTTGGTGGCAATTGGGAAAGTTGATAAGATGGATTGGGAGGTACATAATTAAAGGTAGTTGTATGCCAAATCTTAAATATTTAAAAAGGGGAGGAAAGGATAGATAATTTTGGAAACCTCATGTGTTAATAAGAAAGGTTTGGATGTGGGTATAGTGATTATTACTCACACCTCTAAAAATCTTGCAATTGATTTTGGAAAAGACATATTGACATGTGTTATCACTGATGTGAAGGAGGGTAATAAAAAAGAGTAATCATGACTCAAAAATATGGTGGAGCCATCATTTCTCTTAATGGTAGGATTCAAAAACATGAGAATTGGCCTTGCATTCAATTTGATTATTTTGAACAAGCTACCAGAAGGTTCGAGTTGTTATTCTTACAAATGAAAATTCATTGAGTCTCTATCAAAACTGAAGTTTTTTAATTACCTATTGATAATATTGTGAATGAGGAAGACCAAAGAGAAGAGTATTTACTCCTTCCTAATAATTATTCTACCAAGGAAAATACCATGGGAGGCCCTAGAAAGGGGACGAAACCGAGTAATTAAGACTCCATGAAAAAGAATGTAGAGCTTTGGGGTTTGTTTGAGAAGACGGGGTTTACTCCTTACTTTGCGGCCATTGATGGTTACGACAAAAATCTTAGCTGCAAGTTTTCAAATGCTTGGAAAGATGGGGAAGTTGAGTTTGGTGGCCTCTATTTTACTGTTGATGCTAAGATCATAGCCAAATTAACGGGGCTTGTGTATGAAGGGAAGAAAGTTGCTAAGGTAAGCACCAAAAAATATCACTTATATTGATAAGTTTTTGAAGCTAAAGAAAAATCTCAAAGATTTCAAAATGGTTAATCTAGGATCTTGCTTCCTCCACCTTACCATAATTATTGCTTCTTTTTTATGAAATACTTCACATTAGAGGTTCATTTTTGGTCTATCCATGGTTATCACTTCTCGATTCTGAACCACATCTGACACCTTGAGAAAACAAATTTACCTTTTTTTTCTCTTTTCCTCCCTAAGCCAAAGCCTTACCAATGGTGCCAACCCTCCTTTACACCAAGGTTTGATTCATGCCATATGAAAATATGTCTTAGCTACCACTCCAAAAAGAAATGTTTTCCAAATTTTGATTAGAAATCCTACTCCTAAAAGTTATGTTAAAATTGAGCTCATAGAAAGCCGTCCCCACTCCCCAACCAAAGAATTTTTTAAGGCCTCCCCTAATTTTGTGGACCCCTCTTGGTTGACCCTCCTTAAAATTACTCCAAAAAAATGCAGTGCTACTCCCATTGCTCCTGCTATGAACAAGAAGAGAGAAATACTAATTCGTGAGTTGGGGGATGACCCTAACACTATAACTATACCTAATGATAATGATAACAGCCCTGAATTTTCCATCGGTGGGTCAAAGATCAACTCGCCTTGCTTTGGTTGTGTTGAAGGGGTTTGATAACAATAAAAAATCAAAAAAGTTTAAAAGAAAATAATGTGGAGGGGTCTCTAGATATCAAGGGGAAGAAGGTGGCCAAGGAGGAAAAAGACTTCCTCCTTGGAGGATTATGTGCCAGATAGTTTGGTTGATGGTGAGTCTCCTGAGGAGGAGGATTCGAGGTCAGAGGAGGTGGAAGATTCTATCCAAGAGGAGGAGGAAGGGGATATGCAGTAGGAGGATGTACGGGATGTTGAATAGGACACTGATATGGCCAAGGAAAAAGGAACTACTACTAATGACCTAGAGGATATGGATATTACTAACCTTGGTAATGATGATTTGAAATATAACATGTTGGGTTTTGATATTGCTAGAGTGCAAAGGTTGGAGGAAAGGATGGAGTTGTTGGAAAAATGATGTAGAAGGATGATAATGCTAGCAGGTTCCAGGCACTTGAGAGTGTTGTGAATAATATGTACAAGGTTGTGGATTTGATAATGAATTTTTTTTTATGTCCACTATCTTAGGACAAGGGAAAATTAAGAAACAATAGAGGAAAAAGGCAAATAATGATGAGGTCGATTTGTCAGGAAAGATGGAGCCTAAAGATAACTTTGAAGATTCTATTGAGGACCTAGTGAAGGTGTGGAGCCTTATTGAGGATGCTTAATCCTCGATTCTTGTTTCTCCTTCTTTTTGTTACTTGTTGTCATGAAGTTTTTTTTCTCTTCTTTATGGTGTTTTGGTGGTATAGGCCGTAGTTTCCTAGACTATTATATTTCTAGTTTTATCTCTATTAAGAACTTTGGTTTTTTGTTGGACACTTTATTAAGGCTATGCTTATATAACCTTTATTTGTGGATGGATATTAAGATGGATTGGTTATATATTTATGGGATTATTGATAGGTTTATAATGTTTGATGTAGTTGGTATAGGCTAATGTTTTTGGTTGTTTTGGTTTGGGGAAGTGGTGAACTCTTTCTATTATGCTTCCTCTATTGTGTTGTTTAGTCTTGATGTTAGTTTTTGGACTACTATTCTTTTTTGTAAGGGTGAGGGACCTTTCCCTGCTTATTCAATCAAAAACATACATCTTCTTAATACAAGGATGCAATAAATATGGAGCATGATGTACCTCATATAACCTATAAGTTAAGATCTCTATAAATTAGAACATACAAGGGCTCTCTAAGACTCTATCCCTACTCTCACCTCATAATGCTAGGGATCTCCAAGGAGTTCCACCAAAATAAAATTCTACAAATCCATAATTAGGGTCAAAATTGAGATCTCATTATGCCTCTTAATCAAGGCATCACATACTACATTCTCCTTCTCTTTGATGTAATAAACACCAAAGTAATACTCACATAGAAACTCCATACAATTATATTTTTGGGTGTTCAAATTTGGTTGAGTATGTATATAGTACAAGATATGATGATCAATGTGGAGACCAAAATAATAGTCCAAAATAAAATGCCTCTATTGCACAAGCATATGGATGACTACAACCAACAATAAATCATGGGTAGGGTAATTCAAATAATTATCCTTGAACCTCCATGACTCGTAAGCAATCACTTGACCCTCTTTTATAAGGATTGTCCCCAAGCCATCTAATGATGCATCAATAAAAACCACAAAATCTATCATTAGATTGGGAACTACAAGGACAAGTGATTTGGCCAACCACTCCTTAATAACCTAGAAGTTTGACTCACACTTATCTAATCAAATTATATTCTCACCTTTCCTCTAAACATAAGTGATAGGATGTTCCACTCTATATAATTATTTAATAAATTGTCAGTAATAACCCACCAAGTTTATGAAACTAAAAACCTTAGAGACACTTGAGGGTGTTGGACAATTTTCAATAGCCTAAATATTTAAAATATCAACTAAGATATTGTCACAAAACATAATATGACCCAAACACCTCACCTTTGACTAGAATAATTCATAGTTCACCAAATTTCCATAAATTTTATGGTCACACAAATAGTAAAGATCCTAGAACAAGTGAACCTCATAATCCTATATTATCTAAGTGAATAAATCAAAATCTCATCCTAAAATACTAATAAAAATTAATCAAGGTAGGTATAGAATTTTTTATGGTGAAAAGAAGAGGATATAGAATAAATCACAACCAATATTCCCACCTAAACATTGGCACACAAAATCAACCAAGGGGTTGTGCTTGTGTATTGTCTTGATCAATGGAGAGACAAGTAGGTTTGGTTGAGGCTTTTTATTCCTTTGTTGTAAATTCAAGGATTGATTTGATAACACTATGAATTAGATTAATAATGACCAAGTTGAATAATATGATATAATGCCAATTTTATAGAATAAATGATCAGAAATAGAAAGTAGATATGCAAAGAAACTATAGAGAGGAACCTAACATTGGAAATTGGGGTTGACTAAGAAGGATGTTAGAGAGCCACATGAACACAAGTTTGTCACACTCTAGTCTTAAAGATGCTAAAAGTTAGGGTTTTTCCCTATACATATTTGGCACTATCTGATCATGTATGACATGGAAATTACAAGTTAGTATGCAAATATGGCTGAATAATCAACATGCCCTAGTTTATAAATGATGAAATAGTAAATACAAGAGATAGGGTGTATGAGTCTCCAAATGAATGGGGATGTTGAATCTCCCCCCTAAGACAATGACCTAGATAGATGCAAAATAGATAGAGGGAAAATGGTTGTGTTGTATAAGGGTTTTCCTCAGTAAAACCCCATTTTGGTGCTCCCACCTCCACAACAATAATGATGATTGATGATAAAGAGTGTGTGCTCTTAGGGGAGTAGAGGGGAAAAAAAACAATGATAGAGAAAACAACACAAGGAAAAATATTACCACACAAATGTGAAGCCCTTGTTGGATCTATTTTTCCACACAAAGAGAAGGAAGATTATTCTTAGAGATCCTACAAGTATTAGTATATGCAACAATAATAATAAAAATAAATAAGAAACATCACATGATACTTGAACATAAATTTATTGTAATATTGGAATTCATCAGTTGGAAAATTGTAGCTTGTAAATCTCTTAAATTATGTCTAATCATTTTCTTTCTTTCTTTCTTTTTTTAACTTGCTCCATTTTTCTCTCTAGACTAGTGAAGGAGAGAAGAGGTTACTTATATATGAGACCAAACATATATCCAAGTAACCATTTGGGGAGAGGCTGACAAGCAAGGTTGTGTCCTTAATTATAATAAGGCCAACTTTTGAACTCAAATTTTTTAGCATGTACGGCTAGGACACTAGCATGTTGTGTGAGTGTATAGGAATATTCTTCTCTAAAAGGGCATGATAGTAAAGGAATTAACCAAGTTTTGTAGAAAAGGTGATAAAATCAAAAACCCCAACTATAATTAGGTACATACACTAAAATGAGTGCCAAACCTAGTGTCAAACTATAAGTGGTGAAAAATTACGAGGCTGCATTTAGCCACCACTTTAGTGAGGGTATGCATTTATGTTCATAACCATGATAAAGTATAGGGAGTCCAAAGTCTTTTCATCAAAGCAATGAACATATAGGACAACACTAAGCTTGTTGTTTTCTAGGTGGCTCATGAACTAGTTTAAACATCACATGATAGTAAAATCTATTGTTTACTAGGTGAGTTTCACAAGTAGAAAATTAAAACAACACAACCTAGTAAAACCACTATTAACTAGGTGAGTTTGATGTCAACAATATCAAAAATTATGGGCCAAGGAAAATATATTGTTTGTTGAGTAACTATAGTAAAGTTCTGTAAACATGATCAAAAGGTGCTAAGATATCACCAAAAAATTCATGGTGTGTGAATGAATTGAAGTGCATAATAGGATGTATGCCCCCACATTAAAGTAATTTCTAATGCCAACTAGTAGAAATTTACTTTAAAGTAGAAAGAGGAATACACGCAACACAAGCATGAGAGATTTCTAGGAGCTATATGTCAAATGATATGTTCCAAAAAGATTTCATGACAAGCAATATCATACAATAAATCGTAAGGGGTCCAAAGATCCAAGGTTAATATGAATGTATGATAAATAATATATATCAAAATAATAATTTTGAATTGATATATAGCATTCCCCAAATACAATGAAACTATGAGTATAGAGGAAGAAGAGGACATGAACAGAAAATATTTTTTTTTGGTTCAACATAGAAGAGACCTAAATGTCTTGACACTTTTCATTATCCCAAAAAGGCATAAACATTATATTTAGGATAAATGAAAGAATGAAGATACATATAAGTAGGAATGTCACGATAGATCTGTTCCCTCTATATTCTTGTGCTAATAAGAGCATAAAGGGTCATATAAAAAGAACTAGCAAAAACAATACACACCAAGGAGCATGTTACAAGGATAATAGGTCATGAAAGTGTAGCACAAAGATAAGGGTACCACACTTGTGAGACGGTCTATAGAAAATCATTTGCATCCTAAAATTTCTCATCATATAGAGATGATGAGAAACATGCTAGAGGGATCAGATCAAGTGTGTTACGAGGAGAGGTTCTTGGTTTGATACATGATGGATTTTCACTAAGGATCATCACACATGCCCCCTATTAGCAAGAAACATAGTAGAGATCAAACTCTACTATAACCTACCACATAGGACTTGTAGAACCTAAGGCCAACAAGGAAGATGAAGTAAGAGGTGCCCTATAAGGGTCACATATCTCTAGGATAAAAATAATTGATATATGTATGTAATAGCTATCAGATTAGAATATGAGAATATAATTGAATATAATACGGAGTAGAGATTAAGACCTACTATTGTATCTATTGTATGAATTTATAAATATATGGAGTTATAGAGATATAATTAGTATATATTGTATGCACCTAAAAATGGTCTGGATAAATTTGATTAATTAAATACATTTATTTGATTAATTAACCTTTATTTCATCTACTTATAAATAAATAGAAATATTTATTTATATAGTTCACATTCTATTTTCTTTTATCTTAATTAAATAAGCAAAATTCAATAGTTTGTTTTATTTAATTATCTATTTTCCCCCATCTTAATTAAATAAACAAAATTACATAGTTTGTTTAATTATCATCTTCTTTTATTAAATAAACAAATTTAAATTGTTTTATTTAATGATATCTTCCCTCCAAAATTGAATAAAGTCTAAGTTTCAATTGAGCACATGTCTACAACTTTTCTCTCAATTAATTTGAAAGCTTTAAGTTGTATTCAATTTTATGATTTATCATTCCCATCATTTTTGGAACAAACTTTGAGCACATGGCTTCAATTCTTCCACTTTTTCTTCCTGAATGTTTTGCTGGGAGAAAACATTCCCCTTCTTTTTCTCCAACTTCTTCATCTTCTACTGTTGATTTATCCAGATCAAATCTGAACCATTGCCTGCTACCAACTCATAAATTGCCTTTGAAGATATATAAAATAAACCTCTTGCTACAAGAAATGGATCCCACTTTTATGCAATTTTACTCTACGGGAATCATATCAGAGCATTTTAGTATACAACATTTAGCAATTATCAAATAGAATCATTTTATTAATCATATTAGATCATAATCATGTCACAACATATCACATTAGTTGCATCTTAGTTTATCATATCATTTCATATCAGTATCACATCTTTCATTATCAATCATATCATTATCAACATCTTAGTATCATTTATTTTATTATTCTCATTCTCTAGGTTGTCATTTTAACAATCATAGTGCACACAATCTAAGAGCCACTTTGATTTAATAAATCCTTGGAGTTAGAGAGCAATGAAACGGTTTTAGAGATTTTATTATGTTTCAATTAGATTAAATATGTTGTTTGAATTCTCCAATAATTTTGCATTAAGGTGTGTTGTTATTATTCCATTTACACATATTTTCCACACACATAAATTGGCACCCACCGTGAGGCCGTACCCCATTTTTAACATTTTTCTAGAACGTGACTACAGGTTTTGATTTCTTTCTATTTTAGCGTGATCAAAAGTTCTTACGTTGCATCCGATATATATTTCAACGCATCTAAACACTATTTCGATGCATTGGAAGAACATTGTAGCGCATTGAAGCATTGTTACAACGCATTGGAATAAAATTTTGGCGTATAGAATTGATATTTTAGCACATTAATTACTGTCATAGCACATATGATAATTCTTTTAGCACATTCATTGATTACTTTAGAGCATCTACCAATTCTTTTAGTGCATCTGACTATTTTTATAGAAAATTGAAAGTTTGGATATTAATCACTATTTTTTGTGTTGTAGGTACAAAGTACGCTCGTCAAAGACAGTTGTTTGAAAATCTTATGCCGGTCAAAGATGAAATACTAAAAATTACTAATGGTTCTTGTAAGGTTTTGAAGTTATCATTTCTTTCTTTTATTTAAGATAGGCATCTAGCTTAAGTAAAAGAATTAATTGAACACTTTGTCTACTATGTTTGAAGTGATAGGCTTATGCTCTCCCCTTAACTTGGTGATGAGAATGCTAGAATCACTATTTCATGCTTTTATTAACACCTTTAGAAGGCCTGTTGTAGCTAGAAAAAGTACTCACCCTACGGGAATGACCTAAGTGGGAACAACCAAAGCCAGTTTTTCCAACCCACTATAATCAAAAGCGAATTTGAGGAAAATCTGAAATTCGACAGAAGTGTGCAAGATAACCATCCCCAAATCCTTTGTTCTAAAGGTTGGGAGGTATCCTGAGGGATTTTATCTATAAAATTTAAGTTAGAATCCAACCGTGTCAGTTTTTGAACACTTTCTATATCATAGTGCAAGGGGAGGGAAAACTCTGCCCCCAAGACACTCACCATATAACTATCAGAGACCCTAGCCAAAAGTGGAGGATTTGACTTTTGGTTAAGACTTGGGAAAGGAAAAAACACGAGCGCCCTCTAGGGGGTGACATGGCTATGTGAGCTAACATAGTTTCAAGATATGGGCTATGATATTTTTAGTGACCTTTTGAGAATAGAAAACTACTTGAACTATCTTTATTGTGTCATACCAGTGAAAATTGAAAGAATCAGACCTGATTCTAGAACGCACACTATATGTTTGATGAGTATATTTGAAACAAGTTGTTTACAAGCTTGTTGTTGTGTGTAAAGTCATGTTTTTAAAGAAATCATCCAATCAAAAGCAATCAATTTCCATAGTCCAAAAGAAAACAAATCAAATACAAGGTCATCAATTATAAGTTTACATTCTAGAGGGGAAAAAATCCATTTATTAAAACCAAAGCAAAAATAAACTATCAAAATACTGAAGACTCCCAAAATAGCACATTCACTCTCTTTTGTAGTGCATCCAATCTGTTTAATGATGCAAAGACCTATCATTTAGTGCATAGGAGGAAAAATCTAGTGCATAGGAGTAAAAATCTAGTGCATAGGAGGAACAGTCTGGCGCATAGAAGGAACAATACAATGCATACAACCTTTTTAATAGTGCATCAAAACAATATTTTAACACATTGGCCAATTCTTTTAGCACATACGAGGACTGTTATAGCGCATCCACTAAATAAAAAACTAGAGAGTTATTTTCATTATCTGTCAGACTTTTAACATCCAAATTTGGATTCTCATTAGAACAAAAGCATGTCTAAATCAAAACTAGAGTCTTAAACCATCAAGAAATGAACCTTACAAGTGAAAATTTTCAAATTAAACTGATATCTACCATCCTAAAGTGTCTAAACCATAGCACATTTGATTAAAAGCTAAGTTTTATTATTAGGATCAGTCATCCTACTTCAAGAAATGAAGTTGTATAATAATTTTTATTAACTTAAGTATAATAAATAGAATCTATCATTCTATTTGACTCAAATTTAATATCCTTGACACTATTTCCAACCAAGATAAAAAGTTTAGTGGACAATTAAAATAGTTGTATTCTAGTTTTTACAAGGTCACAAAGACTAAAACTTCAAGAGAAGGAAAATAAAAAATCAAACAAACATGTATGAGATTGAGGAGAATCTACTCAATAGATCCAACAACCATGATAATGATGAAATATATGAAGAGGGTCTACAAAATATGCAACAAGACCCCAAGTTCCATAAAGTTATGGAGAAAATTTTGGAGAAAGATGGGGAAAGTATCTTTTGATGTTAGTTGATTTGGGTGTCAAAGTTCCAAAGGAATTTGATATTAATAGACTGAAAGAAACACCTAAAAGAGTTGAGACTGGAATACAAAATATAGATGAAGTGGTTGCAATGCAACATCAACTACAAACCTTACAACAACAATTCCAAGATATGCAAACAGGAACTACTAAGAGGTATTTTCTACAGGATATTTGTCCATATCCTTTTTCTCAAAATGTGAACATGATTCCATTTCCAAAACACTGTGAATTCCCAAAGTATGATAAATACAGTGGAAAAATAGATCCTCTTAACCATGTAAGGGAATTTTGAGCTATGAGCTTAGAGTTTACCCATGAAGAGACATACTTGATGAGACTCTTTCCATGAAGCTTAGGTGGACAATGTATGGAGTGGTTCTCTAAATTAACTCCAGCAATTAGATCTTTTGAAGATCTAGTTAACAAATTTATAACTCAATACTCCTATAATATACAACATGATATCACAATGACGGATCTTTGCAATGCTAAACAATAGAAAGGTGAAACATTTCTCTCATTTTTGTAAATATGTAGAAGTTTTTTTGCAAGATATCCACATTCCATACTTGAAAAAGAAAAGATGGAACTATTCATTGATAGTTTAAATGAAAACATGAGTTGTAGATGAACTACAATGTCCACCTACATTCAAGAAAATAATCGAAAATGGTCTCAAGATAGAAGAATCTTTCATCAAGAGAGGAGTCCTAAAAACATACAATTAAGGATCAAACAATGTCAATTCCTCAAATCACAACAACAACAACAATAAACCCAAATTTTGGCAGAAATATAGAAATGTTGGAAATAATGAGGTAGTGGTTGAAATGAAAAACACAAAACTAACATTCAATTGAACAACATCAGCCACTAAGACAACTCACAACAATAATCAAGGCAAATATCTAAATACAAATCACAACAACAATTCAAACAATGTTGGATCTCAATCACTACCATTCCAAAAGCTATCAAATCAGAGAAAATTCATGCCTTTAGGATAATCATTGGAATCAACATTGAAGGAAATTACTGAAGCTAAAATTGTAACATCGCAAGAGCCATGGAATTGGGATCCACAAGTCAAACCATTTTGGTGGAATGATGCACATTACTGTGATTATCATAAAAATAAAGGTCACAAAATAAATGAATATTGGCAATTGAAACATTTGGTCCAAGATATGATTGAAAACAAGAAAATATTTGTTGAAGGACCACAAACAAACAATGATCATGGGGCTTTCAAGAATCCTCTACCAAATTCTGACAAGGGTGAAGCATCTTCCTCAAATGGTAAAGGCAAGAATGTAAACTATGTTTATGACTCCAATATTCTCCATATCAAGGTAGTTGAAGATCCAACTAATAACATCCAAATAAGTGATGAACATGATCTTGTTGTTGCTGAAAATCAAATAAATGATTTTTTTGCTACTGATAATCATATTAATGACATCATTACAGTGGATCATCAAACCACAAACATTGTTGCAAAGGAAAATTATATCAACATCACAAAAATCAGAGAGAGTCAAGAATATCAACCAGTCAATGTGACTACAAGGGGACAAGCTAAGGTAATATTGAAAGGAGTTACATCTAAATCATATGATGTTCATTCTACAATCAAAACAATTGTTGCCCCTACAAATGAGTACAACATAATCGATCAATTGAAGAAAATACCAACACAAATCTCAATATTGGAACTCTTGAAAATATCACCAACACACAAGGAGATCTTAGAACAAGCTCTTGTTGCCACAACAGTACCCAATAATCTAGAAGTAGACCAATTCTAGGCTATGGTGGGACACTTAACCGATCCTTACTACATATCATTTTCCAAACATGATGATGTATCACTAAACCATCCACACAATGTTTCCCTCCATATTGAGGTTCTCATTCATAAACATCGAGTCAAGTGTGTTCTTATAGATGGTGGAGTTGATTTGAATATTTATACTTTAAAATTGATCTGTGCACTAGGATATTCTGAAAATTTTATTGACGCAAGAAGGAAAATCACAATAAAAGTATATGATGATGAGGAGAGATCTTCCAAAGGATTGATTGTTTTACCTATCAGAATGGGACCAATTGTGAAAGAAATAGTCTGCCAAGTGTTGGATAAAAAGCTAACGTAGAATATACTCTTGGGATGTCCATGGATTCATGAGATACAAGTCATGTCTTCCACATTTCACCAATGCTTGAAGTTCCCAATCAATGGACATGAAATAACCATCTTAGCAGATTCAAACAATCCCCAACAATTTAACATTATTAAAGCATCTCAAGACACCTTTGTACCTCATAATAGGGAAGCTAACACTCCAATTTCATCAAACAATGAGAAATAGTTAAATTTTTATCAAAATGGGTTGAGAAGAAGGACCCATCAAAAGATAAAGGTATTGTTGATACTACTACTTCAAACAATGAAAACTCTTTATCAAATCAATTCAAAGAAAATATCCATTTAATAGACAAAGGCATGGGAGAGTATTCCATTCAACAATATTTATGTCTTTGACAATTGTTGCCTTTGCCAAGAACTTATGGACAACCATCAACATTAAAACAAAAATAATCACAACCTACAATAGTTCTTGATGGAAGATTTGTAAAGGCAAGAACTTTGATTGATGAATCAGAAGATAAGGTTGTCCTGAATTGGCTCTACAAAGGCGAGGACACATCTACATCAATAACCCCCAAAATACAAATGGATAAATATGGTAAAGGAAATAAAATACTAGAGAAGATGGGGTATCAAGGACAGGGACCTATTGGAAAAAGGAAGGAAGGCATTGTAGAACATATTCAACTTCTCACACTTCAAGAAAAAGACAAGTCTAGTTTGGGATACAAAGAGGATACAAAGGAAGAAGCCACCCGAAAGGTTGTGGAACATATTCTACAACTACAAGCTAGTGACCACTATGAAACTGACTCAAATGAGTATGAGTGGGATTCATTATCTAAGGTTTCTTTTGAGGAAAAACAAATGGATTTAATACAAAGGTATACACCCAAGCATGAGGAGGGACAAAGCTTAGGGAATAGACCTCTTGTGTTTAGATCATAGAATATTGATGATTCAAGCGAGGATGAGAAGATATCGAGTGAATTAGATGATCTAGAAGAGAGTAATGTCATAAACCTCAACATAGCCATTGATAACTTTGACAATGTTGCTATCAAAACCCTTATTGCCCTTGACTTTAGTCAATCTGATAACCTTTTACCTTTACTACACCTTGAACTTATCGACTAGGAACCAACTGAACCTATCAATGTACCTATCTTTGTGAATGATGATGTGATCATTAACTTTCTCTATTCTGACCAACTTAATACAAGCTCTATCCATAAAACTCATAATGAAGCTTCAATTCAGGAGGGTGTCAAATCTTCTAGCTGCAAAAATTAAAAAAAGAACAAAAGATCTAATTGTGAAAACCATTTAATGGCAGTGTTAGATCTAGAAAAAGTAAAAACAAAGAGCACATTTGACAGTGAAAACCTCTCTAAGGCACTAAAGGATGGAGGATTTGACACTCTTCCAGAACACTATCATGAGAGGTCATCAATGTTGGTTGAGCCAACTCAATCTATCAACGTCGACACAACAGAAGAGGTGAAGACATTGCATCTGGCAACATCTATGACTGAACAAGAAAAACTAGATTTCAACAAGTTCTTTGAAGAACGACCAATCAAATTTTCCTAGTCTTAATCTGATATGCTAGGTTTAGATCCAAATCTTCTGATGCATCATCTATCTTTACCAACGAGAGTGAAACCTATCAAGCAAAAATTAAGAAAAATGCACCCACATATTGCTTTGTTGGTGCAGGTAGAGCTCAAGAAACTGTTAGACGCTAGATTCATTCGATCTATTGATTATGCTAAGTGGATCTCAAAAATTGTACCCATTTCTAAACCACCAACTTGGATCTCAAAAATTGTACCCATTTCTAAACCAAATGGCAATATCAGGATATGTACCAACTTCAGGGATCTCAACAAGGTGTGTCTAAAAGATGTTTTTCCCTTGCCTAACATTGATATTATTGTAAACTTGACAACAAGACACGCTATGTTGTCCTTGATGGATTGATTTTTTGGTTATAATCAAATCAAGATAGCACCAGAGGATCAGGAGAAAACAACGTTCACATGTCCATGGGGAACATTCTACTATAACATCATGCCTTTTGGGTTGAAAAATGTGGGGGCTACATATCAGAGATAAATGACCACCATCTTCCACGACATGATGCATACTTTTATGGAGGACTATGTGGATGATATATTGGAAAAATCATATATAAGAGAAGGACATCTAGAAATCTTGGACAAATTTTTCACTCATCTAGAAAGGTTCAATGCCAAATTAAATCCTAAGAAATGTGTGTTTGGTGTAACATTAGTGAAGCTGCTGGGGTACATAGTTTCAGAGAAAGGTATTGAAGTGGATCCTGCCAAGGTCAAGGCTATTATGGAGATGCCACCACCTAGAAATATCAGTCAGCTGCGGTCTCTACAGGGAAGGCTTCAGTCAATCTCAAGGTTCATTTCTCAGCTAGCAGACAAGAGTCATTTGTTCAATCACTTGTTACATAAAAATATCTCTTTCAAATGGGATAAAAAATGTGAAACCACTTTCAATCAACTAAAGAAATATTTAATGTCTTCACCAATATTGGTGCCACCTAAAAAAGGAAGGCCATTATTACTTTATATAGCAACAATGAAGATTTCATTGGGCACTCTATTGGCATAGGAAGATCTTGCAGGAAAGGAACAAGCTATTTATTACATCACTAGAAATTTGAATGGTTATGAGATAAATTACACATTCATTGAGAAATCTTGTATGGTGGTAGTATTTGCTACACAACAACTACACCATTACATGCTAACTCACATAGTTAAACTCATAGAAAAGATAGATCCACTGAAGTACTTGCTCAGCAAAGTTGTTTTAATAGGAAGGCTAGCCAAATGGGTCATGGTCTTGAGTGAGTTTTATATCGAGTATGTAGGTCTAAAATCCATCAAGGGATTGGTGATAGTTGATTAGTTAGTTGAAGAACCTCTACAATTTGATCATCCAATGAGCATCAAATTTCTTGATGCAAATGTTCTTATCGTCACGCTACAACATTGGATGCTATATTTTTATGGATCCTACTCACAACATGGATCAAGCAATGGAATATTATTTGTCATACCTTAAGGACATACTATTCTAAAGTCCTACAAACTCAACTTTCCTTGTACAAATAATGTAGCTAAATATGAGGCATTAATCATAGGCATCAAAGTAGCAGTTGAATGGAATATCACAAGATTGTAGGTCTATGGCAATTCACAACTGATCATTAATCAAGTAAATGATGCTTATCAAAAAAAGGATGACAAGTAGCTTCCATATAAGAGAATGGTGGATGATTTCAAAAAGTACTTCACTAAAATCAAATTTGAACAGATACCCAAAGAGGAAATTTTTTTTGTTGATGCTATGACTACAATTGCTTCTCTCTTGCAGATACCAGAAAAGTGAAGACATTATGAGTTTATGGTAGAACAAGTGTCTAATCTCGCTTACGAAAATCCTGAATCCCAAACCATATGCCATATCATTGACCCTGAAACCTCCATCTATGGGAAAATATATATACTTAAAGGACAATACCCTTCCACTTGACCTTTCCCGCAATGAAAAGTGAAACTTCATTCGCCAAACTATATGACATACCTTAATAGATGACATAATTTACCATTGAGGTCTAGATGGTACTCTCTTATGGTGTCTAGAATGTGTTGAATCTGAGACAACCTTACGTGAGGTTCATGAAGGTATTCGTGGGACTCACTCAAGAGGACTAACTCTAGCAAAGAAACTCCTCCGATTAGGGTATTACTGGCCAAATATGGAGAAGGATTCTTTTCAGTATGTAAAGAAATGCCAAAAATGTCAAATCCATGGAAATCTTATTCATGCACTAGCACAGGAATTACAACCCTTCACATCAGCATGGCCTTTTTGTCAGTGGAGACTAGATCTGGTAGGTAAAATTCACCCTTCTTCGTCAAATGGATACAAATTTATCATTACAGCCACATAGTACTTTACAAAGTGGATTGAAGCTATACCCTTGAAAACTATCATAGGACAACAAATTCCATCCTTCATCTTAAATTACCTTATATATTGATATGGGGTTCCTCAGTCCATCATCATAGACAATGGTAGACCTTTTAAGAATCAAGATGTCCAAGAACTGTGTGAGTAGTTTCATATCCAACATCACTTTTCAACATTGTACTATCCTCAAGGAAATGGCCAAGCAGAGGCCTCAAATATAACTATACTAAAAAATTTAAAGAAAATGGTCAACGATGTTGGGCATGATTAGCATGCTCAACTAAATCCTTCTTTGTGGGCATATAGAACCAACATCAGAACACCTACGAGAGATATATCATATGCATTGGTATATGGATCAGAGGCCATTCTACCTATTGAGGTTGAATTACCATCACTCTAAGTGTCACTAAAAGGGATTATTTCAAATGAGGACTATCGAGTGTCTAAACTTCAGGAGTTGGAACTATTAGATGAGTGTCATCAACAAGTTGTGGATCACTTAAAAGAATATCAATAGAGGATGTCTAGAAGCTACAATCATAGAGTCAAACGAAGGGAATTTCAGGTTGGTGACTTGGTATTAAAGGAAAACCCTCGCAATCAACAAGATCATGAAATTCAGGGTAAGTTTGAACCAAATTGGCTAGGTCCCTTTGTCATCATATCAGTCTATGGATCAAGAGCTTATCAACTGTCTACACTGAAAGGGGATTTGTTTGATGAACCTATCATGAGTATACATCTCCAAAAATTATATACTTGAATATCCAGTGCACGGTGAAAGTCTTGAAAATACAAAAAAAATAAAAAAATGTCATAAAAAAATGTCATAAAAAAATGGCCGCCTTGATGAAAACCGGGAAAATAGGCATCTTGGTGACAAAAAATAAAAAATAAAAAAGAAGAAAAGAATTATAAAATCTGAAAAGTGCAATAAAAACAAGTAGTGAAAACTTGGCAACAAGCGCTATTTGAGCATGTCTTGGTCATTCACTTTCGCCATCATTCTGCATATCATTGGGAACTTCATATACATATCCTAGCAATGCGGTCGTGTCTCACCCTAGCTTGGTGGAAAAATATTGAACTCATTGGGGGAAATAAACTTTGGGATTAAACAAATGGACAAACAACAATATGACAATGCAACAAACACAATGATCATAGAGACAGCCAACTTTGAACAATCAATCATCACTTATCAGAAAATCAAACCATCCAAGTCAAACAGGTTAAATCAATCAATCAAATCAAATCTAAATGGATGATTTTCTTTTGAAAACATGATTTTATTGCTTAACCTTGAATGTTCACATGTTGTACTTTGATTGTTGTTATAATATCTTTGGAGCAACTCAATGATGTATTGAACTAGAGAAGCCAGGAAGGAGTATGATTTTTCTTTGTTTGCTTTCGGATTCACCTAGAAGAATGATTGATTCTTGTTTGTTTTACATAAGAAATTCTCAGGTCATCTCGGTTTAATTATAGCTAGATGCTTGTGTTAGCTTGCAATATCAAAAATCATGAAAGAAGTACTCAGGTCATGATGGTCTAACTTATACCATTGATGCTTTTACTCACTTTCAATATTTTAAAGGCTCAATGATGATAGAAAGCATGATAAATGTATTGTTAAGATGATAAATTTTGCATATGTAGATTTACATGGTTAAATTATATTGCATTCATATTAGCTTTGCATTTACAAAATATATTGTTTTTAGGTTGGAAAATATTTTCCAAAATAATATTATCTATATCATTTAATGGAATGAGTATACTTGACATTACAAAAACATTATCATTCTCATATAAGTGGCATAATCATTTGCATAAAATAAATATATTTTCACTATCATATCACTGATTCATCCATACATCTGATCAGATGTTTGCATTATCAATTCATTCATGCATTACATCATATATTTACATTAAAAAATATCAAAAATAAATTGCATGCATAATATTTGCATCATCATAAAACCATTTCAACTCACATCCACATCATTCATAATTCATAATTCATTAACATTCATCTCATGGCATATTCATATTAACATCATTTTACCATTGCATCCATATATCATAAATTTCATCAGTGCATATTCACATCATCATATAAACATCAAATAGAATATAAAATGGAAATTAAATGCATATATCATAGAAAACCATCATGGAATCATATAGACGCATATAGATCAATAAATTTCAAGAGATACAATATCAAGATGACAGTGAGTCAAAATTAGAGTGTACATCATCAAAATGTATCAAAATGCATTAGATAGTGATCATGGAAGCTATGAGGTGCTCCCCCCAAACCTTGTTGGCCTTTCTAAACTTGCACTTGATGGCCCTACACCTGCTCCACCTATACCTGGATCTTGGCCTGGGTCTTGACGTGGTAGCTTTGTCACACCCATATTGGTGGTTTGTGTGTGGCTGCGTGTAGATCGAGACTAAGTGTATCTCACCCTCTTCCTTTTTGGTGCAACTACATGATATCGAACTCGATAATACTCAGCCTCTTTGGTGACTCGACTGAACTCTCTCATCATATCACCTAACGAGGTCCCCTCAGCCACTCTCTGCAATCTATCAGATAATGCTACGACTTGCTCACCATGTTGGCTAGCTGCATTCCTCTCAACTATCAATGTGGCTACCTGAGCCTGTGCCTGTGCAGCCTGTGCATGTGATTGTGATAAAAATGCCTGCATTTGAGCTAACTGACCCTATGGTGTCTAGGATTGTACATGTAAGGTAGCTATCTGTGTCTGCTACTACTGCAAGGGTAGCCCAATCTACACATGTTGTTGTGCCACTGCCACCAAATATCTCCTTTGAGGAACCATGAAGTCTCTCACATCAAATGGTACAACACCACCACCTCTACCACCACCACCACTTCTGTCACCCCCATCTCCATCATCCCCATCATCATCATCTCCATCATCATCACTGCTCTTGGCCACCTCCATCACCTCCTCCACCATCCCCTCCTCCACATCTCCTCCACCTCTCCTCTGCTTGCATCCATGAACTACCACCCTCTCCTCCTCATCCAATAAAGGAAAAGCCTCATCTGGTCTAGAGATCCATGGGAAGGGATGTAAAAATAGATACTATGCATACTCATCATATATCTCTGCCTCAACAACCTCTAGAAGATACTCCCAAAAAATCAACTACAACCCTTGATACTCCTCAAATTTTGCATCATAGGATAGGGTAGGCCCCCACTTTGATGAGTCCATATATCACCATGCATAGTGAGTGACACCCTATGGCATACCCTATAATCTTCCATATTGCCACATAACCCTCCTCAAAATAAATCTCTCAATAATAAACTGGGTCCTCTTGATAAGATACATGGACTGACAAAAATACAACATCTCTATATCGTCCTCTACCCATAGCTTGCAACCAATGTAAGGCCGCCATACAACAACCTCAAGATCTATTGGCAAGAGACACTGCAAATATCATTTGGTGGTGTCATTGATGGCAACCCTAGTCAATGATTGGATCCATGTGTCATCATTTGATCATACTGATAGTCAGATTGAAAACACTCAAGGAAGAACATAACATCTGAAAGTTTTGTGTTCATTGATTCACATGAATATTTTATGCTAATATTTTTTGCTACGTATCTTAGGGAAGGTTGATCGATGTATGCTTTGTGTTATTTGTGAATCTCAGTGCCTCATATTGATCCGTGTGCGAGTTATAAGATCCGATTGGTTAATTTTATGTTTTATCAATACAAAAGTCGACTTCATGAATATATTATGTCGCAGATGTTTGACAAGTAATTGCTTAAGTATTTTTGTGTTCATACAAGTTGATGTTGATAATTTCTATTCTATATTCAACTTTGGTTGGTGCACATCAAGGATTACTCATGAATTGAGCCGACAATTTGGTAATGTTCTCATATATTGTTAAAGCCGACATATGGGCGATTAATCTTTAATCATGGATATATATAGGAGATCAATCATATCATTTTGATAGATGAATAAGGTTTTTCAATGTGTTTTATGAATATCAATAGAGCAGAAGAGAGATAATGCACAGTTTCACTTGTACATAAAGGATTTTGTGATGCGAGTTTGAGCATAACAGAGCAGAAATGCATAATCAGTCTGAAGGATAGAAGATTGATTGTTGATCCTAACTATAACTATAATCAAGCATATGTAGATTCTAATCTCTCAATTCATTTCATTAGATGGATTTAATCTGATTATCTTTGTAAGATAGTGAGTCTTCTTTGAGCAGTGAGCTCTAAGTAGTGTGCCTGAATGCAAGTGCATTCCCCATATTGTAAACTTCATTTGAGTATACTTAGATCATATTGTGGATTGGCCATCCACTGTGGTTTTTCCCCTAACAGGGTTTCCATGTAAAAATCCTAGTGTTATGGTGTTATGATTATTTTCTTTATGTTCATGCATATTTATTTTGATTGAATGGTTAAATGCTTGAAGGATCAAATTAACAAAGTTAAAAATAACACAACACTAATTCAACCCCCCTCTCAGTGTTGCTTGATTCCAACAATTGGTATCAAAGATAGTTCCTCAAAAGAATTCTAACAACTTGGGGAGATCTTGGAAAGTGTTTCAATGGATTCAAATAGTCTTCAGCAACAAGTTTTGGTGGCCCTAGATGATCTTGATCAGTCAAAATCTAAAATTCAAAAATTGCAAGAAAACCTCATAGATGTTGAGAAATTCATTAAATCATTGAAAGATAAAATCAATAATTCCAGAGAGAAGAGAAAGGAAATCTATGATCAGATTAAGTAGATTCATAGTAAAAGCATTGAAGATGAGCAACTGAGTCAATCCCTAAAGGAAAAGATAGAAGAATGTGAAAATCTTACCAGAGAGAATACATTCCTAAAGCATGAGATGTAATGTATCATGATGAGGATGACCAAGGAGATTTAAGATAGAAAGAAGAATGAAGATAAGCTTGCACAATCCTTGAAAGAAAAAACTGAAGTATGCAGCCGTTTGGATAATGAATTGGAACAATCTAAAAACAATTAGGAAATGTTTGAAAAACATATTGATGATCTCAGAGATGAACTTGCTACTGCAAATGAGTACAAAGAGAAGTTCAAGGCTAGCTCAGCTAAGCTTGATGAATTGATTAAAGGTTAGAGGACCGATGGTGACAAGAGAGATCTTGGATATGAAGAAGGAGAAAGTTCCAAATTTGGACAAAGGAGATTCAGACAAAGAAATCAGATGAACCAATTAGGAAGGAATCCGGTAAGACAACCTAATGCTCAAAAATTTAATGGTCACTATTTTACTTGTAATAATTTTGGTCATATGGATTCTTAGTGTAGAAGTGGGATGAATTCAAATAGTGCATCATTCTTAGGTCAGTTCTTTAATTGCAATAAGTTTTGTCATAAGTCAAATGAATGCAAAAATATGATGAACAACTCTCATAGAGATGTCAAATGTTATAGATGAAATAGAATTGGCCATATTGCTAACCAGTGCAAATCAAGAGAAAATCAGTGGAACAATTGGTTTGGATAGAGAAATTTTGTGTGCTATAACTACAAGAAATTTGGTCACATTGCCTGATTTTGTTGGAATAGAAAAGGTTTGGTAAATCAAAGGAGAAACATACAAAAGGATGTTAAGGGAAAAGGAAAATTCACTACAGATGTGATCAGGAAGTAAATGCAGAATAAATGGGTGATGAAAAGTCCCTCTGATGAAGGAAATGCACCAACACCAGAACCTACTTCTGGTAGTTCATCTGGGAATTAGTTTTAGGCCTTTGGCCTAGGGGAGCTGTCAAGAAAATCTATTAACCTCTTGTCGGTAACTGACACCGAAATGTGGAAAAGTACAGTAAGCGTACAGATGCTCTATAGATGATGTTGAATCTATTAGAGAGAGTATTATGAGTATTGGAGGTTTGTAGAAGAATTATTTGTCACGGGGCATGAAAATAGGGTAACCAAATCAGTTAGGGTAAAATCATTTATTGCGACAAAAAGGGTTAAGTGTACGAATGATAAAAGTTCATTTCTATCTTTCATTTGTCACTTTGCATTTTTAAGAAAAGAAGTTTGAAGAGCTCTAAGGTGATCTTTGGCAAATTGAGGTGAAATCTAAATGTGAAGGAGTTTCTTCAATCAAACTGTGATTTGATGAAAAGGTATTTATCGAAAAACCTGTGAATGTGAATTTGTTAAAAAGGCTACTCCATTGGTAGTTGAAGTCAAGGATAGACCCTATCCCAAATTCAAATGGCATCCTTTCAAGTTCATTGAGACAGACCCATTGGGAGAATTCTAGTCTATTCTGTATGACGTCTTACATACTACGGATATTAGGGCATATATCCATGGAACCATTGAAGAGATATGAAGCTCATAACTACTAAATTTGTATAGAAATCACATTATTGGAGAGTATTTATGTGTCAAGCTAGAATTCAAAACCCTAGAAGAGAAGGAATTTATACAGATTGTTAAACTTCCCATGTTTGAAAAGAACAAATGGTTTTGGTACATATTGAGAAAATTTCACGATGAATTCATGTGGTTGAGTATACCCTTTAAGATTACAAAGGAGGCTATAAGTGTTATTACAGGTTTAAATTCTTCTGGTGGATTTCCAATTTTGAAGTCTATAAAGAATAAAATGGTGACTGATGCAATAGGTTCACAATATGACATAAGAGCCATGACTATCGAAGATAGCATTGAAGTGGATGTGAAGTTTGCATCGATGATCATTGGCTATAGGATTTATCACTCAAGTCGAGATAATTTAGTATCTAGTACAACCATTTATGCAACTTATCAAATGGTGAAGGAGAATGCATATTATGACTTGTGTGAGCTACTCAAGAGTCAGCTGATGGAAAACCTTGGTAAGATAAAAAAGGACAAGAAAAAATCCTTAAAGTATGGTAATTTGTTGTTATGTTTGTTCTTTGACTTCATGAGTGAAGTTTTGGGTGTTGGGAAAGTGCATTGGCAAGGTGGTCAGCCTATAGCTATACATATTAGAGAAATGTTGTATGGAATTGGAAATTGTCAAGCCAAAAAAACTACAATTTGGGGATACTTCAAGAAATTTCAGAGTATGATGCATGCTAGAGAAAGAATTCCTACTTCCATTGTGGAGAAGTATAAGGACTTAATTTTTTTTATGATAGACATTGATCAATGCATGATGGAAGTTGTTGATCCTAGAGCAATTTGGATTATTCCAATGGGATATGAAGTTGAGGAGAACATTCTGGAAATGTATGCACAACATCTGTTGAATAAGCCTTGGGATACATCAGAAGAAAGGTTCAGTACTTATTCAAAAAAAGATATACATGTGCACAATGAACTAAGGAAACCTATGATAGTTAGAAGAGTGAGAAAAGAGGTGGAAATATTTGTAGAGAGCATGGGCATATCTGTAGAAGTAGTAAGAGAAGCTAGAAAAATGGAGAGAAAAATAAAAGAAAAGAGCTAGCAGAAATTAAATCTGCTAGTCCGGTAGCATCCTCTGCTCGAACTAGGTCAACAAGGAACTTTGCATCCCTATCCACCCATGTAGCAAAGTCAATTCCTGTGAAAACTCAATCCAAGGTATCCAATAAGAGGAAGAAGAATAAGAGAACAAGAGTCTATGAATTTGTCTCAAAAGATGAAGAGACTGATTCTGATGAAGATGTGAGAGAAATAAAGAATATGGGCACCTAGGCAACAAAGGTTACTAAAAGAAAGCACTCCAGTGGAGAAGACAAAGCAAAGAAAAAGGTAAAAATTGACAAACCTGGTATGTCAGTAGAAGAGGTTGAGAAAGCTTTGGTTAAAGATGGAAATCTTAAGCCGCTTTGTAAATGGTATGAAACCTTTGATAAATCTGATTCAAGAACTCTTGAGGAGTCTACAGTAAAGAATTTGAATGTTTTCAATAAATTTCTTATTGAAATAATGCCCGATTTACCAAAATCTTGTATCAAATTTTGGAAATGAGAAGACTGAATGCTAGAACAAAAGAAGAGAAAATGAGAGAAATAATTCTTGCAGAGTTTTGTCCAGTGGTGTCTATGGAAAAAATGAAAGCAATCCTGAATAAAGCTAAAAGGGAATTCAAGAACAAGAAAAGGGTGAACAAGATAATGATTGGTCAGACTAAAGAAGTTGCAGAAGAAATTGAACAAATTTTGAGAAAAGTTTTGTTAAGTTATAGAATTGATGTTGTCTTTGAAGGAACACATGATAAAGATGTCTCATTTGGTCCGACAGGAGAAGAAGAAAAATAAGATATAGTTGAGGATACTCAGATTCCTCTTGATGTGGATAATACAGAAATACCTATGGTGAATGAAGTTCCTGAAATTATATCAGTTCAAATTCCTGAAGTTAAGCAAGAATCTCCAGCTGTAGAAATAATGGTTGAGGAAAAGAAAGTTGATGTAAAGGAAGTGTCGGTGGAAGCAAGAGACACTGCAAAGATAGTAAAGAAATTTATGGTAGAATAAAAGGAAGAATTTGAACCTAAATTGGTTGAAGGTCCTATCGATCTATCCAATTTGTCCCCAATTCAAAAAATGAAGGTAGCATCATTTGCCTAGGCAAAGGCTAGAGAAGAATTATTGAAATCTCATATTGAGGATAGTGAGCTCTTAAACCTTGCATCTGGAGTTCTAGAGAAAATAATGCCTACTCATGTCAAGGATCATCAAGTTCCTCCTCCGGTGAACTAAAGAAGCTCATTAACTCTGTAAGTACTCATTTCGAGTCACTTGAGAAGTCAGCCATGATTAAAGTTCGGAAGGAATTTGATGCCAAAAGGTTAAGTAAGCTGAAAGAAATGATAACTAAAGAAAAAAATCTATTAGCCACCTGTGTGAAGAATGTTCAAAGTGCTTTATCTAAAGGTGGAAATATTTATAATTCATGTTTGTCTTTGACCAAATTTATTGAAGTCAATGAGGAGAAGGTTAAGGATCTTGAAAAATAGATAGCTACTATTTCTGAAGTTTTTGATCCCTTAGCTAGTGGTGTTGAAAAGCTAGAAGGTGAAGTCATATCTTTTCTTGACAAGATAAGGAGCTTGAAGCATGACAATGACAAAATTGTTGAAAGGGCATGTGAACTTAGAGGCCCAATTGGTCCAAAGATAGAAATAATGTCAAGTGCATTAAAGGAAGCTGAAGATGCTAAGGTAGTTGGTGATCTAGTGAACCTCAAGTCTAGAGAGACACAATCTTACTTATTTTGTGGTCACATAATTTTTTTGGAGAGTATCAAAAGAGTTTGGGACACAAATTTGATCCTGTTGAAGAAATATTTTGCAAATATTTTCAAGTTTGTGTAAGTTACAGTCTGAAGATTTTGTTCAATTTTTGGTATGCGTTTTCCCCAAATTTTTCCATTGATATCAAAGGGGGAGAGAAGTAGAGTGAAAAATGTATAATCATCTAAGGGGGAGATTTGTGTTTTTGAAATTTTGAAGAGTGACAGTGTATTTATGTTGGTACTGATCCGACACTTAGTCATTTTTCACTAAGTTTTGCCATCAATGCCAAAGGGGAAGATTTTTTACAAGAGACATTGCAAATATCATTTGGTGTTTTCATTGATGGCAACCCTAGTCGGTGATTGGATCTGCATGTCATCATTTGATCATTCTGACAATCAGATTGAAAACAATCAAGGAAGAACAGAGCATCCGATAGTTTTTTGTTCATCGATTCACATGAAGAATTTTTGTTAATATTTTATGCTACATATCTCAAGGAAGGTTGATCGTTGTATGCTTTGTGTTATATATGAATCTTAGTGCCTTGTATTGATCCATGTGCGAGTTAGAAGATTCAGTTGGTTAATTTTTTGTTTTATCAGTACAAAAGCTAGCTTCATGAATATATTATGTCACAGATGTTTGAGAAGTAATTGATTAAGTATTTTTGTGTTCATACAAGTTGATGTTGATCATTTCTATGGTATAGCCAACTTTGGTTGGTGCACATTAAGGATAACTCATGAATTGAGCCGACAATCTGCTAATGTTCTCATATATTGTTAAAGCCGACATATGGGAAATTAATCTTTAATTGTGGATATATATAAGAGATCAATCATATCATTTTGATAGATGAATAAGGTGTGTCGATGTGTGTTGCAAATATCAGCATAGTAGAAGAGTGATAATGCATAGTTTCACTTGTGCAATAAGGATTTTGTGATGCGAGTTTGAGAAAAACATAGCAGAAGTGCATAATCAGTCTGAAGGATAGAAGATCAATTGTTGAGCCTAAGTGGAATTGTAATCAAGCATATGTAGATGCTAATCTCCCAGTCCATTTCATCATATGGATTTAATTTGATTATCTTTGTAAGACAATAAGTCTTCTTTGAATAGTGAGCTCTAGGAAGTGTGCTTGAATGCAAGTGCATTCCCTATATTGCAAACTTCATTTGAGTATACTCAGATCATATTGTGGATTGGCCATCCATCATGGTTTTTCCCCTAACATGGTTTCCATGTAAAAATCCTGGTGTTATGGTGTTATGATTGTTTTCTTTATGCTCATGCATATTTATTTTGATTGAATGGTTAAATGCTTGAAGGATTAGATTAACAAAGTTAAAAATTGTACAACACTAATTCACCCCCCCTCTTCGTGTTGCTTGATTCCAACAAGATCATCAAGAATACGCCTCCAATACTCCAATTTTCCCAGCCTATGTTGAACAACTGGACCTATATAACCATGAAAATGAGGCCTCCCAATGGGCTGATGTCTATCTGCAATGGGACGTGTGATGGAAATATGCTCCCATGCCCATACTTGTAATAAAGTGACTCTAACTGACAAACTACATCCTCTGAGATAAACAACCTGGTGTAAATCATGGTATAAATGGGAAATAATGCAACAAACCCAAGCATATCTAGTACCCTATAGCATCATCTACTCCAAAATCTAACCCCGTCCAACTGATAATCCCTTCGACCTACAGTCAGGACATAAGAAACCTTCGATGAAACCAACAAGCACAGATGGAAGTGTAGCATAAGCATTAACCATGTCTCTCCAAGGAATATCATAACCACATTTACTAACATCCTCAAACACTTTGTGGAAGGCATCAGTACCTCCCTGCTCAATATGATCATATAAAACAAGATCCCCAACAACAGGTATCCTCAAGATATGGTACACATCCTTCGAAGTCATTGTCATCTCACCGGTAGGAAGGTGAGAGGTGTTATTCTCACTATGCCACCTCTTAGCTAGGGTTGTCAAGAGACCCTGATTAATCCTAATCTAGGGCATGTATAACAAGGACGATAATCTGCAACATGCAATCACACCTCTCTCAGGATACGTAAGCTGGGGTATCAAATCCCACATCCTAGGAAACTACTCATGAATTTGAAGATTCGCCAAAGGCTTCTAAATCACAAAATTTCACAATCAGTAAACTTTTTAAATCAAATTGAAATCAATCAACCTATCAATCTAATCAACTCTGATGAGACTTTGATCAAATCTCATGAGAATCAAGCTATCAATCAATCTCACCTATCCTAAGGTTAATCAATCAAGCTATCAATCAATCTTGCCTATCATGAGGTTAATCAATCAAGCTATCAATCAATCTCACCTATCATGAGGTTAATCAATCAATCTATCAAAAACCTTTCCTATCATGAGGTTAATCAATCAATATAGCACTCAAACTCGCCTATCATGAGGTTAATCAATCAGTTTCTAATTGATCCTCGCCTATAATGATGTCAATTATCATCAATCAATCATTGAATCTCACCTATAATGAGATCAATAATCACCAAAATCTATCAGAATCAACAATCAAAATAAAATCAAATGTTGACAAGATCGAAAAACATCAAGATCAAGGAGTTAACTAATAATTTCATCTTTTTGACTTGTATGTGCTAAAACAGATTATCAAAGCGCTAAATAAGTTAGTGTTCCATTTCAGGCAGTCAATGTGCTAGAACAATAATTCAATGCGCAAAATGGGTTGATGCACCATTTTGAACTACTAATGCGCTAGAACAAATATTCAATGCACCATCATAGTCGATGTGCCATTTCATTCTATCAATGCACTAATCTAGGTTTTCAAAGCACTAACTAAATATATGCACTACAATGTTATACCTATGCACTAAATTTCTACTTCAATGAGCAAAAAAATTGAATGCACTAAAACAGTTATCTAATGCGCTACATCAAGATTTCAAAGCGCTAAAACACTGAAAACATAATTCAAAACGTGAAAAAAATGGGAAAATTAAATTGCACAAATAACGAGGAGGTTTATTAGGGTACATATCAGAGGTCCATACGCTGCTGGGCGGTTGTGACATTGCACATGCTCAAATCGATGAGTATGGTAGGGAATCACCATCTTGCTCCAAATGCACAAGTTTTCTCAATCACTCTAAAATTTCAAAACCAAAATGCACATATGAGCTTCTAATCTAACTTTTTAGCTTTCTATAGGCTAATTAAGGGGGATTTTTGTGGGATTGATTTATTTTATTTTCCAAAGGGGTTTAATTCATTATTTCATCATAGGGGCAGTTTTCATAATAATTGTCGAGAGATAAATTGAATAAATATCAAATCATCATCAAATTATCACAAAATCCTAAAAATTCAAAAAATCATTGATTTATCTGCTGAGGGGGCATCTATCCATTATCACTCAAAAAAATTAGTGTCTGGGGCATATCAGAATATTTTTGGCAATACTAGCAACAAAATTATTCTTTGAAGCAATGTGTAAACACATCACTTCAAAGAGGGGCAAAATCTATACACCTAAAAATGGTTTGGATAAATATGATTAATTAAATACATTTATTTGATTAATTAACCTTTATTTCATCTACTTATAAATAAATAAAAATATTTATTTATATAGTTCACATTCTATTTTCTTCTATCTTAATTAAATAAACAAAATTCAATAGTTTGTTTTATTTAATTATTTATTTTCGTCCATCTTAATATAAACAAAATTACATACTTTGTTTAATTATCATCTTCTTTTATTAAATAAACAAATTTCAATTGTTTTATTTAATAATGTCTTCTCTCCAAAATTCATAAGTCTAATTAAGCACATGTCTACAACTTTTCTCTTAATAAAAGTTGAAATCTTTAAGTTTATTTAATTATACTTTATCTTCCCTCCAAAATTGAATAAAGTCTAAGTTTCAAATGAGCATATCTCTACAGCTTTTCTCTCAATAAATTTGAAATCTTTAAGTTGTATTCAATTTTATGCTTTATCATTCCCATCATTTTTGGAACAAACTTTGAGCACATGGCTTCAATTCTTCCACTCTTTCTTCTTGGATGTTTTGTTGGGAGAAAACATTCCCCTTCTTTTTCTCCAACTTCTTCATATTCTACCATTGATTTATCCAAATCAAATTTGAACCATTTCTTGCTACCAACTCATAAATTGCCTTTGAAAACCTATAAAAGCAACCTCTTGCTATAGGAAATGGATCCCACTTTTATGCACTTTTACTTTGCAGGAATCATATGAGAGCATTTTAGCATAAAACATTTAGCAATTATCAAATAGAATCATTTTAGCAATCATATTAGATCATAATCATGTCACAAAATATCATATTAGTTGCATCTTAGTATATCATATCAGTATCATAGTATCACAGCTTTCATTATCAACATCTCAGTATCATTTAATTTATTATTCTCATTCTCTAGGTTGTCATTTTAACAATCACAGTGCACACAATCTAAGAGCCACTTTGATTTAATAAATCCTTGGAGTTAGAGAGAAATGGAACGGTTTTAGAGATTTTATTATGTTTCAATTAGATTAAATCTATTGTTTGAATTCTCTAATAATATTGCATTAAGGTGTGTTTTTATTATTCCACTTACACATATTTTCCACACACATATATGTTATGAATGAATTTTGTCTTTATCTAAGTTAGATATGAAATGTTGATAAATATAGCTTCCTACCGCACTTACTCTTTTCTATCACTTTTTCCTTTAGGCTATTAACAAACTACATAAGGGATACTAGGGTACAAATCTCCATACTATAATTCCCTATTATCTCTTGTCAACATTGGTTCCTTTGTTGGGACCCTAGAGTGAGTAGTAAATAAAATGCAAGGTAAGGAAATAGAAGTGGTCGAGGTAGGAGATAAGAGTAACAACAATAATTTTTTTTATTGAAGACACGACTCTTGGGTACTACCCTTGTGAGAGGGGGTAGGCACTTAAGGGATGAAAAATGGAAAGGGGGGAGGAATCAAAAAATATTCATAAAAAGAGGTGATTGTTCAAAATTTAAACTAACCATGGGGGATATAAGGATTAATGGAAATACAAATCAAGAAAACCCATGGAAAAAGGAAATTTGAGATTATTGAAAGAATTAAGTTGGCAATAAAAATAAATTTAGAAGAGATAAGGTTGAAAAAATCTCAAGATTGGCATGAAAGATACTACAGAAGGATGGAAGAAGTAGGAAAGAGAAAAAGAAAATAGGACTCAGAGATAGCGGTATAAAATATGAATGAAGAAGATGAGTGCACCAATGAGGGTGTTGTTGAGTGTGCCGTTGTGGGTGTATCTAAGGAAGTAAGAGAGAATATACCAAAAATAAGATCTAGCATGGAGAGAATAAATCAAATTATACAAAATATAGAGGGAAAATTTGAGGATTATGAAAAAAATAAAAGGATTTAGAGCAAGAATTTACAAGGATTATGACACCACCTATAACTCGAACACCTATTACTTATCTAGATTAGGAGAAAATTCAATTAAGGATAGATGAAGATTGGTTACCAATAGTGACCCATATTCAAAATATCTAGACAATAACACTTGATGTGGAATACTTTGATGAGTTAGTAACTAGAAATTTTTTGAGAATATGAGAGAAGATGTGGTAGAGAATAAATGGGATCCTATAAGTTTAACGACCTATAATAAAGTGACACCATTAACTAATAAAATGACACTTACAAACAAACAACTATATCCAAGGATGAAATAACAATTTGAATAGACACAACTCTTGGAAAAAGAGTCACCCTTAATTCCATTATAGTCAAGAAGGATTTCCATAGAAGTGATAGAAAACATCCTAAGTGACCAATACATAGAACATGAAGGCAATATTAATAACATATGGTTTTTGTGAGCTTCACTTTAACATAGGAGATATAGATAGTGACTATGAAGAAGAAGCAAATATGAATACCTCTAGGAAAGTACCTATTTTTGGGAAAGACACCAATAAGGTTGCATAACATATCTTTATTCTGGAATCAATGTGATAGAGATAAAACATAACTAGGGACAACACTACTTGTTTTTTATGTAAGGAAAGCTCAGTGTGGAAACACCTTCCAAATATAAAATTGTCAAGAAAGAAGTGCAGAAAATTTCATTTAATTCGAGTTACAATCACTAAGATGCACAAAAACAGAACAAGAGAATAGACAATTTAAACAACACATAGAATTGAACACCAGTTTAACATGGGAAGACCCTTACAAGAGAAAAATCCACACACCAAGTAAAGCCAATCTGTATTACAATAAATAGATTACATATAGAGTTATGAAACTTCACTTCCAGGTGTTAATTCACAACATACATTTCCCTGATCAACCTCGTACAATCAAAATCTGATTATAGTTGTTCTCTCAAACTATTATAATGCTTGTATGGCATACAATATAGAACATTATCTGATTAGCTGATCAAACCCCAAATCATTGCAGAGTGACACAATGTATAACATTCACCATCGTCACTTTAGTTCTAGAGAACCAACAGTTACAGTTCCCAGTTGTCAATTCAACTTCTATAGATAACTATCACTAACCGTGTCAGGCCATCAAAGAGACTTCTTCATACTCTCTTTGAAAAAACCAAGTCTCTCTGATGTCCTATTCATCCTACCAAGTCAATCCACCAAATAACCTTCAACGATTAACAGCCAATCATCACTCTCCAACCTGACACAAATTGGGTTCCACCATGACATTCTCCACAAACTATTGGGTCACTCATTGCCATATCGAGGAGACACTATTTTGTCTCCCTTTCATAGAAGCAGGTCCCTTCAACAACGCTTATCGAAATGTTAATGGGAGTTCACCCACGATCCTTTCAATAGAGGATGTCCCTTCAATACGTAGCTCTAAGTGGTCCCCACTTCCAACTCGACACCACATCACCACCGTTGGCCAATCACCACAGCTATCGGGTCAACCAAGAGACTCAAGGTAGAGTCACACCAACAAGTCTGAGTCCCTTCGACAAAATTCTGTTACATTCTCCATAGGACCATCGAAGAGACTCGGGATAGATTCCCTTCAATGAGAGTAATTCATGTCGATGACGACCAAGTCAAAGCTTCAGACTCGAAAGAATGTCCCGACAATCTATCCACTTCTCGCTGATAAGACACAGCGGTGAATAGACAAAGACCATCAGACCGGTGATGGGACTTTGGACAAGGTACCACTGTTATGAGTAAGTCCCATTGATGAAATACATAATTGCCAACAAGAGTGATATTGGGCCATCAAAGGGATTGTGAACAAGGTCCCTTCGATAATGAATAATTAGGCTGATAAAGGGAAAACACAACACTATTGCAGGAATTCAACCAAGCAATAAATCTAAGGCACCTTTTTTCCATCATGCTCCCACTTGATGAAGGACTTACTGGCTTCTTCCCAACATGAAGTTATTGAAATTCATGGGCCGAGAGGCCTATTGAACTGGTACACCACCTGTATTTGTCTATTCTCATAGGCTTTGTCAATGCATCATTGACATTCTCTAGAGTATCCACTTTTTCAAGATTAACCTTTCCATCTTCCACCATATCACGAATGAAATAGTACTAAACATCAATATTATTCATCCTAGCATGGAAAGGGATTTTTTTCCAAAAAAATAGCACTTTGATTGTCATATAAAATAGTAATCTACCTTGCATTAAACCCATCATAACACAAACATTTAAGCCAAATGGCTTCTTTGCAGGTTTTTTTTGTTGCCATGTACTTAGACTCAATAGTAGATAAAGCGACTATAGCCTACCGCTTGCTCATCCAACTAAATGCACCACCAAATAACATGAATATGTATCCACTGGTGGATCTTCTGCTATCAATGTCCCCTTCCCAATCTGAATCCACATATTCATGAATGTTGATAGAATTTTGTGATCCAATTGAGTTTCCATGATAACACAAAGCATACTTTGAGGCACCCTTCAAATATCTGAAAACTCTTTTCACAACATCGACCCAATGTGGCCTTTCTAGATTAACCATAAATCAACTAAGTACTCCCACTACTTGGGAAATGTCTAGCTCGGTACAAACCATTACATACATCAAACTACCAAGTGCCAATTGCACTTGTGTAAGGTACCCTGGTCATGTCCTCCATCTTAGTAGGAGACTTTGGATAATCTTCCATAGATAGCTTTGTTCTCTGCAACACTAGAACAACTATTTGCTTGCAATTTTTCATACTAAATCTCTCAAGGATAAAATTAATATACTTTATTTGGATGAGCCAAAGCTTTCTACTTCCCCTATCCCTTCTAATTTCCATATCTAGAATATACCTTGCTGCACCTAAACATTTCATTTCAAACTATGCTGACAACTGAGATTTTAAAGCAAAAATCATGCCCTTGCTATTCAAAAAGAATAACATACCATCCATGTGGATATTTATATACCCCTTTGCTCCCTTTGGGTTATTTTTGATGTCTTTCCCAATGTACGACTACTTCCAATGATTTTGAAAGCCTCCTAACAGTCTTTCAACACCATCGACTAAATGCCACCACATGTCATCAAAGCACTCATCAAAGGGGGATTTCCCTCCCCTTCTCTTTTGGGTCTCGAATGCCTGCCATGTAGCCTTCGCCCATGTAAAATTTTGGTGGGCCCCTCAATTGGTGCCGATAACAGAGACAGTGCCACATGTATTCTCATCACAAGCTCTCATCAAAGGACGAGGAGAATAAACTACGAGTTGTGAAATGCATCCACATGTTCCTTTGACATAGTTGTATACAAAGAGAGAGGCAATACAATCACTAGGATTCCATACTTTCACGTGATCTAAGTGCTTTCACCAAGGGCAAACACTTGTTTGCACAGTGTTGATCGAGACCACAACCATCATTTTGCAGGGAATGTATCTGGTTGGAAAACGACTGGATTCATGCTCGAGAATCTTTCTGTTACAATGACCATGATGAATCATTGCTGAAAGCATTATGATTCATGATGGATATCTTTTTATGATCTTTCAAGCGGTGTATTCCCTTGGCTATATATACTACTTCTCTTGTGAGGGAGTTAGCAGGAGCTATTGTTTTTCACAAGTTAGTTAATAAGTAGTTAAAGTAGAAATTACTGAGTTGATTATTGCTAGTTTAGAATATCTATTGAAGGATCAAGAAGACATCAAGCCTTTGTTTTGTTTGATAAATTTAAGACTCACATACCGTGCCCTTGTAATTTGGCATTTATCTTTATTAACTATTGAGAACTCTATACTATGTTGTTTCTGAAGTAGTTTGTTTGCAACTCCAATGATTTGAATAGAATGTTGATTTATTACCATGTCTTTGACTCTTTCTTTCCAGTATAGCTCTGTGCAAATTATTTTATGTCATCAAATAAACTATTCATGTCTTTTCCCTTTAATGGTCATTATTTTGAGCACAACAGATTGCTGAATGAGCCCTTAGATCGTATCAGCGAGATAGATTTATCGTGCCTTACATCTAAACCTTGGTGCATTGCCCTTGTTAGATCCTTTCATTTTACATCTGCTTCCTTTTCCCATTCAAAAGGCTAGTTATTGAAGAGTTAGCTTCTTTGAATCTGGAGGTCACTCAGTTTAGCATAATAGGTCCTCCCATTAACTGAGTTTTCGATAAAAGTCTGTTACCTTACCAATTTTTGGCATCAAAAGTTTTTATTTTTTCCTGGCATGCCCAGTGGGACACGCGAAATGTGCTTAAACCTTAAGCAAGTATATGAGTCACTGACCCATCACAAGATCCTAAACAATAAAGAACCTTGGTTTGTTAGTACCACCGTTAGGGTCGGTACCAACTAGAACCTGTCACATAAACGTCCCAAACTCTCCACCAACCATGCTACCTATCGCCAACTAGAATTACGTGGCATGGGACATCAAAATTATTCTTAGAACACCTATAGTGCCAGTCGTTTGGTCCCTCATCTCAGTCTCTATTCTCAAATCTATCCCTAAGTTCATCAGAGATGGATCAAGAACCCCATTCTAACATCTGCAAGATGTGGTGGATGTATGTTTGGTACATGGAGTTACAAATCAGAACATAGCACTTAGGTTACTCGTGGCTTTTTTCATAGGAAAAGCATCAGATTGGTATCACACTCTACCAACTAACTCTATTGAAACTTGGGATCAACTTGGAGATCCTTTTTATGAAAGGTTCTCAAACAATGGAGATAGGTCTTCCCAGTATCATCAGTTGGAGACCATCAACTGAGCTCCATATGAGGCCCAAATGACTTCAACGCTCATTTCCACATAACTTGGCAAAGAGTTCAAGCTGCAATCTGCTCGCCACCTGATTTGGCATTCATGTTTTACCTAAAATCCATCAACGCTGATATATCAATGATGATCCAATCACTCGGCAGAACTACTCTACCAGACACATATCGCATCACAATCAAAGCAAAGAATAATTTGATCGATGCTGGAAAATTTCTGCCTCGGCCCATCATGCCTATATTCTCCGAAGTGCCAGTTCATGCCCAGGCAACACCAATGACTGCACTGGTCGCAATCTATGTACACATATGCAAGCGCACCATAGAACATCATAACTCATTCATCAAAAGATGAGACAAGCAACATAAATGAAATTTTGCGGGCTATGGACAGCGAGATAACTATCATCAAATGTAGCCAAGCTACTCCTCCAAAGTTAGCCTATCATAATTATCAAGGTGGAAGGCCCTCTTACCAACAAAACCAATTCCAAGGAGGCATCCGCCAAAAAATTTAGGTGCCAACGACAAGTCAAATAGTGTCGGTAACCATTCCATTATAGAATGCCAACCTGAGCTCTAACAAAGAGTTGACTATAGGAAAAAACAATTTGATTTGTTACAGCAACCCTTGGCGTTTTCCTTGCAGTGATTCGCATAAGCCCCAAAATTTCCCACACAACAATCTGTAACAAAACATAGCGGAGCAGCACAGTCAAGGAACAATATTAGGCAGTGGGGATTATGCATATACTTCTCCACAAATGGAAACCACAGTACTCACCACTCAAATGGAAGGAATGTCTTTGGAACAAGAGACCGACATAGCTCCAGACCATGCCCTCTTCTCATGGATGGAAGGAGAGGAAGCAGTGTTCACATTCGAAGCATCCACTTCTGAAACCCCGCGAATGCAGTCCAATTACAATAAATGCTCCAAAGGGAAATTAACCAATGAAACAATCATCCTACAATTGGTCATTCGATAGTCTAAAAATTATCCCAACCGCCAGACTAGTACCCCTATGGCAATGACACAAAGCCTTCCCAAAAACTAGTCCATAACCAATAGAACTAAGGAGAAAAAGCAGCAGAGTCCTCCACCATTGGATGTGGTAGAGAAGTTAAAGAAATCATCCGCTAACATTTCCTTGTGGGAAATTCTAGCTATGTCGGAACAAAATACACTATTACAAAGGGCTCTTCAAGAAGACCGATCACAGAACCAAAGCAACAATCACTTCAAGACGAAACTATTGAACTATTTCAACCAGATAAAGTTCTTGCAAATAATATGGAGCAAGCCCCCAATATAGATCTTGAAGAAGGATTGAAATTCAGAATCTGTGAAGAAAAACCAAAGCCGAGGCCATTTCTCTTAACCCTTATTGTGGGTAAGAAATTATTGCATAATTCCATGATTGACTCCAGTGCCAACACCACAGTCATGCACAGGCTAATATCTGAAGCCCTAGGACTAAGCTATGAACTTCTAAATAAGGGAGTCATGCAATTAGATGGTAATATGGTCAATATTGTGGGGATCATTAAGGACCTTCCATTAACTTTGTTTATCTGCCTGAATATCACGGTCAAATAGGATACCCTGATCATTGATATCCCTCCAATTTTTCGTCTATGCCTATCTAGAGAATTCACTTCCAAGCTAGGTGAATACCTTTCTTTAGATTGATCACGCCTAATTATAAGGACCAAGCATGGATCCAAAATGAAACTAGAGTCAGAACCTTTGCATCTTGAACATATTGCGGACGAAGCTAGGGAAATCTTTGAATCAGCTCACACTTCCATAACCAAGGAGGAGATGTACTGCACGGAGCTTCTAGAAGATGAAGAAATCACTGGAGATCAGACCAATCAGGAGGAGGTTCTCCTAAGCGAGTTCATTGAAAAATATCCTTATGCCTATCTAGAGAATTCACTTCCAAGCTAGGTGAATACCTTTCTTTAGATTGATCACGCCTAATTATAAGGACCAAGCATGGATCCAAAATGAAACTAGAGTCAGAACCTTTGCATCTTGAACATATTGCGGACGAAGCTAGGGAAATCTTTGAATCAGCTCACACTTCCATAACCAAGGAGGAGATGTACTGCACGGAGCTTCTAGAAGATGAAGAAATCACTGGAGATCAGACCAATCAGGAGGAGGTTCTCCTAAGCGAGTTCATTGAAAAATATCCTTTCGACAATTATCATGCCACTCAACAAGAAACCTATGTCATTTATGAAAAGGATCAAGCGATCCCGAAAGTGGGACAAAAACCCGAAGGCTTTTCGGCAAGCGAACTATGGTTGCTACATTCCAATAGTGCGAGGTACAAAATCGATACAGAAGCTAAAGTATACTTGACTTCCCAAAGTAGTGAGGGTACAATCCTATCCCTTTGATCCCATTTTTCCTATCCCAGTGACAAGGCTGAATGTGAGGGCCTCATAGTAATTTTGAACCCGACAGAGCAAATTGACATCAAACAAACAGATCGGCTCAAGATTTTTGATCTTGGGATTTTTGAACTAATCAACAATCAAGTTCAGAATATCAATACTAAAAAGGATGGCCATACAAGATTCTCTGAAGAAAAGGTTCGGGACCTGATTAAGAGCTTCGAAAATTTCAATATTCAATTTATTCCTCAATAAAAAAATGATGATACAAAAAGCTTGGTCGAAATCGGATCTCAATCCGAACTGGTACCAGACCCAATGTACAAGCAATGCTCTGAGCGAATGATAATCCAACTTGCAAAACTAGAGGATGGAAAGAGTTGGAAAGTATTCGCCAGTAATGAACACATCAACTTGGATAGTTCATAACTAGGAGAGGTTACAAACCAATTCCAAGAAGGGATGATTGAAAGCAAGGGCAAACAAGAAGCGCAGCAAGAACTCCATGAATTTTCAAAGAATTTGGTCACTTCTGAAGGTTCCCCTTTGGGTAATACCAAAAATAATAATAGGAAATTCATAACAATTGAAGGTGATTATACATATGGTAAAATTAGAAAGGAAAATAATCCTAAAATTTGAAGGATCATCCTGCATCAAGTTGTAGAAGGACGCATACATTTTTCAAAAGAAAATGAATAATTGTTGGCTTGGTCGTATGGAGCATTCAAAGAATATGATCCCGAGATCATCCAATCGGCGTTTCAATCAGAGAGAGGCCGTATCGGCATGCCAAGCCAAAAGTCTAGTGAATCTTAGGATTAAAGCTTCAATCAAACCTAGCATTTGGACTTTCAGCCTCATTATGGTCCAAGAGGATCTAAACCAAACACCAGCAAGAAACCACCCACCACCCTCTATGGAATCAATCGACGTAGTGAGAGCAAGTGTGTCTCCTCTACAAGATAGTTGTTTACCCCAGGGGTTGGATGGTAAGGGTATGGTAATGAAATTCAATCAGTCAGGGTCAAGAACGACCAGCATGAGAAATCTCATGGTAAGGAGGGTCTTCTTGTAATGATTCAAGTGACACAAGGCGTTTAGATAAAAAAGTGTAGAAAAAGAAGCGTCAAGAGTTCCCATCAGGGGAATTCACTTTTATTTTCTATATAGTTCAATTAGATGGTTCTACTATGTAAATATGTAATTACTATAATTATTTTTCTCTCTTTGTTCTTTTTGTTTGGTTGATCTTCCTAATCCGTTATACAACAAGGACTCACATTATGATAATAGAAAATAACACAAATATCTGAAGAGATGAAAATTATGCAGCAGGGCAGAGATTTTAAATACAAGCTACACCTTCATTATATTTATGTACTTAAAAAATCACAATAGTAAAATGGCTCAGAGGCCACGCTTTCAAAGGAGTATATACTTATATATATATGCTATAAAGCCTTTTCTAGGCTATATACAAAAGATGAATAGGGTTTCAGTTTTAAGTAGGAAAGAGTGAATTTTTAGTTGTGAGAAGCATCAACATCATCATCTAGCACCACCTCATCCTTAGCTACACTAGAAACACCATTAGAAGAAGTGACAACAGGTGGGAACACCAGGTTCCTAAAGTCAGTGTACCAGTCAATATCATAAAATGGCACCACATTGTACATCCGAAATAAAGTAGCATGCACGGGTAACCTTCTGATGATAGACTTCTTGCAACTGAAGGAAAATTCCACTCAAGAATGGAAGCCATGGGACAACTGCGTCCTCTTCAATAAACCTACGAAGGTCACCCATAGTCAGGATTCCTCTGTCAAATGCTGCATTTCCCACAACCTTCCCGAGACTGTTCAAGTACTTCTTCAGGAATATTTCAGTCACCAAGCCAATGATAAGTGGCTTAGGGACTTGAACATCAAGCAATGATTCTATGAAATGAGAGAAAACATCAGTATTTACTATATACTTATCTTTGTATTGAATATAATCTCGACCCAAGACCCATTCCATAGCTATAATGGCCAAAGAATTTGTGTTCTTCATCTTCCTCTTCAGATGCTTGCTTAAAAAATTTCCAAGAAAGGCCATTTTCGGTTTATGAGAGGTCAGCCTGATCGGGGTATCCATGGCATCAGCTACTATATGACTATCAAGAAGCCACCCTATACAAAGAGCCTAAATCCAGACTCTACACAAATACTAAGTAGACCGCAATTACCCAAAGGCTAAACCACTCGCCTAATGGGGATTTTGCTAAACTACTAAGTGTGATTCTTCTACTAGCTAGATACCTATTTATAGAAAGATAGGGATAAGCATGGTAGTTCGCATACCATAAGCATGAGGTTAATCGGATACTGCCTCAAACACTGCACCAAGGCTCATTTTTAATTCTCACCAAGTTACATCTACAGGTATGATTTGCTGCATACAAAATTAAGGCGAGCTAATTGATTAGCACAAGCTACTAGCAGTATTTGATGGTAGCCCTTTCAGTCAAATGATGAGGTGTCATCTTGCTAAGTGTTCCTCACTACCCAAGAAGGGATGCATATCTATTTGAAGCATATTGCATACCATGGCATAATCATTTCGTTTAGGGGTATTAATTACCATGACACGTAACTCTTGGCCCGTCTTCAAATCACCAACTCAATTTCCAATGAAAATTGCACTATGGTTGTAAGTACCTGGGGTTATTATGAATACTTGTCATTTCAAAATGACAAGTAGTTTGCTTCACACAAACCGAAGGGTTGGCAACACATGCCTAATTTAATGTAGGAAAAGAAACCAACATCTACCACTCCAAGAAGGATAGAAAAACAAGTATTGCATACGTTTATTTAAAGAAAAGAAAATTTGATACAAGAATTATGCAAAGAATTATCAGAGTGCAAGGTTGCAAGGAATTGAGTAGAGATTTTTAAGAAGTTCAGAGAAAAAATGGCATCCGTTGTCCCCGAAGTAGCCCAGAACCCATAGATGGGTGAGCTTGTTGAAGCATCTCAAAGCTTGGCCAATGCAATAATCATCACACCCATGGTCAATAATTTTGAGGAACATAAGTCCTATGCTACGCTTGTAATCCCAAAAAAACCAAAATGGTCTCGTACGCATCCAACTAAGAAGGGTCCAAGCAGAGATGCTAACTTGGTAAATGAGGAGTGGGATAACATCTATGACCCCAAGCTCAAGACGAAACCTAAGGGCTTAAGGGAAGCTTATTTCACTAGGAGGAAGAAATCCCATGAAAATCAACTATCATTCAAGAAATGGCACTCTGGACTTCACCAATACATGGTCCCTTATGTACACCACTACCCAGAAATAGTTTGTTAAAGTGTTCAACGCTTCAATTCGATGACTGATTCCATTGAAGGAAGGAGGCTAAGAGTCATGCTAACTACGAAGGCTCTTACACACATGTTGTGCCTTCCCGAAATGGGGACCAGAGAACGACCGATGGAGCTTTTCAGCTAGAAGAAGGGTTCCAAATTTTGGAGGACTAGGAGAGATGCCCTTGACTTTTATAATGTTGAAACTGGAAGGTCCTAGGATAACAAAGCACCATTGAAAAATATGAATCGTCATGCCAACTATAAATAGGTGGACATGAAGGATGCCTTCTCCATGATGGATTTTGTGTTCAGCCTAGACGATGATGAGACCGTCTATGAACCTTAGTTGGGCCTGGATTTCCAGCTTAGGAGACAGAAGGAACCTTTCTGGTATGACTTCATAGAAATGATCATCAAAGATATGAAGAAATAGATTGGAGAGTTTGAGACTGTGAGTAAGTTTAGGTATCCTTCTCTTCTTGCCTAGATGTTTCTACATCAAAATCTTGATTTATTCAGGGAAAAAATGGAGTTTTTAGTGTTTGATGAGAATAAGCATCGGAAGCTGGTTTTGGTATGGACTCCCATCCTCTGTTCCACCTATAATTACTATGTTTTTTTGGAGAAATTGTTGAACCCGATTTTACGTGATCTTGGTGAGGATAGTGACTACTATTGGATTTCAGGCGATCAGACTAACTAGATGCAATCCCTGTTGCCAAAATGCGACTAGTTCCTTGGTGAAGAATTCACATGTGTCCGAGTTTATGGTTTTTGCAAAGAGTCGATCCGATTCCCCACATCCATCACCGATCGGGTATTAGCCCTTGAGGTCTTCTGACAAATGGCTATTATGGACTGGAAATTTTGCTCTGACCCAAAGAAGAAGAAGCAAGGTTTTTTTGAATGCCCTATAAGCTACAAAACAGTGATCATGGTGAAGAAAAAGTCAACAGAGTTACTTTAGGCAAAGTTGGAACACCTCGGGCTGGTTCTTATTTGCGATAAGTGGGACTACAACCCCGAATATTATTTGGGTGACACATTTTTTAAGGTAAAGCATAGCCCTTGACCCTATTGGGAAGCACGGATAAATCCACGTGAAGATATCAGCTGAGTCTAGGTGAACTTGGCTCAGATGTCGACAAATAATCAGAGGCCATCATGGCTCAACTTCTATCTTGTCAAGGGGAAGGTAGATGAAAATAAACACATACGCACTACCCTCCAAAAAAAATTAGAGAGGCAACAGGGCTAGAAATCGGAGAAGATTCAAGATTTCTGGATCTATCAATAGGAAATCAATAACACCACTAACCCTTTCCAACATTCATCAATGTATAAAAATGATGATAAATTTGATACCCTTTAGAACTAGGAACATTCAGATAGCGACATGAGTGACGCGTCCGAACCCGACCCTAAAGATGCCCTACCACACTCCAATAAGGGAAAGAAGAGACACAAGGTGGATACACAACCTGGCACTATTGTTAGGAGTGTCTGAATGAATAACTCATGATCAAAGTCCTCACAATCTTGGCCCGTGATCGCAAGGAATCCCGAAGCGATGTAGAAATCAACAAAGGTGGTAGATTTTGAGAATTCACCGCCAAGCAAAAGGCAACACATTGATACTGTTATCGGAGATGGTGTACAGTAGGTTGTGGTCAGCAAAGCAATGAAGATAGAAACAACCTCTCAGGTATCTCTCTCTCCCCCTCTTCTCACCTCACAGTCTCTTATTTCTTCCATAGTCCTTTCAATGCCCACCACTCCAAGTATGGGCTTAACTTTCTCTGTCCCCTTTGCAATGGCTATGAGAGGTTTCTCCCAATTTTATCATATTGGACAGATGGTTTTCACCACTCCACAACATTCCCCATTGCTGGCATGAGCCCCTTCGACATCCCCATTTTCCTCCTCAACCGCATCCATGTCTTCCACCCTATTAGCGTCTAAGGTCGCCATCCCTATTGCATCATATGAGTCAATTCTGACTCAACTTTCATAGCCGTAAAATCCCATTGCATATCCATTACCACCACCATTCCCCTTGATCCCCTCCATGCCTTCCTCACATGGGATTTGGAGAATTCCTCCCTTCTCTCCAATCACAATCCCCCTTCTGAAGAACAAAACATCTGAGGTCACTTGCCTCTCTTTCCCTCTCATTGTCCCTCCTGGTGCACCATTTGCAGGTGAGTGCTTCAGATCATCAACTCAATTCTTATCTCAGAGTGATACGATGAAGCAAGATCAAGCTCTCTGACTCAAGAAGCAAAGAGAAAAGGATCACAAGAGGCCAACAAAGCACAGGATCCATAGAATTTATAACAAGGCTCAACAATCATTGCATTTCACAACCCTGCATCCAAACATTGTCAAACCACAAGGAGAAATTCAACTCGATGACTACGACATCCATTCCATCGGATTGGATTTGCATGTCACTCGACCACAGGATAAATTTGAGCTACTACAGGAGACACAACAAGTAGTGACTATTGACTTTATTAAGTCTGGTCATAAATTGAAGAAGATGGAGGATGAGCTCAAGACCGTCAAGGCAAGGTTGGAAGTCGCGTTAGCCAAGGATAAATCATAGGAAACAAAAAGGGTACACCTTGCAAAAAATGTGCAGGCGGAATGGGCTATCTTGCAAAGGGAGCTCAAGAAATTACAAGCCTAGGAGTCCTATCGGATAACCGAACTGCAACAAAGAAACCAAGAATTATCTGATAGGTTGGCCCAGTTGGAGGGAGAGGTTCAACAAAATATCAAAGAGTTACGAAAATTGTGTGCCCATCTAGAGAAAATGGTATGAGAAAAGGAGGAAAACTAAGCAAGTGAACAAGCACAATTTTAGGAAGATCTTAGGAGTTTATGACTTTTCTTGGATCAAGAATCTGCGAACCAAAGCTAGGCTAAGGAAAAATGGCTGGCCGCACAGAATGATTTGAAGGAGAAGCTCAAAATCTGATTACAGTTTTTCTTTCACACTGCTACAATGCTCATATAGAATACAATTTAGAACGTTAACTAATTAGCTGATCAAACCCTAAATCATTGTAGAGTGACACAATGTATAACATTCACCATCATCACTTCAGTTCCAAAGAACCAACTGTTACAGTTCCCAACTGTCAATTCAACTTCTACAGATAACTATCACTAACTATGTCAGGCCATCGAAGAAACTTCTTCATACACTCTTCAACAACACCAAGTCTCTCTAACTTCCTATTCATCCTACCGAGTCAATCCACCAAATAACCTTCGACAGTCAACAAAAAATCATTGCTCTCGAGCCTAGCACCAATCAAGTTCCACCATGACATTCTCCATAAATTACCAGGTAACTCATCGCCATATCAAGGAGAGACTCTTTTATCTCCCTTCAATAGAAGCAGGTCCGTTCAACAAAGCTTATCATAATTTCAAAGGGAGTTCACCCATGATCCCTTCAATAGAGGATTTCTAGCTCTAAGTAGTCCCCACTTCCAACTCGACACCACATCACCACCGTTGGCCAATCACCATAGCTATCAGGTTATCGAAGAGACTCAAGGTAGAGTCACACCGACAAGGCTGAGTCCATTCGATAAACTTACATTACATGCTCCATCAGACCATCGAAGAGACTCGAGATAGAGTCCTTTCGATGAGAGTAAGTCCTATCGATGAAAACCAAGTCAAAGCTTCAACCTTTCAAGCAGACTCGAAACAATGTTCCGACAATCTATCCACTTCTTGCTGATAAGACACAATGGTGAATAGAAAAAGACCATCGGATCATCGATGGGACTTTGGATAAGGTACTACCGATATGAGTAGGTCCCATTGACAAAATATATAACTGCCAACAAGAGTGATATCAGGCCATCGAAGGGACTGTGAATAAGGTCCCTTTGATAATGAACAGTCAAGATGATAAAGGGAAAACACAACACTGTTGCAGGAAGTCAACCAAGCCAGTAAATCTGAGGCACCTTTTTTCCAACATGCTCCCACTTGATGAAGGACTTACTGGCTTCTTCACAACATGAAGTTGTTGAAACTCATGGGACCCAAGGCCCATTGAACTAGTACACCACCTATACTTTTCTGTGGTCATAGGCTTTGTCAATGCATCATTGAAATTCTCTAGAGTATCCACTTTTTCAAGATTAACCTTTCCATCTTCCACCATATCACAAATGAAATGATACTAAACATCGATATGCTTTGTCCTAGCATGGAAAGTGGAATTTTATGCCAAACAAATAGCACTCTAATTTTCATAGAAAATAGTAATTTTCCCTGCATTAAACCCAACATCATAACACAAACATCTAAGCCAAATGGCTTCTTTCTAGGTGTGTGTTTCTGCCACTCTGCCTCAGTAGTATATAAAGCAACTATAGCCTACCACTTGCTCATCCAACTAATTGCACCACCAAATAACATGAATATGTATCCACTGGTGGATCTTCTACTATCAATGTCCCCTGCCCAATCTGAATCCACATACCCATGAATGCTGATAGAATTTTGTGATCCAACTGAGTTTCCATGATAACACAAATCATACTCTGAGGTACCCTTCAAATATCTGAAAACTCTTTTCACAACATCGACCCAATGTGGCCTTCTTGGATTAGCCATAAATCAAATAAGTACTCCCACTGCTTGGGAAAATGTCTAGCTCGATATAGACCATTACATACATCAAACTGCCAACTACACTTGCATAAGGCACCCTGGTCATGTCCTCCATCTTAGTAGGAGACTTTGGATAATCTTCCATAGATAGCTTTGTTCCCTATAACACTGGAAGAACTAACTACTTGCAATATGTCATACTAAATCTCTCAAGGACAAAATTAATAAACTTTCTCTAGATGAGCCAAAGATTTCTACTTCCCCTATCCCTTCTAGTTTCCATACCTAGAATATACCTTGCTGCACCTAAATAATTCATTTCAAACTGTGTTGACAACTCATATTCTAAATCAAAAATCATACCCTTGCTATTCACAAAGAATAACATATCATCCATGTGGATATTTATATACCCCCTTGCTCCCTTTGGGTTATTTTTGATGTCTTGCCCAACTTCCAACCACTTCCAATGATTTTGAAAGCCTCCTGACAGTCTTTCGGTGCCCTCGACTAAATGTTACCACGTGTCATCAAAGTGCTCATCAAAGGGGGATTTCCCTTCTCTTTCAAGTCTTGACTGCCTGCCATGTAGCCTTCACCCATGTAAAATTTTGGTGGTCCCCTCAAGTGGTGCCAATAATAAAGATGCTTCCACATGTCTTCTCATCGCAAGCTCTCATCAAAGGATGAGGAGAATGAACTACAGGTTGTGAAATGCCTCCACGTGTTCCTTTGGCACAACTGTATAAAATGAGAGAGGTAGTGCAATCACCAGGATACCATATTGTTGCGTGCTCTAACTACTTTCACCAGAGGGAAACACTTGTTTGCATAGTGTTGATCGAGATCACTGCCATCATTTTGCAAGGAATGTATCTAGCAGGAAAATGACTGGATTCATGCTCAGGAATCTTTATGTTATAACGACCATGATAAATCATTACTGAAAGCATTATGATTCATGATGGATATCTTTTTACAATATTTCAAGTGGTGTATGCCCTTGGCTATATATACTTTTTCTCTTGTGAGGGAGTTAGCAAAAGCTATTGTTTTTTACCAGCTAGTTAGTAAGAAGTTAAAGTAGCAATTACATAGTCGATTATTGCTAGTTTGGAATATCTATAGAAGGATTAGGAAGACATCAGGCCTTTGTTTTGTTTGATAATTATAAAATACTCACAGACTGTGCCCTTGTAATTTGGCCTTTCTGTCTCTTAACTATTGATAACTCTATACTGTGTTGTTTCTAAATTTGTTTGTTTGCAACTTCAATTATTTGAATAGAATGCTGATTTAGAACCATGTCTTTGACTCTTTTTTTCCAGTATAGCTCTGTGCATATTATTTTATGTCATGAAATAAACTATTCAGGTATTTTCCCTTTAATGGTCGTTATTTCGAGCATAGCAAATTGTTGAATGAGCCCTTAGATCGTATCTGCAAGATAGATCTATCATGACTTACATCTAAACCTTGGTGCATCTCCCTAGTTAGATCCTTTCATTTTATATATGCTTCCTTTTCCCATTCAAAACCCCAGTTATAGAAGAGTTGACTTCTTTAAAATCCGGAGGTCACTCAGTTTAGCACAATAGGTCCCCCCTTTAACTGAGTTTTCAACAAAAGTATGTTACCTTGCCAATTTTTTCCATCAACAATCCACATACAAGGAAATAATAAGTAAATGATCATTTTCAGTTTTGTAGTACACACAATGATCTGATTTTGACCTCACAAATCCCAATGACAACACAAAAGTGTCAAACTTTTGGTACCACATTCTAGGTGATTTCTTTAACTTGCCACTACTAGAATTTGTCAAATAAATGACTACATGACTAAAAAATTTAGTCATATGACTAAAACTTTTAGTCATGTGACTAACACTAGTAGTATTTTTAAAATAAATGACTAATTTGGTAATTGGGTAAAATCACAACTAAATGAATAAATAAATTACTAATATCAGACAAATAAAAATGACTAAATATATGGCTAAATTAATGACTAAATAAATGACTATTAATCCTCTATTCTTTTTTCTTTCGAATTTGATCATAATCCATAGAGCTAATTAAGCCCTCCTCATGGAACCCCTACCTAAGTGGGCCATTTGGCTGCCTAGGTTGCTTGGTGCATCAAAAATACCTATTGCGTGGAAGGCATTGCCTCTCAATGCAGTCTTAAGGCCTTCACATATTTTATAAAAAAAATTATAAACATTTACATTCTTTAACTTTTATTACTCATTATGTTAATGAATCGTTAATGTTTTTAACTATGATTTGAAGCTAGTTTGATTTTCCTATTGTGTTAGCATGTCAAATGCATCAAAGAGAAATTATGGTCAATTTCACTAATAAATTAAATATGATTTAAACAATCCAATTGCAATAAAAATGAAGAAATTGATTCACTTCTATCTTCGCTTGTTGATATACTCGACCATCTTAATAATGAGAAATAGAAATAACAATTATGATCACTTTTGGTATGCAATTTTTTTCTCTTTCAAGTTTTATATTGTTAATTATTTTTTAAAAATATAATTATTTTATAATCTATGAAATCAATTGTGTGTGGATCATTTTTATAGATGCTATTTTTTATACAAGTTTGAACTCTAGTAATTTTAAGAGCACATCATGCTTATCTTAATATTCACAACCTATATTAAAATGACAATGTAGATAGATGATTTTTTTTCCCTAAAAATGAAGATTAATTTTTTGCATGCCTTCCACACAATAGTTTTTTTGGTGCATTTTAGCAATAGGTATTTTTGGTAGACAAAAATAAAATTAAAAAATATAGGTATTTTTGGTGCCTTGGTCGATCGGGTCCCGTATGCATTTGGAGGGAATCTCAGGCAGTTGATTTTTGGCGTAAAACATTTTGATTGCATGTTGGAGGGAAGTTCTGAAGTTTAATCAACAATTTGGTATTTTAGCTCCCGTGTGCGTTTGTAGGTTTTCTAATTACAATTTTGACAAAGGAAATAACCATTGAATGCAAAAAGTGGTGGTTTCCATTTTTGTAATGCTAGAGCTTGTTGAGTAGCATTTTTTGAGTTGCAACACTAGTATCATTCAAGAAAGGGCAGAACATTAAACAAGGTTACAATCTAAAGGTAAGTGGACATCTTGAATCTTGAAACCTAATGCTAATATTCATTCTTTAGGACAGCGATCCTGATGTTGCATATACTATTCTTGCTTTCAATTGCTTCATTGTTGTTACAATCTTGTGATTTCACTGATATAATGATAATGCTCTTTGACATTGAATTAATCTCATTGACTTTGACCCCTTTTCACTCTGTTCCATGGTATTTTACATCTTCTTTGTGCATGATATCAGGTCATATGGAATTCATAACAACTGTTATTATCTCCTTCATTTTACTATGATCCTCTAACACTCATATGCTTTGATATAACAATGATCATTTTCAACTATTTTCCCTCTATATATTGTCTTTCATTCATATCTCTTGCATGCCTCAGACTACTGTTATCATGCATTTAATATTGGAACTCTTTATTCACTGTATTGATAACTCATTGGAACTGTCATTTTTTGTATTCATTGCTATCATATGATGATTGTTCTTCATAGTCAATCCTTAAAATCATTGTTTTGATAAAAACATAATTTTTCTCTTTTGTTTTTACATTATGATCTCATTGCTTTGAACCTTGTGCTTTGTGATTATCACATCTTTGTTACAATCTCTTCAAGCACTGACTTTCTTTCTCTATTGACTACAAGAGACCCCTTTGATTTTATAATCGCAAGCCTCTGAAAGAAAACTTAGAATCAATTGGCAACAGTGAACAAAAAACCATCATAGCTAATTTTATTTATTTTCCAAGAGCATTTAATGAAAATATAATGGAAAACACACATCACTTTGTGGGGTAGGGTTTATTTGATTTGAAAATCTACCTTCAACGTCCAAGTAAAAAATTCAGCCTACCAAGTTTGTGTCGAGTCCTCCAAGTCTTAAGTCAAAAATTAGCCTATCAAGACTGATTTACGTCCAAGTCGTGTATCTATGATACAAGTATGATAAATGTTTGAAAAATACTTTACACAACTGTATGATACAATGCATAATTTTGTATGATTTCTCATTATATCAAAAACTTCAAAATACAACTCACAAAAATTAGAAATGAGTTATAAAAAAAACTTATTGTCAAGTACAATTTGATCCAAATCAAAATTGCATTATCCAATTTACATAATTTTCTGTCTAACTGATTTTTGTGGGGAAAAATACTTAGTGTACAAAGTAAAGCAAGAGTTTCTTTCCAAGATTTAAAAGGCCTTCTATTCACAAGGCCAATAAGATCATTATTGACCATAGCATAAACCACTTGCACTAATAGTGTTAAGTCAAAAAATATTCCACATAAAGAAATATATTTTAGATAAACAAATCCAGTTTTCCTTCTAAAATCTAGATAGTTGAATACGAGGGTAAAACATAAAAAATTAAAGACTTTAAGATGTTGATAATTCCATGCAATTATTATAGAAGCATAACATTAAAATAGGAACAATTCATTTTTCTTAAATATTCATCACGAGTTTTCTCCCATAAAGAACTCCCCCTGACATGAGCAATGAGTAGTGCATCTGCCATCTTGTTTGCTGACATGCATTGCATGAATGCTCCCTTATAATCACCAACAACTAAATAATTTGAATGGCTTCATCGCATTCTTAGTATTCAGTCAAATCTTTAGTAGCTTCATGTTGCACCTCTTCTCCATTGCCTAGGGTATCCTTCCCAACAACAAAATCATTTTCAGTGAGAAGAATTCAGGAATCTTCTTTCAGACTATGTAAATTATCAAAAAACTCCTCTCCATTGTCTCTAGGGGATGTAACATCTTGTCCACCTTTTGACTGAACTGATGGATCTAATTGTGTTGTATCATCAAGAGTGACATTGTTGATTATTCCACTACTAATATCATCAATGTTGGCAGATTGAGCTTTCTGTAAGTCTTGATTCTCTGTTGATTGCACCTGAAATCCAAGGTTCTCAAGTAGCTTTGTCCTAGCATTTCCTTCATCTTCAAACATGACTCTTAGTGAATTCCATGTCTCCCTCTCTTCTTCCAAACTAAATCAATGCAGAAACCAAAAATTTGCAAGTGAAACAATACAAATTTATGTAAATTATTATTTGTAAATTATTATTAATCCCATTCAAAAAGTATCCACAAATAACTAACCAAGAATCCTAAGACTTCTTATCGTACAAAGCTCGCAATGATGATTTTTCGCCATCTTCTATTACAACTTCAAACTCTGTTGAATGAAGCAACAAACTGTCCTCAGTAACGAGATTGTGTATATATACCTATGAAAATAGCAAAAAAATAAGACCATGTATCATCTAAATGACATGTACCAAAGAATAAATTATACTCTACCTCAAAAGAGACAACAATAATTTGTGATGTTGTACTGGGCCAAAATGTAGCAAGCTTTCCTCCAAATCCAAAACTATAACCAACTGGTCTCTTCAACCACTTAGGAGCTTTCAAGAGTGCACTTGAAAAGGGAAAAATGAAAAGATATACATCATTTATTTTCATACAAGATCCCAATTCATTGGGGGATGTAATATATTGTCCACCTTTTGACCGAACTGATGGATCTAATTGTGTTGTATAGTCAAGAGTGGCATTGTTGATTATTTCACTGCTAATATCATCAATGTTGGTAGATTGAGATTCCTGTAAGTCTTGATTCTCTATTGAATGCACTTGAAATCCAAGGTGCTCAAGTAGCTTTGTCCTAGAAATTCCTTCATCTTCAAACATGAATCTTAGTAAATTCCATGTCTCTCTCTCTTCTTCCAAACTAAATAAATGCAGAAACCAAAAATTTACAAGTGAAACAATAAAAATGAATGTAAATTATTATTAATCCCATTCAAAAAGTATCCACAAATAAGTTTAGATTCAAGCATGAGTGTAGTAAGTTTTTCAAATTTTCCACCGTTGGATCAAATGATTATATCGGCAAGAGATTTTTAAACTCTGGATGATCTATATGTTTGAACCAAGCCGAATGTTCATTAGGCACTTGATATAGTTGGGGAGACCAAATATCATTCCTACGAATGAACTTTAATCTATTTGTATTACCATCGGCAAGAGAATAAGTATTGCTAAAAGGTTTGAGAGTTACTCTGATGTTACTAGTCTCCCCGATGTAGCATCCTCCTCCTTTAGATAAATCGGCAAGACTCTCTCCGATGTTAGTTTCATCGATGTGACATATAGAGTCGGAAAGACATTTGAAACTCATTCCGACAACACGGGATGTTCCTTTTGCTTTATCGTTGAGACAGAGTGAACATCTTATCGATGAAATTCCATCGTCATGACATGTATGCTTGGGCTAACTTGAGGATATCACTCTAATAGCATTTCTCTTGTCAATAACCCTTTCATCAGTGAAATAACATGCCTTGTCTTCCCGAATATGTATCCTCCTAAGTTATTGATTGATGTGACAATGTTAACCTTTCGCCGATATGCCAAAAACACCTAAATTGAAAGACCATAGCTTATGAGTTAGAGAGACATGAACCTAATCATGCCGATATGGATTATTTATTCAGAGGCTCCTGCTAAATGATGATTAGAGGGATTTTGGTGTGTCAAAAGGTCAAATCTTATGGAATCACTTGTGAATATGATATGTGAAATGGATTATAGCAAATTTGTACTCAAAATGTGGCTATCTTGTGGAGTATATGAATGTAAGCTACTAAGATTTTGAAATTTTTTTATAGTTCCAACACATAGATCATACAAAAAAATAAGAGAGAATAAGAATCAGTAATGGATAACTAAATAAAGCTTGTTGTCTCAAAGAATACAAATACCACATATATGGTGTTCATTACCTAGCTTGACCAGATCAATGTTAATCCTTTAATTTATAATATTCTTTATAGTATCCCCATGTTACTATAGTTATGCCAAAGAATTATGACAAGATGAATGCTAGTTTTTCAATAATGAAGATACAGTTTCAAGCTAGTTGTAAATTTTCAATGGTTGAAAAAAATCTTTGTTAGAGAGAAAAATGAATCTCCTAACATTTCCCATGATTGAATAGGCTCTGCTACACTTGAAACTTCTAATGCATGCATATCTAGTTAGTCGAATTGTCTGAAGTACTTCTGTAGGAACCAACTTAGTTGTTTTCTGGACAACATATACATCGCATTCACTGAGCACACCTCCCACACCAGGTCCTATAACCATAGTTTTCAGGGGATTTCTCAAGGTAATTTGGAAATAAATTTTGGAGACACTCTTATAAAGAAAGCATGACTTCTTCATATATTTGTGTAAAAGTTTAAAATCCTTATCCCCAGAGCCACTCTATCAAATAGAATAAAATTATAGAAAATAAGGATATATTTTCCAATTAAAGAATTACTCCAAAATATTAGCTAATGAGCCTCCACCAAACACAACCTCTCTGGAATCCATCTGACTGCAGGCCTGAAATGGATGCACATCAAAAGAGACAAACCCACATTAATTATAAAGATGTTCCTTATGAACAAAAAGGAACACAACTAACTCACCAAGGAAAAAACATAGTAGCATGTGGCATGTAATTCTAAGTTAGGTGAACCTAGAGATAAGCTTGTCAAGATATACTTGCAGTATGCTGAAATACTTGTAGAAGATATATATCATGTACTTCTAAGAGATGATTTTGAACACAAACACTTGTGATCCAAAATCAATTATGAGTGTATGGTTATGTTAAGTTTGTCCTCTTTGACAATTAGAAAAAATACTCTTGGCCTTCAACTCACTTATATATAATAAATCCTTATGTCACATTTACATTAATTGATTAACACCATATGACTGTTACTGGTATATTTAAATATTTTTTATCACCTCTACTCATTTATGACCCACAATGAACATTTCATTCTAGCACTTGGCATAATGTTATCTGTGGATCAATCCACTTTCAAGGCTCAATCATGTTTTGGCTTTAAGTATCTGGAATTTGCAAGATCCACATCAATCTAGACAAACATCTTGACTTATATATTAAGAATCAAAAGTCAAATATCACAAAAACAAGTAAACAACTGAAGACTCATAACACAGCCAATGCAGAAGAAATAAATATAGAAAGCAACTCAAAGGGATATGAAAGTACAAGTTACATGAGTAACAACCATGAGAAAAAACCAAAAAAAATACTTGTATTAGTTGAACTCAAAAAAATATTATAATTCAAAGATGTAAAAAACCTTTAAATGCTATTTATCTAGTGGTTTACATAACTTGTCTATATTTATAAGTCAGACAACTTGTAAAATGTATAATTGTTTGCATGGGAATGAAATTGGATTGTTGTTGATATTTTTTATTCTCATGGACAGGTATTGAAGCACTTGCATGGGTGATAAAGCTTGTTTGGATATGACCTGGAGACTTTTGAAAAAGCGGGCAAGGAATTCAAAGTTTTTTGCAACAAATTTGAAGTCAGTGAGGCCCTCTGCAGTGAATTCAGAGGTAATTTGAAACCCTCATTGACAAAAGTAAGCTGATAGGAAATGCAGGCATATTCCATTCTCAATAGGTAAATTGAAAATGAATGTAAGATAGATCTCAGAACAATGACTCATTATATCCTCTTCTTTTTGTTATGGTCTATACTAAAAGTGACTACTTTCAACAATGTTTTGGCATATTTGTTTTCAAATTTATTTATTTTTCTTTAAATCAGAAACTAAATTAATATGGGAATGCACAATATTATAGATGGATGAGCATCAAAGGTTGACTATGGATCAATATCATGCATATGATGAAAGATTAGTTGATGAGAGGGACATTGACAAATTTCCATGTCCATGTAAAAATTGTCTTGGTGGAAAGGTGAAAAAAAGAAATATGATTTATCGACATATGATAAGATATGGGCATAGTGGTATAAGCCCTTGGGCTTAAAATTATTATGAAGATATGATAGAATGTTAGAATTATGAGTGATGAAGAGGAAATAAACATAGATGAAGTGGCACCAAACATAGATGAAGAGGCATAAATGTTTGACGAAGGGTTTGAAGTTGATAGAATGTTGAATGAGGGTATACATGATGATTGGGCCAAGTCAATGGACGATGCTTTAAAGCCAATGTATGCTAATTACAAGTTAATTCATTTGACAATAACCCTTCAAATTCTTAACTTGCAAGTGGTGCATGGTTGGACAAATGAGAATGTAGATCAATTATTGGCATTATTAAGTTCATTGTTACCAGTTGATTCCACATTGCCAAAAAAATGAAGTCAATGTAAAAAGAAAATCTGTAAGCTCAGCTTGGGGTATGAAACATCCACACATGTGTGAATGGTTGTGTATTATTTTGCAAAAATCTTGCAAATGAGAGTGAATGTTTGAAATGTCATGAACTGAGGTATAGACAAGGGTGGAAATCAACTATGGTTCCTAGAAAGGTTCTTCGCCACTTTTCGATAATCCCATGATTACTCTGAATGTATAGGTGTAGAGACATTGTTGAATTTATGCAATGGCATGCTCAAAATAAGAGCACTGATGGAAAACAATGACATGTGCATGATTCTAAGATGTGGATGGAATTTGATAATAGATGGCCTGATTTTTCTCAAGATCCTCAAGATATAAGGTTGGGTTTGGCTCTAGATGGGGTGAACCCATTCTCAGATCAAAGTAATAAATGGTAAACTTGGCCAGTGTTCTAATAAATTATAACTTGCCTCCATGGTTAGCAACTAAACCATTTTTATTAATGTTATCATTGATTATACTAGGAAAGAAAAGTGTGACTTTAGATACAATAGATGCTTATCTAGAGTCATTATATGTTGAGCTAATGGAATTGTGGAAAGGAATTGAAGCAATTCAATCTTTAAGGGATGGTCATTCAATCAAATTCACTTTAAGAGCTTCCTTATTTTTTATGATTCATGATCTTCCTGCATATGGCACATTGTCTAGTCTCTCTATTCATGGATAACATGGATGTCCTGCTTGCAACTTTAAGGATTTTGTGAGGCACTCAATAATTTTGCATGTGTATTTATTATGGACATCGTTCTTACCTTAAAATGGATCATCAATATCGTTGACAAAAAACATGTTTTAATGGTCAAGAAGAGAATCGTGAAGCACCATTTCTAATAACATGTGATTACATTGTTGAGAATGGACAAAAAAGAATGTCATTTATTGAAAATGATGGGATTGCTGGCAGTAGATATGATCCATGTAATGAAAGCGGTGTAAAACGGTTGTGCATATTGTATAAGTTGCCATACTTTAAGTATATAGCCATTAGGCATATTGTTGACTTTATGCATACTGAGAAAAATATAGCTTATGCTATTATAGAAACTCTTTTTGGTTCTCTTAATACTATTTCATCATGTGAAGACTTTTGAGAAATAAATATTCGTCAAAATCTTGGGTTGAAAATATGATAATGAAAAATATAGAAAACCTAGTGCTCCTTATGTCTGGACAAAGGAACAACGTGCACAATTATTACAGTTGGTGTCTCAGACTTGCTTTCCCACTGGATATGTAAGTAGCAACATCAAAAGCCAAACTGACATTAATAGCTTAAGAGGCCTCAAGACCCATGACTATCATGTCATAATTGAGAATATTTTACCTATTGTGGTAAATATATCAAGTTTGGAAAAGGGGCCAAGATTTGCAATTATAAGGTTGGGCCTAATATTAAAGAGAATGGTTTTACATGTATTAGATCCTTCGAACTTTGATAGTTTGAGGGAGGAAGTTGTTGAAGTCCTTTTTCTATTGGAACGAGAATTTCCACCAACAATATTTAACATTTATATGCATCTTTTGATACATCTAGAATATGAACTAAAGCACTGTGGCCCAATAAGAATGAGATGGATGTATCCTATAGAATGATATATGAAGGTTTTGAAAAAAATTGTTTGTACTAGGGAAAAACCAGAAGGTAGCATGTCTGAGGGATATTCAATGCAAGAGGCCATGGGATTTTGCACAGAATATATGAAGGATTTTAAAATTGTCAATCAACATGTATGGGATGATGATGAAGATGGGAGAGTTGCAAGTGAAGTATTAGAAGGAAATGGATGTCGCTTCAAGCTATCATATCAAGAAAGAAGTGCAATACATTCCTTTATTCTTCAAAACACATCTTTGTTCGATAAGTGGTAGAGGTAAAAAAACATTACACAATAATTTATTTACTCAATTGCATTTACACATTTATATTATTAATCTTACTATTTGTATGTCATTATTCTATGTAGAAAATGTGAAGAAGAGAATCAAACTTGGATGCAACATCGACCTCAAAGGCACATATTTCATGATTTGATTGGAGGTGATTCTTTTCCAAAATTTGAAGAATGGATTGCTAATGCAATCAGTGATGTAGAAAGAAGGTCAAGATATAACAATAGAGGAAAGTGAGATTTCACAACCTCCACATTTATGGGCTATGAATTTTAGTGGAATGTGGGCCTATGGTAGTCATTTAAGAGTGGAAGAAAAAGACAAAGGAACGACAAATTGTGATTGTGTTGTTAGTGCTGAATTTCTTCATGAAATTGAGAAGAGATTTTATCTTGGATTCATCCAAGAAATTTTTCGAGTGGATTTTGGTGAAAATAGTCCTATATTATTAAAATCTAAGTGGATCTGACCATCCGCAATACAAGTTGATGAGTATGGATTTGTACGTGCAAATACACAACAATTTTTATCAGAGACAGATGAGCCATATGTTTCCCCTCTTCAAATTAACCAATCATTTATAATTGATGATGTAATAATCCTAGGTTGGTCATATGTCATTCAAACAGAGTCTCGTTTGAGAAGAAAATTCATGGAAATTATTGATGTAATGCCTAATGGGAAATATGTTAATTTACAAGAAACATTTGAAGAAGTGGATGAAGACAATGAGGGACTATTTGAAGAAGAGATTTTGATTAACAATGAAGAAATTGAGAGAGATAGTGTATTGCATGTCACAAATGAGGATGAGGAAGAAAATCAAGTAGATGCAAACACGAGTGATCAGGATTCTAATCTTGATAGAAATGCAGATGATTATTGATGAGCCCCATTTTATGACCCTTTATGTAAGATTTTTTATGTTGTTTTAAGACTGTTTTATGTTTTAAGGACACATACCTTCAGAGTAATACCTGTTTCAAAGCTCTAATGTTGAAAAAAGTTTATATATGAATGCAATATGGATATGTTTTCATATAAAAATGAGCATGCAATATGAATATTTTTTCATATATGAATGTAATATGAATATGTTTTCATATATAAATGTTGTATGCAATATGAATATGTATACCATCATTGCTTTACTTTGACAATGATCTTTTCTTGACAACTCCTCTAGACTATTTAGTGCTTTTATATATGTTCTTTATCACTATCATTGTTCTAGCATCCTTTATAAAAGAAATCATTGAAGCATTGTTAAACATTGTTTCTATGTTTTCTTTTACAATTTTTTACTAAAATAGCATTGTCTTCCCTACATATGGCATTATCTTTAGCCCTATTTTGTAATATTATTGTATACCATTTCCTTGTGAACTACTTTGGCATTGACTTCTCACTGCCATGAAAGTATTTCTCATTGTTTTCTTCATTTCTTGGATCTTTCACCCACTGTGTCACTCATTTCCTCACTGATATGGTCTTGTGTTCTCTATTCCTTCACTATTTATAGCAGCAATATATAATCCTTGATGATTGATCACTACTTTTTGTCAATGCTCAAGGCATCAATATAGTGATTCCCCATTGCAATAGAATAATTTCCTCATTACATCCACACTATTTTGGCATTACATGCTGCTCACATCCTTGTTGTCTTCACATTATTTTTAACAGTGATATCACTGTTATCAACATTTGTGCTTCTGAATTTATGCACTAGAAATCATTGTCTCATATGTATCTATATATACTCTAAGGTCATTGCTTTTTTTTTTTCTTTGATCAAATGTTCTTCACTATTTTGCATATATCTTGAAGTTCACTATTGTTTGACTACTTAGTCCTCAAATCATGGTGTTCCTTACTTTTAACTCAATGTCCACTCCAACATATTTTTTCTTTTTCATGTAATCTACCCCTTCATGAATGTATTTGGATCTTATGAATAAATTATTACGTAACAGAACAACAGAAGTAAGAATCACCAAATACCATAGACATTTCTTAGTGATGGTGCTATCACAAAAGAAAAGCATTGGTTTAGTTGTACAAAATGGTTGCCATGCTACAAGTTCATGTCCAGTTAAAATTCAATTTTTTTTATTGAACCATGAATGAAAAAATTATTGTTAAAGATTTAATGGATTGATTTAAATAAATTGCTAAGTTTTTTATGCAACTGGCATTTCTACAGGGCACCATTATTTAATATCCATTGATTGAAATACCCACAACATCTAATGACTATTGTTTTTTGCAGTGCTTTAGACTTTGTATATGTTTTAATGTCTGTTCATTACAACTGAGACCTCATAAACTTGTATTTATGCAATTTTTGTTACGGTTAATTATCTTTGTATCAAGTTGCTAATTTATACATTATTGTTTTTTTGGACATCAAGAAATGAAGAAAAAGAATGAAAGGTGCAAATTAGATGATAGTGATCACAATATTGAAATTCCAATGACAGATTATGAGCACTTTCATGAAGAACGTGTGGCCAAGAATAATGAATATTTATCATGTCTTGGTTTGCCAAACAGGCAAGCTGTAAATCCACTAAGTAATAAATTATTTGTTTAATATTGTTTAATGAAATTTTATAGGAAAGAGATGTATGTATATAAGACATGATATGATTTTTTTTGTTTTACAGGAAAGAAAAATAGAGTAGAGAAAATGCAAAGGAAAAACAAAAAGAAAGTAAAGATACAGTGTTTCCAGCTTGTAGAAGCCAATGCTTTCATGATTCAACAAATGAAGTTGGTGAAAAAAATAGTTGTGATGAAGTGAAATCTATGAAGACCACTACTGATCTACCTACTCATGCCACACGTGATGTGGCCAAGGAGCATGAAGTTTTGGTTAATCAAATTCATGAAGAGACTTTTCTTGCATCCGATGTCCTTGAGAGTGCACTTGTCACATCTACAAATTTTGAAGGAATTATTGGATCAACCAAAAATATTTGTAGTGGTGAAATAGAAGATGTGCCTACTTATGTTAAAAGATAGAGATTGAGTCAAGATTTATACAGATCTATAGAGAGGAATGCAAAAGAAAGAATATTAGAAGGGAAGAATCCATTCTTGGTTGAGGTATCAAGAGATGGTGAACCCATTGGGAAAAATGCTGCAAGGTGGGCCTCCGAGTTGGGCATAAGATGTAGGGCCCATTTGTATATCTGCAAATCAAATTTTGCAGAGCAAGATCCATGAAATGTGGAATATGTTATACAAAAAATGGAAAATTCCTTTGACACTATTGGTGGAAAAATCTGTAGAAAATATTACAAGCACAAGATGAGACTTCAGATGAATAGTTTTAGATATAATTACAAAAAAATAATCATGAAGGGAAAATAGATGCCAGACTCCACTCTATCTCCCAAATAGTGGCTGGCATTGAAAGAAATTATGTGCTCTGAAGAATATTTGACAAAGAGTAATAGAGGCAAGAGAGCAAGAGATAATGTGAGGACTTAATATACATTTGGCTGAGGTAGGTTGCAGGCCAAAATGGACAAATGTGGAGTAAGTGTATGGATTTTTGGTTCAATTTACATTGTGTTATTTATTTCAAATTTTTATTGAACTGACTATATGTTGAAATTGACATTGTATTTTAGGTGGAAAACAATAATAGAGATGCAAGTGTAGAAGATGTTGTCAATTATATGGCAGCACTAGATCGTACTAAATATAATACTAGTATCATGAGGAAATCTAGTTCATCAACAAAGATTTCACAATGATTTGTTGAACGCCCAGTAAGAGCCTCTCCAAATCATGTCAACTCAAATGAAGAGTACCAACATATAATGAGTTTCTTAAATTGTCTCATTACGAAAGTTTCATAGTTGGCTACCTCTGTTAAGCCTATAGTTTCTACATGGAATGACCATAATTCCATGGGTTTAGATTAGGTAAGAGGCTATCCCTCAATATTTTGATTCTCAACTATATCATCTTTATATTGTATTCTAAAGATGTCTGCAAATTTCATAAATGTTTTCCACAACATGCCTTTATAAAATTACTCTCATGATCTCTAGGAAAATTATTACGATTATATATAGAATAGTGAATCTATACAAAATTTCCTTTTATTTCATTGAAATCCATTGTGACTGTCCTACATGTTGTGACTATGAGTTTTATGAGAAAATAACTATGAGATCAATGAATGATCTATTAGGTCTCAAAAGTGAAAGTTTTTAAACCATAAGGGGGTACCAATCCCTTAATACACCTTTGGCCCATGAACAAGGTAAACAAGACTAATTCCCTTGATATATACTAATTCCTGATAATCCATGGTTATATCGAGCCATCAGGGGAATGCAAACATTCATTCCACTGATGTTCATCTGTTACAGCAATGTGATTTCTTTTGTTAACTCTATTGGTCTATCGGGGAGAATGCCTTAGGATTCAACCCAATAGGGTATTGTTACACCAATACTAGGTTATTAACTACTTTCATCAGGGGAATGCAAACATTCGTTATATCAATCCATCAGGGGAATGCAAACATTCATTCCACCGATGTTCATGTGTTACAACGATGTGCTTTATTTTGTTGACTCTATTGGTCTATCGAGGAGGATGCCTTAGGAGTCAGTCCAATAGGGTATTGTTACACTAATACTAGGTTATTAACTTCTTTCATCAGGCCATCAATGAGGCTATGATGAGGGTTGTCCCGATGAGGCATTGTTAGGCTGATAGTGCTAATTTTTATTTAGGAATAGGGAAACATTATGGAGTCTCAAACTCATTTATGGGTATGACAATTTGGCAATGTGAGCCTGGATCTCGGCCTATTTTGACTCATCAAATCCAATGAGATTGATTTTCAACCTTTCATCAAATTTTTTCATTTTCATTTTAACCCAAAAATCTTTAAATTCATTGGTGTGGATAAAATTGTCATCCTCTATGAATCTTAGAGAAGCCACCACCCTCTCATCTTCTTGAATTTCATCAACCCATTCTTCTAAAAGCCTGATCTTAGGATCATGAGGCTTCTAACTCCTTTGCTTCTCTTCTATCTCATTTATTTCAGTCAGAGCTAGGACTACCTCCTATTCTTCATCATCACTTGAGTCATAATCAACCAATGGCTCAATCCTCTATATTTTAGTATGTGGTTCATGAGTAGGAGATGGAGGGGATGAATGTGTAGGTGATGAGGGTGGTTTTTACGATGTGGGTGCATCATGTGGTGTTTGATGAGGTGTGGGAAGTGGAATCAACCTCTCATCTTGGGCCATTTTATAAAATTCATCAAATTTGCTAAGGATCATCTACATCCTTTTCAGAATGTCAGGTTCATTTGCAAAAAATCCTCTGAAACTTCTATCCTTTTCCTTCTTCAAATTTTCCCATTTCAACATTGTTATCCATCTTTTCCTGGTCTACATCACATCAGCAAAATACACCAAATTTCTTATGACATCCTCCTCAGGGTCAAACACATGCGAGATAGCCCTCTTTGTCAACAAGGTTCTCCTGATCATGTTGATATGACCCTCTAGGCCACATACCCTTTTCTTTTCCAGATTTGAGGGGATAATTAACCCTCATGAACCTTTGTAGTTCCTCTAACATGTATGAGCCAATGGACAACTCCTCAAATACAGTTAAATCAAGAAAAAATGTGCCTTTCCTTTGATTTCTCATCAAGTCATGCTCCATCCAAAGCATCTACCACATAAACTCTAGAAAAAATACCCTTGTAGGTATAATCTTGGGAAAAATATGTGGTGCCTGGTCACATCCATATACTCCGGTAATTATGTGTTGAGGAATCAAAAACCAATCAGCATAATTATGGGTACAACCCTGGTCTGGCTTATATTGTACAGGCCTCATCACTTTCATCAATGATTCAGTCAATCTTGGTGTTGGGTAACCAAGGGCAGCTATCGATCTAACAAAAAAATCATCTCTAAACACCATGAAATCACACTTCATACAATCAAACTCTACATTCGATTCAGAATGCTGAATTACCATGGCCATTCTCATCAGCCCTATTGGCATATGTTTCTCTGCATCTATACCCAAGACCTGACACAATGCATAATAAGTGTTCTTGAAATAAACTTCAAACTCTAAAACTTGGAAAGGCTCCATTTTAGAGGAATGGATGGAGAGTTTTCTATTATCATCACCCTTCTTCATGTGTAGAGGGAGCTCATCACTTTGGTATGTTCTTATCAACCTCTTATACTCCTACTCCAATTTAACTAAATTTACCTCTGTTACAACTTGCTTATTCAACTTGAAGCATTTTATAATGGAATACCTTATGATATCAACTAAACACCCACCATTTGGAAGCCTAATAGTTTTGGTTCAGGCATGGTAGTTGTGGGAAAGGGCAATAATTAGCTCAATGTCAATGAAAACATTAGGGACAATTAATTTAGCCAAATCCAAGGTCCATGGGTTTGATGTCAGAACCTTGTCATTCCTCTTCTGATAGAAATACCAATAAAGGTTCCAACCTGACTGAGGTATAATGGAGTCCCTACAACCTTGAGTTGAGTCTCTAAAAATATTTTTAGGTCCCTTGGCTACTGACTCAGGTAACAAAGAAAGCAATGGGGACTGCAAGGAGGGCTTACTGGTTTTGGTTTGATCTTTTTTAACTCCTACTTCAGTCTTCTTTGGCACCATTTTATGAAATTTACAAAGAAAGATGAGCAAATCTTACCCGGAAATAAAATTCACCCTGCATAATTCCCTTTACTCCCACAATTTGAGCTTCTTTGCAACTCAGGTTTAGTTCTCATGAATGAAAAATCACAACTTATTTCTTGTATTTCAACACTAGGATGCATTTACTTCTGGCTCATAAATTCACACAATTCAAATTTTTGTGTTGAGCTCAATTTTATAATTTGATGTTGACTAATGTGATTGGTATGTATTAAATGACCCAATGGCTTAGTTATCGCACTACCATGTGTCACCTTCAATTCCCTTGCAGTACCACAATGTATCCTTAGTACTCTCTTCAATGTACCGCTCTACCGTAGGCTATGTCTTGACCCCCTGAGGTATAGCAGTATAGCATGGAGGGCGTAGTATATATAGAAGTGGCTCCTCTCACCACCCTACCATGAGCTTCTTGGTGATGAGCTCCAGTAGAGAGGTAAGGTATGGGTATCATAATTTGGTAGCGGTACTGCGGTAAAATGTGAAAATGGGGATGTGAAGGGTGATAATGTGAATTGTCATAACAATAGGAGCGGGAATTTTGGATTTTGATTTGATAAAATATTTAGAGAACTCCTGGTCTCAACACATAGCTTGTTCAAAAGCACCTGTTTTAGGCTTTTAGCCATAGCAACAAGGTAATGAATTGTTTGATAAAATGTTTTGATAGACATGAATGAAAAATGTGTTAGCATAGACAAGGCAATGAACTCTTTGAAAAACTACCTCAAATAAATGAGGTCTTATGGTGATGGAATTCCATGAAAATAAAAAGCAATTAGATTGTCATGGCATTCCATCACCATGAGACCTCATTTCTTTGAGGCATTTTTTCAAAGAGTTCACCGCTTTGTCTATGCTATTGTGCTTACTATTATGCTTTTGATAGATTTTTTCCAAGAATCCATAAATTATTTGAAATCACTTGTTTTAGGTTTTTAGCCATAGCAACAAGGTAGTGAATTGTTTGACAAAATGCTTTGGTAGAAATGTATGAAAAATATGGTAGCATAGACAAGGCAGTGAATTGTTTGAAAAAATGCCTCAAAGAAATGCGGTCTCATAGAATGCCATGACAAGCAAATGCAATTGGCAGCTGCTCCTAGTTATTAGTTATACAATGTGAAGTAATTGCATAAATCCTTAGGTTGAATTTGTCAAAACTATATTGTAATTGAAATTTTCTCATCTATCAACATCTAGTTATTAGTTATGCAATGTGAAGTAATGCTTTGCGTTTGAAAGATGTGCAATGCAATGTAATCAAAGATATGAATATAAACTATAAAAATCTATTTTTTACAATTCATTAGTTAAACTCTTTATTTTATTTTCTCTCTATATCTCTATGCTATGGAAATGCCTTTCAATTTCAAAAAAATATTTTTTATCTCTTGTTCTACAATTTTTACCTTTTTTTTAAATCCGATTTTTTCTTAATTTTTTCCAAACTTTTTCCTGATTTTTTCAAAAAATCTTATACTTTTGGTTTGCCGATTTTTCCCCAAAATATTTTTTCTGCTATGGATCATAAAGCAATAATAAAACTCTTGAAATTTGTTTCTTTTCTCAAAAATTTATGATTATTTGCAGTTCCAAGATTTTGTACTTGCCCGTACAGGGTTTTCTTGTTCTCTTTTGCATTGAATTAGGTGGCTAGGTGAGTTAACTTCAATTTTTTTCTGATTTGGTGGATTCTTGAAGAATTTTGTGCATTTTGTAGTCAAATTGCTGAAACAAGTCTATAAAGATAGAGTTGAGGGTTTGTGAGTCTACCAAAACGGATTTTCAGCCATTCCACCTATTGTGACTTTTATGCTTGGAAAGGCTTTGCTGACTATTTTTTACATGAATTAATCATCTGGATTTAATTTTTTCTTGATGGTTAAACTACATGCAGAGAAATTTTATCAAAGAAGCATGAAAACAACAAAGCCTTGATGTTAATCATAGTTGTGTTGAAGTTGAGGTAATGTAATAGTTGTCGTGGACAAAAATTTATAGCTTTTGCATTCTTTACTTGAATTATATTAACTTTTCATGATGATTAAACCACAAGCACGAAAATTATATGAAAGTAGAACAAAAAGGAAAAGACCCTATCAATAGAGCTCTCAACAAAGCTACACAACTTCAGGACAATGTTGACAACGATTATGTTGAATTTGAGGAGTATATGCATGATATTGATAGTAATACTGGTGTTGAACTTGAGGTGACTGCTACAAAACATTACTTTTCCTTGATTATGAAACCCTTAATGTTTTAATGACTGATATGACCCCAAATAGTGAACAAGCTTATAGAATAGTGAATATACAACTAAAACATTGAATGTAACCCGTAGAACAATCATTGTACCTACTTTTTCACTTTTCAGTGGGGATTGTTGGTACTTCAAAAATTTATGATGCTTGACTATATTTTAGGGAATTGTAATTGACCTTGTCAACATCTTGAACTTAGCATCCTACTTCTTTCATTGGATGATACCTGATATTCTTTCCTTCATGGATCTGCTATTAACTCTTCATTATGGCTATTGTTATTAAAAAAAAGTTTCTTTTGATATTCTTGCCGCTTTCTCTTCATGTCTTCTTCTTGTTTAGTAATGGTATTTCCTGCTCGATCCATTAAACTCGTTGTTACAACCATAAAACTCATTGCCCTTGCACTAAAATCATTGCTACAGCCATGAAACTCATTGCTACTACTACTTGTTCATTGGACATCATTCCTTACTTCTTTTTGCATACTCTTACACTATTTTCTAACAGTGAAAGGCTCTTTCTCTATTATTTATGTGACCTCTACATCCAACCTTATTTGTTACTCCTTTACTACTGCTATGAAAGCCACAGAGAAAGACTACATTGTTTCCTCAATGACTGCTCTTAATGGCTATCGCATGTTGCCTTGATACATTGTTTTCTTTGTTCTTATTTTATATGTAATCATTGATAGGGTTATGTTGACTGCATGGGGTTATGTTTCAGAGCTTTAATGCCACTATTTTTGTACATCCCAATGTATTTCACCTTCACCTTGCAACAGCAGTAGTAGTAGTGCTCTCATATTTTATTCTTTGTTTTTGTCCATTAGCTACCTTTTTTATGTGTAATAGTGTTGTCATAACCTTATGTGTCTGGTATGCGTGCATGGTAATGTAGTGTTTATATTTGTGGCCTTTGTATTTGATTAGCATGAAGCTAATAGTAACATTGTAAGCACTACTATGAGTGTTGGTTTTTTAGTAAATTAGATTGATCATTGCAATTATTTTAACACACACATGCAAGTACTATTTAAGTAAGTAATGGTTGTTTTATCATGCAAAAAAGGGTAATCATTACCTATCTAATATAATGTGTTATTTTATTTTCTTTTTGCATAAATGTATTGATAAACTCAAAGAAGGGGATAAAGTTAGGGTGTTGGATCCATTTGATGGTGATGTTGTGGGCATTGGGCTGATTCACTCCCTATCTATTGTACATCGAGTCAACTTGAAAGGAACAGGAGATGCAAATGTAAACATTTTAAAGGTCACAAGTAACATACCCCTTGTTTATGAAGACAAAATAGATGGAGCTGTTTGTCTGAAAGAGAAAGAGGGAACCTTCACACGGTGGCAACTAAAATATTTGCAAAAAATGACATATTTGAACATGTTTATCATGTACTAGTTAATGTTAGACATCTTGGTTCACTGCTTTATGCAGTATTTTGAATGTGTTGTTCAAGGATCTTAATTATCATGGTGTATTTGAAATAGTTGGAAAATCTTAAACAACTTTGACATTTTTCATTATATTTACATATATACTCTTAGACAACTTTGACATCTTGTAACTTGATATATATATATATATATATTTATTTATTTGCATTAATTTTTGTATTGCAAATTACCTTTATTTATCATGATGTTGAATCAATATTTTAATTCTAGCATGTTGTAGCTTGTTCGTATATGTAATATTTTTATTTTCTTTTATGTTTTTGTTCAAGTTTAATATTATGTTAGCTTTGCATTATAAAATTTATGGTATTTAATAAATTATTCATTTCATGACTATATTTACTACCAATTAATGGAAACTAGTAAATAAAAATGACTAAATATATGACTAAAGTAATGACTAAATATATGACTAAATATAGGACTAAAGAAATGACTAAATATATGACTAAATTAATGACTAAATATATGACTAAATTAATGACTAAATATATGACTAAATAAATCACTACCATGACTAAATAAATGACTAAATTAATGACTAAATCAATGAAAAAATTAATGACTAAAATTGTTTAGTCATAGATTTAGTGGTGTTATAAATGACTAAAAATAAACAACTAATAGTCATGTGACTAAAGTTAGTCATTTATATGCAATTTTTAGTAGTTTATTTAGTCATATATTGTTGTTGTGTACTAGTGTGCAAACTAGACTTTCTTTACCTTTTTCAATGAAGTGCTTAGGCTGGGAAATATAAATTTCTTCTTCTAGATCTCCATGAAGAAACATTGTCTTCACATCCATCTGCTCAATCTCTAAGTCATACGCAGCTACAAGTGACAATAGATATCTAATAGATGTCAACTTAGCTACAAGAGAAAATATTTAATTCCCTCCACCTAGGAATAACCTTTTGTGACCAGCCTAGCTTTATACGTCTCAACACTGCCATCTAGACAAATTTTCTTATTAAATACCCATTTACAACCAAGAGGCTTTCGACCTTCAAGCAGAGGTACCAAATCCCAAGTTTCATTCTTTTTCAATGATGTAATTTCTTCATTCATGGCTTCCAACTAGGAATCTAAACCAGACATGTTAATTGCCTCTTTTATAGTCCTAGGCTCATCAGTGCTAGTAATCAAAGCATAGGCATAGCTTGAATCCAACATAGGAAATCCATACCTATCAGGTTGCCTCTTTTCACGTGTAGAATTCCTCACAGGCTAAGGTCGAGGTTGTGATTCTTCTTCTTGTTCAGAACTACTAAAAATCTTCTCAGATTCAAGTACACTTTGAATTCATAGTTCCTCTTTTTCTGGTGTTAGAGGAACTTCAACCACATCATTTTTCTTTTCTTTTTCTTCTATCTTTGACTACAGATCAAATGTAGAAGGTTTCAAGTCACAAAAGATTACACTTCTACTATACTAAACTTTCTTAGCAATTGGATTCCAAATATTGTATCCTTTCATGCCAATGCCATAGCCAATAAATATACATTTGACAGCTTTGTTCTCCAATTTAGATATTTTCTTATTCGACACATATGCATATTCCTCACAGCCAAAGACATAAATATGTCTCAGAGAGGGCTTCTTACTAGACCATGCTTCCAAAGGTGTTTTTTCAACAAGAACTGAACTAGGTGAATGATTAATCAGGTAATATGTTGTAGCCACAACCTCAACCCAAAACTTCTGCTCTAGACCAACACTGCTCAACATACTTCTTGCTCTTTCCATTAGCATTATGTTCAACCTTTCATAAAATCCATTTGGTTGTGGAGTGTAAGGTGTAATTTTATGCCTTTTAATCCCATGCTCTTTGCAATACCTTTCAAAATCTATAAAACCGAATTCATCACCATTATCTGTCCTTAAGCATTAAATTTTCCTTCCAATCTAATTTTCTACCAAGTTTTAAAACTCTTTAAACAAACTAAATACTTTTGATTTAATTTTTAGAAAATACACCAATGCCTTTCTTGAATAATCATCTATGAAAGAAACATAATATTTAGAATTTAATGATGAAGGAACATTCACTAGACCAAATACATCAAAGTGAACATAATCTAGTATGCTAGAAGATTTATGAGGACTAGAATAAAATGAAACACGGTGTTGCTTTCCATAAATGCAATGTTCACAAAAAATTGAACACAAGGTTACAATCAACAAACCCTTCTACCAAGTTTTTTTATTTTTCAAATCTTTTAAGCCCTTTTCTCCTATGTGATTGATTCTATGATGCCATAGCATGGTTTTCGCTTTGGGAATTTCACCTCTAAAGAGTTTGCACCCAAAGGAACATTTTTATCCTTCCTTACATGAGCAACTTTATCTGATTTTCCAAAGACAATGTTACATTAAACATCACATGCATCTAGCTTATACAGAGTGCCTATGTGTGCAACCTTAGCCAACACCATTGAACCTCTAGTCATTTTGCAGCCTCCACTCAAGAAAGAAACTTGCACGCTAACATCATTCAACTTACTAAAAACAAGAAGATTACGAGCTAGACTTGGTATCTGCATTATTCCATCAATTCCTTTGATTCTTCCATCAATAAATTGGATTCTAACTCTTCCATGGCCAACAATTTCAAGATATGAATCACTTTCCAGGTACACCTTTCCACCAGCATACTTTTCATACTTTGTGAACCAATCTCTGTGAGATGTCATGTGAAAAGATTCTCCTGAGTCAATTAGCCAGACATCAGCTGATGCCTCAGTCACCAAGGAATAAATGAAGACATTTGCATCACTCTGAGAAAAATCATTGTCAGAAGAGTTGTTCTTCTTCTTTTTCTCCTCTTTACAATCTTTTTGGATATGCCCAGTTTTCCCACAATTCCAGCATTTCACCTTGGACTTCTTGCTTAGAGAATTTGATCTCCCTTCATATTTGGATTTAGACTTCTTGTATTTCTTCTTGCCTCTCTCTTTTGATCTACCCCGAACAACAAGGGCCTCCTTGGCCATCTTAGAAGATTTCCTCCGCATTTCTTTTGGCAACAACGAAGCGACCAAATCTTCTGCCTTGAAAGTGATTTTTGTACTTCCAATATCCATCACCAAATGATCGCATGTGTCAAGTAAGGAACATAAAAAAAGCATACATAGATCCTCCTCCTGTATCTTCACACCCAAAGAGGCCAACTAAGCAACAATCATGTTAAATGAATTTAGATGGTCTACTATAGATGCTAATTCTTCCATCTTCAAGGGGTATAAATTCTTCCTCAAGAATAACTTGTTTACAAGAGACTTTCCCTGATAGATATCACCAAGTTTCTTCCATAAAGAACATGCATTCTTCTCCTCATGGACATTCAAGAGAATAGAGTCTGCCAAACAAATTATTATCAACCCTTTGGATTTTCTATCAGTGAGATCCCAATCTTCTTGCTTCATGCCTGAGGGTTTAGTTCCAAACAAAACAATCTATAGATCTCTATCTATAATCAAGATAATCAATTTTCTTTGCAAAACTCCCACTTAACCAAATTAGCACAAAAAACAATTCCTACCCACAAGGATAACACAACTAGCCAAGCTCTGATACCACTTGTAAGGAAAGCTCAGTGTGGAAACACCTTCCAAATGAAAAATTCTCAAGAAAGAAGTGCAGAAAATTTCATTTAATTCGAGTTACAGTCATTAAGATGCACAACAACACAACAAGAGAATAGACAATTTAAACAACACACAAAATTGAACACCAATTTTATGTGGGAAAACACTTAGGAGATAAAAACCCACACACCAAGTAAAGCCACTTTGTATTACAGTAAATAGATTACATACAGAGTTATGAAACTTCACTTCCAGTTATTAATTCACAACAACATGCATTTCCCTGATCAACCTCATACAATCAAAATCTAATTACAATTGTTCTCTCACACTATTGTAATTCTTGTATAGCATACAATTTAGAACATTAACTGATCAGCCGATCGAACCCCAACTCATTGTAGAGTGACACAATGTATAACATTCACCATCGTCACTTCAGTTCTAGAGAACCAACCATTACAGTTCCAAACTATTGATTCAACTTCTATAGATAACTGTCACTAACCATGTTAGGCCATCGAAGAGACTTCTTCATACACTCTTCGACAACACCAAGTCTCTCTGATATCCTTTTCATCCTGTCGAGTCAATCCACCAAAAAACCTTCAACGGTCAGCATCCAATCATCACTCTCTAGCCTAGAATAGATCAGGCTCCACCACGATGTTCTCCATAAACTACTAGGTCACTCATCACCATATCAGAAAGCTCAGTGTGGAAACACCTTGCAAATGCAAAATTCTTAGGAAAGAAGTGCAAAAAAAATCATTTAATCCAAGTTATAGTCATTAATATGCACACCAATAGAACAAGAGAATAGACAATTTAAACAACACACATAATTGAACACACCAATTTTACATGGGAAACCCTTATGAGAGAAAAACCCACACACCAAGTAAATCCACTTTGTATTATAGTAAATAGATTACATATAGAGTTATGAAACTTCACTTCCAGGTGTTAATTCACATCAGCATACATTTTAATCAACCTCATACAATAAAAATCTGATTATAGTTTCTCTCTCACACTGTTACAATGCTCGTATAGCATACAATATAGAAAATTAACTAATCAACCGATCGAACCCCAACTCATTGTAGAGTGACACAATGCATAACATTTACCATCATCACTTTAGTTCCAAAGAACCAACTATTACAGTTCCTAACTTTTGATTCAAATTCTACAGATAATTGTCACTAACCGTGTTAGGCCATCGAAGAGACTTTTGCATACTCTCTTTGATAACACCAAGTCTCTCCAACATACTATTCATCCTACTGAGTCAATCCACTAAACAACCTTCAATGGTTAGCATCCAATCATTTCTCTCCTGCTTGGCACTGGTTGGGTTCCACAATGATGTTCTCCACAAACTACCGAGTCACTCATCCCCATATCGAGGAGACATGATTTCATCTCCCTTCAATAGAAGTAGGTCCCTTCATCAAATCTTATCGACATGTCGAAGGGAGTTCACCCAAGATCCTTTTGATAGAGGATGTCCATTTGATACATATCTCCAAGTGGCTCCCACTGCCAACATGACACCACATCACCATCGCTGGCCAATGACCATAGCTATCAAGTCATCAAAGAGACTCAAGGTAGAGTCCCACCGACAAGGTTGAGTCCCTTTAACATAATTTCATTACATGCTCCATCAGACCATTGAAGAGACTCGGGATAGAGTCCCTTCGATGAGAGTAAGTCCTATGAATGATGACCAAGTCAAAGGTTCGGGTTGTCAAGGAGACTAGAAACAATGTCCTGATGATCTATCCACTTATTTCTGATAAGTGATGTAGAGCAAGAGGATTCACAACTCAACATTCCATTTACTTCACAACTTTCATAAAATTATTCATCTCAAACAATGATTAAGTGCATTCAAGATCACATTAGAAACATAGCCATGGTAGCCCACAATTTAAAGCAATGTACAGTCATTAATAACTTCTACAAAACAAATAATAAAGCCAATCGCTTTAGTGAGATTTAATATATCATAATTACAGACCTCCCTTCCAATTTTTATAAAGATCCAATGGTGTAAAATAAAGTTATTGCATTTTTCCTAAAACTACAAACCCTAGGCAGTGTTCAAACCTGCCCTCACCAAAATAATCATATCTTCCACAAAAATAAATAAAATGCAATGAGACAAAAAGAATTGGAAACCACAAATAGAGATATTTCCATCCATATATTATAATCCATTATTTGAGTCCATATCAGGTCGTACAAAGCATAACTTCAACCTGAAAACAATCTAAAAATCAGAAATGCATACAAAACTTGAGGTTGTCATTCTTCAAACTTCAAAAGGAATGTCTCCAACCTCCCAATTCGAGTTTTGGAGGGTGTACTTATACATTTACAACCAAAACCAACTATTTTCAACCACCTTTTAGTTAGTTTGTTGAAAAAACACCTTAATGACACTTTTGACAAGTTGCTTGACAACTTTATTGAGCAACTTTTACAATTTTTACAATATGGAACAACTTTAAACATTATTTGACAAATGACTTCAAATATTACTTCCTAAGACTCAAAAACCTATCAAATGGTTTTATAAACCTTATTATAAGACCCAATACATAAAATAGAGCAAATATTTACAAATGGCCTCATGGAGGCTTGAAAGCAACTTGGTGCTCTTGCACCAATAAGACACAACGGTGAATAGACAAAGACCATCAAACCATCGATGGGACTATGAAAAAGGTACCACCAACATGAGTAAGTCCCATAAATGAAATACATAACTTCCATCAAGAGTGATATCAGGCCATCGAAGGGACTGTGAACAAGGTCCCTTCGATAATGAACCGTCAAGTCGATAAAGGGAAAACACAACACTGTTGTAGGAAGTCGACCAAGCCAGTAAATCTGAGGCACCTTTTTTCCAACAATTTAATTTTATTGGATTCACACAAGGTGACACCCTCAAGTGGTATCGAAAGACTTGTCTATAAAATAACAAGGAGTGGAATGTATTTAAACAAGATTTTTTAGAAAAAAAATTACTCTCGAACAACATACTAAAAGGGTAAGAAAATTGTGAGAAATTACACAAAATAAAAACAAAACATAGCATATTTTGATAATATATTTAAGGAAGTAACTAGAAGATTGGAGGAACCACTAATTGAAAACAAAAAATTGAGTGGTTCATATTTGGAGTAACACCAAAAGTTAGAATGGTCGTCAAGATGGAATAAATTTTAATATATATCTAGAATTAGTCACTTTGGCTTGTCAGATCAAAAATAATCTTGGAGAAAACTAGAGAAGGAAAAATAAAATAAGGAAATGGAGAAATAAATATTAGAAGGAGAAAAACTAAGACTCCAACAAGGTATTAGGGAATAACATTATATGATAGCACATAGACCTAATATCTGGTGTAACTGTTTTGGATAGGAAGGTCACTTAAAAAATGAATGACTGAAGGAAATATGAGAAAAGAAAGAAAATGCATTGAGGATAGATCTAAGGGTATTTCCTATAAAGATGAACTTAATCTACTGTGGAATTTATGGAGAATGGGACAATCATGAAATAAAATATTTTTCATCATAACTATTTCAGTTAAGAGAATATCCAAATGTAGCAAACTATAATGATCAACAAAGGTTTGCATATGTAATTTTTTTTTGTAGAAATACCACTTTACCTACAAGATCATGGGCACAAAGTACTAAAATGGTGTAACCAGAGGAATATAAAAACCCTATAAAACCAAAAATATCAGGGACCATATAGTGATAGAGGTTGAGGTAGAGGAAGAAGAAGGTGAATAGATACTACTTGCTTCAATTACAGTAAGAAGAGAAACTTCACAACCAAATGTTAAGGTAATAATAAGAAGCCATGTGGATTTTGCGGAAGCACAAACCACCATATATTCAATTGTGATAAAGCCTAAACCTAATATAATAATGCACCACAATCAAAAAGTGAAGAGCTCCAAAATTTAAATACACCTAGAGGAGCAAGACTATTAAGGAAAATACCAAAGGAACTGGAGGAAATAAATAGGATATGCCAAAAAAGAATGAATCGACATTGACACTATTGAGACTAGTGGCTTGGAAGAACATCAAACCAAAATAGGAGAAAAAAATTAGCAGTGGTTACCCAACAAGGAACAAATACCACAAATACTAAACATGTAACTACATAAGGAGAAACTACTATAGATGAGGAAGAATTCCTCCCAACTAAGAAATAACATGACCAAATAATGGAAGTGAAACAAAGAAAAATAAGGTTGTGGGAAAATAGGGCTCACCAAAAATGAAATGATGACCTAACACACCTAATTTTCTTCTAATTTGATTTGGAAAAGAGATATCCCAAGGGTAGGATTGACTTTCAACCAAAAGGTGATTCAACCCTATTAGGGGATTTGTTGATTTCCTTATGATAGAAAATGATAAATATGATTGAAATTTAGTTTGGGGAGATGAAAATAAAATACCAAATAAACTCAATTATGCAATGTGAAACTTGAAATGTAGATTTAAATCATAGCACAAATAGAAACAACAAGCTACATACATATATAATAAGGGTAAGATGATGTGTACCAGTCACCAAAAAGGGTTGTAGCGTGTCCTACTGGGATAGATTCACCCTAGGGAAAATGGGTCTTTGAGTAGGGTTCCAATTTTTTTTCATAGTCCTTCGATCCTAAATCTGCACTCTCGATTCCTTTGGATTCCATTGTTAGAAAGTCAGAAATAAATATTGTAGGTAAGTTTTTGTGGCTTGACAACTTTGCAAAATTTCACTTTTTATCAATCTTCAATCCTTCTTCACCTATAGATCTGCACACACAAAGAGTGGGAAAAAATTGTTTGTTTTGGGTGAATAGGGGTTTACATTGGTCAAACCCTATTTTGGTAATTAAACCTTGATAATGAAAGATAATAATAAATGATAAGGACTGATGAATGAACAAGTCTATGTCACAACTCACTAAAACCTTAATGGCTACCCTTAGAGGACTGAATTCCAACACATCACTCTAAGGATTAGATCTTGCATGAATTGGCTTGAATGATTGAAACCTACATCACAATGTTAACATACATAACATTGACATGATAATATGATCTTGATTTTTTGTTGTAGATGACTAATAAATCTTCTCTTCAATGCTCTTGACAATAATATTTTCTATTGTGATCTCTTGATTATGCATGTTAATTCTTCTTAGATTTGAATTGATAAAATAACCTTGTATTTATAGGTGTTTATCTAATTTCACAAAAATTAGATTCTATAAGTTGACATTTAAAACTTGAATTTGAATCATTAAAATGTTGCGAAAAACATATTAAAAATTGGGATCTAGGACTTAAATAGGACCCATTCACCTTTGGGTGAATGGGTCTTGGGACCTAAATCTATGACACATAATTTCAAAGGAAATTAAAATAATTCTATCATTTGTTTAATGTTGGTTCCCCTTTCAAAAAGCGATAATAATAAGGGTTAGAAATGCATAATTTAGGAAATTAGAAGATTAATTAAGGGACCCAAACATAGCGTGAAAATGTAAAGGATTACATTTTTTTACACTACATGAAATAAAAAAGAAAATTATCACAAATGAACAAAGTCAAGAGGTGAAACAAAATGACTATTTTTCTAAACAAGAGGTGGGAATATTGAAACAATTGATAAAAATGTCCAAACATTCCAATATATTGGACAAAATAAAACAATTTTACAAGTATTGGAACAAAAAAATAAATTACCTCAAATAAGAGTAATAGGGAAGAATAATAAACAATGGAAGATACAACCCATCATAATTATAGATAGCATTTACCATAAGAAAATAACAAATGTGATGGTAGACTTAAGAGCTGATATAAACATGCTCCCAAAAAGGGTGTGGGAACAAATAAGCAAACCTAAACTTGAACAAAAACCCTATAAAATTATTCTAGTAGATGGTATTAGGATGAAAACCTTAGGAACTTGGAAACAAGTAGAAGTAAGTGTTAGAGGAGTAAAAAAAATTATAGATTTTGAGGTAGTTGCTATCAAAGAAATCTTTGATTCATTTAACACATTGTTGGGATTAAGGTGGTTTGTCAATGCAAATAATATTGTAGAGTAAAGTAAGGAAGAAATATCATTCATAGATGAAAATAAAATATTTCACATTCCACTAGGAAAAAATACAAATTATTTGATAAAGTATTCATGATTAAAAAGGACATCAGAGAATGCTCCATATTCTACCACAACTATAGATAATATATTGTAGAATATTTATGGAAACTTGGAAAAAATTATGGATGACACATATAAAATATTTCTCCAAATAAATCACATCTCACGTAGTATTTCACATATTAAACTTCCCAAGGATTTGTGAGTAGGAGATCTATTATCATTATTACAAAAATAGAAAAAAATTCAAAACTGAAGAGCTAAGACTTCACATATTAAAGAACACTCTCATTTGCATTTCTATAAGTTGGCTCAATACACACAAGGAACAGTTAACCAAATGGGACATATTTAAAATATTAATCAAAACAAGATACCTATTAGAATAATTAGAATACATGTAGATACCAAAATGCAATGGGAATATCTTACTAAAGGATCATTTAACCACTTGTATCATAACATGGAAAAAATAATGAATGTGATGAATGATTATACATATAACTATTCTACTAGACACTAACATCAGTTGCATAGAATTTGTATATAAACCAAGAATTTCGAGGAGAAACAAAATATTGGACAAACCTTAAGATGGACTTTATATAAAAAAAATTATTTTCACAACAAGGACGAACATATATAGAACGAACCACACAAAATGAAAGAGATAATATTCAAAATAGATACAAATAATGAACCGGTGATATTGTAAACCTCTAGACTACCCCCACAAACAAAAGGTATATGGAAATATATTGAATGGATAGAAAAAGAATCTACATTATCGAAGAAAAAATGTTGTCTGATACAACAACAAGATTATGATACACACAAACTAGATATAGAAGTCAACCAAGGAGAAATGGAATTAGAGTCCCCAAAAGAATCTAAACAAAAATATTATAGTCAACCAAAAAAACTAAGAGAAGCAAATATTTCCAAAGAAGGGGACTCTAAAATTGCTAAAATAAGAGACTATTGGGATGATAAAGTAGTTGCACAAGTTTCTGAGATCCTATAAGGATTTGAAGAATTATTCCCTAAAACATTTTCACATATATAAAAGTTATAAAGGAAGAAGCATGAGTTATAAAGATCGAATTGAAATAAGGAACTAAACTAGTACAAAAGAGACCATACAAACTAAGTCCAAACATGGAAAATAAATTTTAAGCAGAGATAGAAAAAATGATTGAAGTAGGGATAATCAAGCGAGTAGAAGATGCAAAATGAATTAGCCCTATGGTCATACAAAACAAGAAAATAGATAGGGTAATAATTTTTGTTGACTTCAAGGAACTTAATAAATCTTGTATTTATGACCCTTTCCCTACACCATTCACCGAGGAAATATTAGAATTAGCGATAGGAAGAGAAATATACTCATTCATTGATGGTTTCTCTAGATACCATCAAGTAAAAATAAGGGAGGGAGATTGACCAAAAACTACATTTACAATAGAATGGGACTCCTACATGTAAATAGTGATGCCATTTGGACTAAATAATACACCTACGATATTCAATAGGATAATGATAAATTAATTTAAATACTTCATACATGAGTTCTTGGAGGTATACTTAGACAATTGGATAGTATATGGTTTGGTAAAATACCATGTAAAACTACTTAGAATGGTGCTAAATAGATGTCAAAGTATGTAGATAAGATTAAATTTTAAAAATTTCATGTTTGTGGTACCCTATGGGATAATATTAAGCCACATTGTTTGCAAAGAAGGATTGATGGTAGGCCTTATGAAAGTTACCCTAATTATGACACTACCACCTCCTAAATTAGCTTTGGAAGTTAAAAATTTCTTAGGTTACATCGGTTACCACTGTCAGTTTATAAAAGGCTATGTCAAAATAACTACACCATTGGAGGAATTATTGAAAAATAAAACTGATAGAAATATTGGATGGAATGAAGAATGCCAAACAGTATTTGACACACTTAAACATGAAATTGTAGAGGCCCATATCCTAATATTCTCATACTAGAAAATACCATTTCATGTACATGTAGATGCATTTGGAATTACAATAGGAAAAGTATTGGCTTAACCCAAAGGAAATAAGGATCATACCATAACATTTGCAAGTAGTAAACTATCCAAGGAAAATAAAAAATATACTACTACTGAACGAGAGGCTCTAGCCATGGTTTATGCACTCCAAAAATTTAGACACTATCTACAATCAACACCCTTTACTTTCTTTATGGATAATGAGTCGTACTTACTAAATAGACCTATCATACAAGGCTGAGTATGTATATGGTTACTTTTGTTTCAGGAGTTTGAATTCAAAATAATGGTAAAATCAGGAAAGCACAATCAAGGACCTCATTACCTATCCAAAATATAAATGGGGGAAGTATTGATAGTTCAACCAGAAGATCCACATGGTGCACACTTGTTTAAAATAAATATGATATCAAAAGAGTTATATGATATTTCTATACTCTTGTCTAAAGTAGAATTTCCTACAAATATTTTATCATAGGATAAATATGTTGAACACCCTATAATACTAAGAGGGGGGTGAATAAGTATTCTATCAAATCTCAAACCCTTTAAAATAAATAGATACCTTAAACTTTACCACATAATAAAGAACTGTTAAACACAAAGGAATGCTAAGAGGGTGGGGGTGAATTAGTATGATTTTAAATCAATCCTAATTAACTATTGCTAAAGATATGTTATGTCAATTAATAATTCATCCACTTAACCAAAAAAATAATGGAGATCAACACACACACAAGAACACAAATGACACCAAATTTACATGGAAAACCCCACAAGGGAAAATCACGATGAGAAATGTTGCTAGGAGCTACTATCCTAATCCAACCTCACGAGTAACAATAGTTTACAAATTTGATTCAACTACTCCTTTATTTTATTTTAGGGGATTGCACCCAAGGGAGCTACTACTCCCTAATATGAAAAAGAACAACTAAAATATGACGAGTTTATGGCTTCAACCATTGATAGTCAACAATTTCTCATTAGGTTTGTAGTAGATATTTTCATGTTCTACTCATGTACTCAAAAATCTTCACACTCTTCCCTCACCATCTCCATAACTTTGATCTTCAATATATATCATCCACACACTTTACAATTATAAATTTAGTCGAACACAAACAAAAAATAATGAAACTTGTAACATGTTGGCCTACAAATTCATTAGTAGTATACAAAAATGATTAAACATTATTTACAATTCTTCTAGGTGGGTCAAAATGACTCATACAACATCTAAAAATAAATTATACTTCGCTCAATCATAAATTTATGGCACACATTTCCAACATACCCAAGTCATCCTCAACAACAACATATCTTCACAAACTAACTTGAAACAAATGTGCAGTACTGGAAACAAGAAATATCTACATGCACTTCAAACCTGAGATACTCTGAGACATGTGAAATGTCCACACAAACTCATACAAATGATATGCACAAACTCCTACTGGTGCAAATACCCAAAAATATGCTTTGTAGAAGAATTGGGCATCTGAAACCAACTATAACACTTTTTTACTAAAAATCTGAACATGCAGACCATCAAACCACTTGACACTACAATATGGAATGCATTATTTATCATTTATCATTTCCATAAAACCTCATGGATAAATATTCACTTCCGAAGGAATGTGAATCATTCCAATAAGCCTTCATTATCACTTTACTCTGCTAGAGCACAGACCAGGACTCTATGACCTATATATTTCACTACAGAAGGTGTAATGACTTGGAATCTTGAATATAACACCTTCACATCTCTATCAACTTATCTTCTCAACTACAAGACTAAATATTTCTCTTTGAAATGATGTGGGCCAAAAAACCATGACACTACCTTAGGATTTATATTGTGAATGCCTTAGGAAAACTTCTACAACTTATCTCTGAGTGTGGTACACCAAACTAGAAATATATCAGTGTAGAAATACTGTAAACACATTAGAACAAGTGTACCCACCTTCACATCACACAAATACATCAAATAGATCAACACACTTCAATTTTGACTTGAACCAATTGATAACTTTGCATATCAACTATCTTTGGAGCATATACAATATTCATCACATATTTGACATCAATGGAAACCAAATATTATCAAGATGAAACAATCTCCCCCTCTATCATTGATGGAAAAAACAAAATGATGTGCAAAAACACACTCCCCTTAGGTGCACATTTCTCTCTCTCCCCCTTTGAGATCAAGGGAAAAGGGAAAAAAAAATCTCTATACATTAAAAACTCTACAAGCTCTCCCTTAATCTATACAACTTTTACTCCCTCTACAATGTCATAAAAAATATTTTTATATATAAAAAATGCACCACTTCGCATATAACAAAAATAAAAATATCTTACATGAAAAAAATCACAGCTCACTTTGGTGGTGATGGAAAAATCCCCATATAGATGGACTTGAGTTGAACCAAGCTACTATCCCATTGCTTCTTTACAATAGTTAAGGTTTGCACTTGGCAATTATTTTAAGGTTGATCTTGGTTTGCAGCTTCCATTTTTTCTCCTTATTCTATCTACTCTCATCCTGATGATGGATCAAGAAGAGTGATCCAAAAAGTTGATGCAAAAAATTTGCACACAAACGAATCTAGAAATCACTTAGTGAAAAATTCAGTTGTACATATGTATATTTTGCATCTTCCAAAGAAGATGGTGCTTGGTATTTTTGAACTACTCCATTTTCCTCTATCAGGATTCCTATAAGTGAATCCAATCTTAGGCTTACCACTTATCTCAACTGTTTCACCTGAATCTTGAATTTCTCCTTTTAATCTTGCAATTTGTGTACCTAGGAGTGAAGACTTTCTAATTGTGCCCCAATGGCACCATCACTGTCTTGTACTAGATTATATGTTGTAGCCACATTTGTTATCTACACTTCTATTGAAATTATCTAATATTTTATGCTCTTTTTTATTGTTGGTCATTTCAAACATAAAACATATAAAACCTTTGCATACTACAAAAACTCTTGAATATCTTGAATGCATGATTGTAACTTGGTTAGTGCACTATCACACTTCTCAGAGGAATCACTTATTCTCTTTTCATTTAACTTCTTTTCTACCTAGTTCTCCAGATGAGATGAATAAGTCTCAAAAGACTCCATTAACTACTTCATTTGCTATAATGGTGAAATGAAGAATCTCTTTTTTCTTTTGATAGCTTTTCCTCCAACACCTTCATGTCTTCTTCTAACATTCCAAAATGCTCCACTTGTTTCTGTAGCAATCCCTATCTTGTAGTGGAGTGAAGTATGTCTCCAAGTTTCAACTTGTGTAGGGGATAAATTCTAAACAAGTTCACTTGTCCACCAAAGGTAGAAACACATAGAAATTGAGGAGATATCACTAGTTGTATCTATATTTCTTGAGCCAAAAATTCCTTTATTGAATCTATTGGAGAAGAATATGACTTCTCATAACTCTCTTCTTCATTTTATTTCTCCTTCTCCTTCTCTTATTTATCCTTTTCCTTCTCCATCTCCATACCAAAGAAATATTTCTCTTCCTCCTAACTGGAGGGACCTCCTTCTTGTTGACTAGAACAAACATGTTCTTCCTACTGGCCAGAGACAACTTGATCATTTGTATCATCTAGAGGGGGCATATTATTAGTTTACTGTTCATGTGGAGGCATTTTTACATTCATTTCAACATTAGTAACATTCTTTTCTAGAGGCTCCTATGTATCCACATCTTCATTTTGCAATTCATTAATGATTTTCTTTGTAGCCTCTTCAATTTCATATTGAATCTTCCTTTTGATATCCTCATCCATACTCATCAAAAGATATATTCTTCTATTGATGTGGAGTTACTTAGCTTGTCTCTAGACTATATTTTCTTTTTCTTCCTAGGAGATAGAGATCCCAACCTTGTCAATTTAATTCAATTTCAGCTCCTCATCAACTTTGATGGAATCATCTCTTCTTTGTCTCAAAACCCCAACTAGCCTATCTAGAGCTTTATCAACAATGTCACTAAATAAGAAAAAAATTCTTCAACATATATTCAATGATAGCCTTCTCAATAGTCTTCTTAACTTCCAAAAGAACATCTAGATTCAACACAATTGTATCATTCAACAAACCACACTTAACAATTACATTAAAGATAGCACCAAAATCAAGAGGATCATGAGTTACCGGAGGAATCTTCTTTGTTCCTTCCTTTCATTTTATATGAAGACATTTCTTCAACTTCAACTTATTCCTCCTCTTTAGATACATCAACATCTATCTTCTTCCTCTTTTACTTTTTCTTGTGCCTTGGTTGCACAACTCCTATGGTCTTATTCTATGGTGGAGTTTCAGATGCAACTTTTCTTCTCCCACCAGTTGACTATGTTGATTCAGAGGGCTATGAAGTAGATACAACAATAGAAGAAGATCTACTAGATCTCCTAGGTTCTTGACAAGATTTTGAAGGAACATATTTATCTTTAGAACTCTCCATAGGGGTACTAGATGTAGTCTTTGGAGGAAGACCCTATTCCTTGTGAAGCTTATCTTTATGCTTTTCATAATGATCCTCTACATGCTTCTTATACAACTTATCCATTATTTCCTTATGTGTTCCAAACCTTTCTACTTTAGGATCCCATGGCTTTGATAGCTAAATATCCACATAGCCTTGTACAAATTCAGGAGCATTCTCATAAGCCAATTTAGGAATCCATGAGGTCCAGGGCTCTATAGCCTCCATATAACAATAATCCTTATCTACCATGAATGTCACTTCATTTTCATACTTCTAGACCAAATTGTATGGTATGTTATATTTTCTCTACATCTCATCTTGTAAATTCTTAAAGAAACCCCAGTAAAATGTATTGTATTCTTGATTATTTTGAAAACCTTTTATGTGTTTCTTAATCTATTTTGATACCATAGTGAAATTATCCCACACTTTACCTTTGAATCTAGGAAATTAATTTAAAAATAAAAATGTAAGGCATATGATCAAAGATCCAAACATCAAATTATAACTAGTTTCCTTTGTATACTTTAAGTTGTCCATCAACTACTCTCTCAATAGCTCACATAGGTAAAAAAAACTAGCACCTTCCTTCACCACTTGATGTGCGGTGTGATTTGTGGTTGAGGTGACATAAACCTTCTTTGTTTATGAAGTAAATCTTGTATGCAATCCCCATTGATGCATACCAAACATCAAGATCATTGTTATCCTTTATTGTAGGGTTCTCTTATCAAACTTAGCTCTAGTAAGTTCCATAAAAAATTTATTATTTACCGACTTCAACACTGACACTAGTCTGATAGAACAAAGACTAGTAATTTCCCTAAGAGATTCCTTTGTGATCATGTAGGGTTTGTCTATCCAAATGATTTTTTTATGAATGTGGCTCAAAATTATTCTTACCCATTATTTGTTGCTGCAGAAGCATGGAAAATCTTTCCAGATCTCCAACCCTTTAGTAGCTATATTTTCATACTCTATCTTGTATACTCCATTATCATTCAACAACTCATGTTAGACAACTTCAAAGGATGAAGTATGGTCAATTTAAATTAGGTGGGCATGGATGTAAGTCCTTAGATCTTCACAGTACATAAAAAATGCTAGAACTTTTGAGAACACGCCATATTTGTCAACCTCCATTGCTTTGAATGGAAACTTCTTGTATTTAGGATTGGGTTTATCCACCACATTGATCACTTGAGGTGTTACCATTAAAATTCCTTCATAAATCTTCAAACATATCAGATAGGGTTTCACACAAATAGCTTGAAAACCTAAGCACTCTTCTCCAATCCAAAAAAGAATGCTCCTGAATGCAAATGACATCAAATGATCCAATTATCTCATAAAATCCTTTCCCTTTCCCTAACTTTATACCATAAATTCATTTATAATTGTTAGGTGAATCTTCTGTCAGAATTATCTATGCCGACACAGGGATACAATAATACTCAGAACACATCCACAAACCATTCACTTGCTTTGGAACCTTCATCAAATGGTTCAACATTGTTCAACAAATCTGCACACTAGATGAATTTGAGAAAATCAACTTTCTTGGTGTAATATTCAACATCTTGTCCTTTTCAAGGGGCTAAAAGGTTTGAAAATCATAGCTCCCCCTAAGATAATGCTCTATCTTTGTTTATCAGAAGATCTTGTGAAGAATGTATAAATACAATATCATCCTTCTCACTTTCTTGAACTTTCTTTTCCTTCCAAACCTTTTCATTTCCCTTATTTTTCTCAACTAGGGTTTCATCCTTCTACCAGTTATGAATTGGAGGCTTCACAAAGAAATTTCTACAAAACATTTTTTTATGCCCAACCTTAATGCATTTGTAGCACACAATTTTGTGCTTCTTAATGAATTTATTCCTTCTTACTTTAGTTCTATACTCTGTAACCTTATGACCAAAATTGTTGCAAGCATAGCAATATCAATGAAATTAAACATCATATCTTTGAGGCACAAATGATCTTATACCCATGTAATCATTTATTATTTGCCTATATCTACAATAAAAAACCTTATGCCTAATTTTATTTCAACAAAAATAATGACCTTGAAAAGATTGATTGAACTTGGTAGGTGCATGTTGTCTAACAAGTGGAGGACCTTTGAATCTTCTTTGTCTTAGCACTAGAATGAATCCACCCTCATTCTTGCTATATTTATTTGTCTTTACATCTCCAAAGGAATTTTCCTTAAGTTATTCAATGGAATCTTTCTCCTCCTTCACTTCAGACTTAATTTGATTTGAAGTTCTCATATAGATTTACATAAGCACTAGATGTAGGACCTTTTACTCTTTCAAAACCAAGTCCAAATTTTTCTTTTGATGGCCTCCAAGATCTGATCAATTCATCAAGAATTTTAGAACCTCCTTTCAACTTCAACCATTTTTCAATTTGTTCTTTTTATTTTTACAGTTCTTTCCTTAGGAAAATAACATCTTCTTCAAGTTTTGAACATTCAACATTCTTGTCAATGAGCATGAAATTCATAGAATCTTCAATTATTTTTCCTTCTTCAACTTGAACTTTCAACTTGCCAGTTTTCTTCACTTCTTTTTCAAGTTCAAACTAGAGCTCTTCATTCTTTTCTCTTTCTTCATCCAAATCATCTAGAGCAGAATTAAGCTCTCTTACAAAATCCACTAGACAATCTTCTTTATTGAATTCAAATTCATAATCATCGTCCTCATTCTAGAGTATGACCTATTTTTCCTAAGAGAACATCTTCTTGGACACTTCTTTATTCTCCATGTGTTCAAAGATAGAATCTACCTCTGTTGTTAGGAAATTATCAAGGAACCTTTCTCTGATACCAATTGTTGAACACATCAAAATACTGAGAGGGGGGAGTGAATTAGTATGCTTTAAAATCAATCCCAATTAACTACTACTAAAGATCATTTATGTCTATTAAGCATTCACCCACTTAACAAAAACAATAATGAAGGTCAACACACACACAAGAACATAGATAACACTAGATTTTTGTAGAAAACCCCATAGGGAAAAAACCACGGTGATAAATGATGCCAACAACTACTATCCTAATCCAGCCTCACAAGTAAAAATAGTTTACAAATTTGATTCTGGGCTATAAACCAATGAAGCAACTACTCCTTGAATTTATTTTAGGGGCTTGCACCCAAGGAAGCTACTACTCCCTAATATGAGAAAGGATGACTAGTTTATGGCTTCAACCATTGATAGTCAAAAATTCTACTCATTAGATCTATAGTGAATCTTGTCACACTCTGATCATGCACTTAGATATATTCACACTCTTCCTCATGATCTCCACAAATTTGATCTTCAATATATATCATCTACAAGCTTTGCAATTACAAATTCATTCAACTAAAAATAAGATAATGAAACTTATAACATGTCAACCTACAACTTCATTGGTGGTATACAAAAAAGATTAAACATTATTTACAATTATTCTAGGTGATTCGGCATTGTTATGACTTGCCTAACCACCCCATTTCTTTTTTTATCAAAATGGGTCCATCTTGTTGTTTTTGTTTTGGCTTTGGAAGTTGTCTTTTTCTTCCAAGTCTTTGTTTTCCTTTTTTTGTTTTGTGTTGTTGGGTTCAGGTTTCAGATTGGCACTAGCACTTGAAACCTTCAAAAGGTTTTGGTTGTAGTTTCAACACAATCTCAATCCCTACGCTTTTCCTTGTGTTCTTTTGTTCGTTGGATTCGAGTTTCAGATCAAAATTGTCACCTTGCACCCTTAAAAGTGCGAGTTTCAGTTTCCATCCCGATTCCTATTTTTGGCCTCTTTTCTTCATTGTGTGCTTTTTGTTTGTCGAAATAGGATTTCAGAATGAAATCAAAACCAAGAACCTTTGCAAACTTCTTATTTCAATTTTCATCCCAACTCTGATTTTTGACCCCTTTTGTTTTTCCTTGTGTGTTTAGGAATCGGATATCGGACCAAAATCAGAACTAAGAACTTTTCCTAAGTTCTTGTTCCTAGTTCCATCCCGATCCCGATTCCTTCATCTGTCCTACTTCTTGGTTGTCGGGTTCGGATTTTGGAACTTTCTCAGAACTTTGCACTCATTGAAATTTTTGGTGCCGAGTTACTCCCTGATCCTGACTTCTAACCTATCTTTTTGTTTTGTGTTGGTTGTTATCAGAGTAACTTCTCGATCCCAATTCGCAAAATACCACACATTAATGGTAATTAGTTTGCACATATGAACCAATTTATAATCCTGCCATGTCTCATTTTTCAATCATTATTGCTTTGCATTTTTTACGAATGAGCCAAGGCAAAGCATGGGGTTGAATATGTTGAAGTTTGAGGATTTTCTCACTGGATTGGTAAATTTTTCCTTCATGTTTCTTGAGGTAATTTCTTTCTTCTTTTCGCTTTTCATTTGTTTCTTGTTTTCATTTGTTTTGTTGTGCCGTTTCATTTTTCTTTCTAGTTTTCCTTTCGTTTTTGTTGTTTCTTTTCCTTTTCCTGTTTCTTTTTTTTTCTTGAATCCTCTGATTCGTCAATGTCACTTCTCTTTTGGGGTTTTCCTTTGTTTTCATTTTGGTGTTGTTTGTGTTGTGTTTTTTGTGCGGGTTTCTTGTTCTCAACGTGCCCTAGTTTAGCTAGGGTTTTCGTAACATTTTGATGGAGTTTTTTTTAAACTTCGATAAAATTTAAATTATTGACCCTTACAATTTTTGGCCAAAACCTCACATTTTCCCACACCCAATTTTTGATAATGAATGAAATGTAGTCAAGTTGTTAATCGGTATTTATTAGAGATTTTGGTGGTTCAAAAATTATCTCGATCTTGATCCTGAAGGCTCACTTGAAAATATTTATAAGTTCACTAGGTCACCTTCATGATTGCTATGATCCTGAACCCGATCTTCGCATTCATTGTGGGATTGAGTTTGAAAAACAAACCTCAATTTTCACCACCTCATAGGTCAAGTCCTACCAATGTCTCGATTCTAATTTATGATCTTTGATCAAGATTAGAGTTCGAATTGCAACCTTACTGTGTTCAAAGTCTTTTTTCAAGGTACCAACTTTTTTCCTGAGTTTGATCCCCGTATTGCATCAAGATTGGACTTCGGAAGTGAACCAAACTCTTGACATACTATAGAGTCTAGTCTCAACTGACATCCTGACTCCGACTTCCAATATCTTATCGAGATTGAAACTCGAAGAGATACTCAAACCTGTTTACTTCTTGAGAGTCTGGACTCAACTAACATCCCAATTTTGACTTTCAACAGTGTTTAGTATTAAGCTTAAAATGATTAAGTTCTTGGTTCTACCCTGAACCTGAAGTTTGAAAATATAGGGCTAACTTGTAAATGGGAATTTTCTTGAATATATGAGAGCTTAATATGGATGCTTATGATTATTTTTACCCCTCACTTTTCTCCTCTTTGTCTGATGAATATCACTACTATAGGTATTAACAAATGTCTGGATCAAAGGAATAATTTTTTGTTGAGGAAGTGCCAAGAGAAACAAAGACCAAGAGATTGAAGCTAGAGAAAATTCCTATCACTGTGAACTATAAGTTTCAAGGGAATCCAATACCATCTAAGTTTGGATTGGAAGTTATGAAAATCACCAACTCTTTGGTTGGTCACATTGATCTACAATAGTTTTTTTATGATACCTTTTTCAGAAGATGCTAGCCCAAGAGCCAAAAGGGTTGGAAATCTGGGTTGGCACATGTGGCCACATTTACTATAGTAGTACAGTGCCCATAATTCATACTAGTTGTTGCACAAAAATATAATCCAACTCAAATAAATTGCATTGATTCATGGGGAAATGAGATCATAGACCTTGTTGAACAAGACAACTGAGAGGGTGGGTGAATCAGTTGTCACAAATTTAAACCTTAATTCATTCACTGGAACTAATCCTTAATACTTCTTAAATGATAAAACATTAAGTGCAAGTGCAGAAACTAAAAACCATCACACAAACATGACACCAAATTTATGTGTAAAGCCCAATGAGGGAAAAACCATGGTGAGGATTAACTCATAGTATAGAGAATATCAAAACAAATTACAAAAGGCTCGCTGCCTAAAAACAAGGCTCACTACCAAAATAAGGACTCATTGTCTGGATCAGGACTCACTGTCCAACAAGACTAAAAACCTAGAGGTCTCACTACCACAAAGATAAAAAGAAGATAGAAGAGATATGTTACAAAGAGAATACAATCTCAATACAACAGATAAATCTACCACAATTGCTCAACCACTTGCAAACATACATGAATGATAGAGTACACCTTAAGCTCATTGCATATGAAAACTCATCATTTAGGCTTCACACTAATCTACAACACTCAAATCACACACTCATTGATTCACATCAATCTCACATCTATCTATTCTATTTCTTTGCACCTATCTCTTTGTGGTTGCTTACACATTTCACCACTAACTCATTCTTCATTTATACCATCTTCATATTTGAAACATATCCAAAGTCAGCCACCCAACATTAAATTCAAATTAGGTCAGTGCCAAAACATCCTAGGGTAGAATTAGAATGAGGGGAAACCCAAACAAATTCTTGATAAGGAACCAAATAGATCCAACATGCTTCATCAACTTCAAAGATAGTGTTCAACACAAGGTCGGCCAAACCAGTGTAAAACACATAGAAAAATTAAGCACAAACCTTCCAGATACCAAAATTATCTTCAATACAATCATAACAACTCAACTCTAGAACCACAAGTCATAAGAATTTACCAAAGAGAAATCTGGACCAACAATATTTCTCACAGACCTCAACCAAAACTATAGAAAACCATAGTTCACAACTGGTGAACACAACTCTTACTATACAATGAATCAACAACCAAAAATATGGATATAAAAACTTTAAACAATCATGATCAACATATCTTGAACCACAAAAACATAGGAGAAAATCCCAAAGAAAAACTTGAAGCAACCACTGAACACTTGCAACCTTTATTCAATACAATTTTCTCAATATCCTCGACATATACAACCAATAACTTGCAACCATGAAATTAATGACAACACCAACCAGTTGATAACCAATTGACCAATTGGAATCAATGATAACACCATCATTCTTCTCATTCTTGTAGCAATATCCCCCTTTGTCATTTATGGCAACACATAATGTGAGAAACCATCAAAGACAACATACTAGCTCTGAATACACCTCAAGATTTTCTTTTTGTTTCTCCCCCTTAATAGATAATATTTTTTACATTCTTCCTCTTTTTTATTTTTCACATTATTTCTCTCTTTTACTTTTCACATTATTTCTCTCCCCCTTTGACATCAATGGCAAAGGCAAAAGATATTTTACATTGATTTCCCATTTGACATTAAAAATAGAATACTCATACAATGACACCACCTAACACTACCTACTCCCCCTAAGAGGTAGCTACCAAAAAATTGGTCCAAAAGAAAGATAGATCCATAGATCCACCGGATTGATGCATCTCCATATGCATCTAGTTCAAGAAAGGAGGCGAAATGACCCCTAACTTCTCTCAAAGATACTCAAAAGTATCTTTAGGAAGAGCCTTCGTAAATATATCAGAAATTTGATCCTTCATTAGAACATACTCAAAATTTACCTCATTCTCCACAACCTTCTCTCTCAAGAAATAATACTTGATAGATATATGCTTCATCCTTGAGTGCATCACCAGATTCTTTAAAATGTTAATTGCACTTTTATTATCATAGAAGATAGGAATAGGACCATCATACACCACTGTGATATCTTTCAATGTATGTTTCATCCATAGAACTTGTGTACAACAAGATGAAACAACAATATACTCAACTTTAGTAGTAGACATGGAAACTGAATCTTGATTTTTACTCAACCATACCACCAATCTACAACCAAGAAAAAATGCACCACCACTTGTACTCTTTCTATCATCTACACATCCAGCCCAATATTCATCTGTATAAGCACTTAGTGTAAAGTCAGTATCCCTAGGATACCATAATCCATAATCTGGAGTGCCATTCAAGTATCTGAATATTCTTTTAACAATAGCAACATGTGTTTCCTTAGGATCTTCTTGAAATCTAGCCACAAGACAGACATCATGCATAATATATAGTCTAGTAGCAGTCAAATACAATATTCCACCAATCATAGATCTATACTTTCTTTGATCAGCCTTAGGTGAATCATCATCTTTACGCAATTTGCAACCAGTCACCATAGGAGTACATACCGAGTGCCATCCCAAACTTCTTCAACATCTCTTTCGCATACTTAGACTGTGAAATAAAAATTCCTTTCTTTGTTTGATTAATTTGTAGCCCAAGAAAGAAATTCATCTCTCCAAACATAGACATTTCAAATTCTTCTTGCATCTCTTCTGAAAACATATTACACATAATTTCATTTCCTCCAAAAATAATGTCATCAACATATACAACTACAATCAATATTTTGTCATTTTCAATCTTAAAATATAGATTACTATTTGTTGTACCTTTGTTGAAACCTTGCTGAATCAAATACCTCTCTAACCTTGCCTACCAAGCTCTAGGAGCTTGCTTCAATCCATATAAATCTTTCTTCAATCTATACACCATATCCATTTGATCTAACAACTGAAATCCTTTTGGTTGTTCCTATTGTGCCTATAGCACACATGCCCCATTCGGATCAGGGACCCCCTGTTTTTGTTTCACCCTCATTGGGTTGGTTTCCCTTTGTATCATTTTGTGTGTCCCTATTTTTTATTCTAAGTTAGTTGCGAGCCATAAAATTGCAAGATACATATTGACTAGAGTCACTTATCCAAGTTTCACCAAGTTTATGGCCTTTGCAGAAGAGGACTTATGGGTTTTCATCCTTCATAAGTCATGCCAACCCTCACATCTTTCATATCCATAGATGCAAGTCTCCCTTGGTAGATTATTGTCCCTGTTTTGTCATTCCCTACATCCTTTGCCCCACCTCCGCCCACTACGCACCACCCACGTCAATTTTTTTTGCGTAGCCATCGATCCAACATCCTCCATGGGACGAGTTTTTGCACCTTTACATACCTAGTCCCCACCGTACCTACATTTAATGCCCTCATTAATGATGTGATCACCTATAAATAAACCCCTCCTGACTATCATTTTCACTTGATAAATTTGAATCTGGAGAGAGAAGAAGGAGCTTTCATGCGCAGAAGAATTTGATCATTGAGGCGACTATTTTTCTTTCCCTGTGTGATTGATGTATGCGTCTCGAATTTGCTTTCGGAATTTGTGATTAAAGTCTATTAAAAGGATTTTTTTCTTTAGTGTTTTAAAAATGTAAATGACTTTAAACTTTCGGATTTCAATTCAAAACCTCAGGTTAGGTTTTCATACCTTCAAACCACCCTTGTAGGCTTTCCCTTTGGGAGACCTGCCCCTTCAAATGGTGTTTGGGTTAGCTAAAATAACCACCTCGCTCCATATGACCTCATTTTTAAGTCCTCAAAACCTTGGTCGTGTAGAAATACATGCTAAGTATTGATGGGGTTTGTGGTACCCCATTTGTGGGTGTTTGCTTCCCCATAGACATCATCTAGCAACCTGCACCATACGGATCCCAATCCTCAAAACTTTGCTACTACGTCACTAGGGGAGGAATAAACATTCAAAAAATAGAAAAGTAATCAAGCCTTAGTTGGCCCATGCCTACAAGTCATCGTATGTGAACCATCGTCCCTTCATCATTGTTATTCAATCATAGGACCATTGCATCCTCTCGTCATGTGCTCCCTACACTCATTGCCTTTGTGCGCCTAATATTTAAACTTAAAGCAATCAAATGACCAAATCAACAAGGCCCTAAGGAAGTAGTGTTGCAGATTTCTATGAGCGGGTTGCTGCTTACCCACCATCATCTATAATGGCCAACTCTGTGTAGCCCTCTACCTTAAGTTCCCCACACATGAATGATGATTCGAGTCCTTGTGTAAACATCGTTGCGGGTCCGTCTTCGTGGACTACCGCCTACAGGGGGCCGTTACTCCGAAGTCATTCCTTATCGGTGAAACCTCACTGCCTCCCCATTGTGTGGACCCCGAGCCTATTGACACCACCAATATGGAAGATGCACAAATGATAAAACTTTGAGTCAAGATTCTTTGGCGAGTTTGCCCATGTGGGCTGCCACCATTGGCGTGCCATCCAATTAAGGCCCCTATCTAATGTCAAAAATCCAATGGCAACCCAACCCCTGGCTTCCACACTCCCAAGCCTGCATCCCACAAAATGATCGAGTCTTCAAGGTAAAACGGCTAATTTTAACTTCTTGTGCATGTCGAGGGAGTTAGAACTAAAATTGACCAAGTAGAAAGACTTTACAGATCTCCCTATGCAGAACTTCGCTAGTGGAGCACCACTTATTCAAATTTGTTCCTTGTGGAAAAACACCAATGACCTTCCATGTTGTGGCTTCCACATCTTGCACACCCTCATAAACTTTAAGGGTTTATTTGACTAAGGGAAAAAACTTCAAGTGCCGCCATCACAAATTTTAGATGTGCTTAATAGCCTTATGCTAAATTTCCTCAATGATTAAATATTTGCAAAAATTCATAGTCGGGTGGCTGCCTGTAGAATTCTCTCTTCCCTGTGTCATTCCCTACACCGATCACTATGGTGGATTTCACAGGACAAAAACTCAAATCCCCAAACCCGCATCTCTATAAACTGCCCGCATAAGCTTCAAGTGGTAAACTACGTTGGATATCATAATCTTTTAAAAGTATATGGATGCAATTAACGAGAATTTGCATGATTTGACTAAAATTTTCACCCCTTATTTGTCAAGGCACTTATTGCACCTTTTGTGTGCAGGATTTATGGAACTTGTTGAGGGACCATCAAAGAAGATTGATAAAGGGAATAAACTAGCTAGAACTCCCAAAGGAAAAGAAGAGAAATAAAAAATGAAGTACCAATTCCATGGGGTCGAGTGCACTTCCAAAATCACTTCCAACTAGGATAAAGTCACTGACATGGACCTCGGGCATTTCAACATCGATAAATTTAAGCAAAGGTTTATGGTTAACCCCAGAATAGAGGAAGCCCTGAGAATTAAACAAAGCGGACTTGCCAAGGAAGTTGGTTTCCCTCCTGCTCTAGTGGCTCCAGAATTGGTGATGGCTTGTTGGGAGTGTTATCACCATTAGAGTAGAAGCATAGTCATCAGAGATGGAAGAGTATTGGTGGAGCTGTCTTCCTAGTCTATTGGGAGGACATTTGGCATCCCAACCTTTGAACAAATGGAAAAAGTAGAAAAGGAATTTTCCTTGAATGTCTAGAGAGAGGACCCCATTGGTTGTAAGAGGACAATAAATCAAATATTATTATAAGATATGAGGGGCAGTGCCAACAAATTGCCTCAAACACTATATAGAAGTGATTTTATGGAGGAGACTAATGACTTGGTGACTCTCCTCAGCAGGGTAATGGGCCTTCCCACTTCCACATTCTTTGAAGTGTGGATGTTTTACTTCATAGAGGAAATCCTCTAAGGCAACACCAAATTCCACTAGGCCAAAATGATCAGTGAGAATTTGCACAATCATTTCATGGTGGTGAAGAAGACTTTGCATTTTTACATGACCTCATACCTAGTTTATCTCCTAGCCATAAAATTACCATACAAAGGATTAGATTATGTTGGGGCACTAGGGGAAAAGAAGGGACAACTCAAGGTGTATGACTGCTACCCCCAATTCCAATACAAAAACTTCAAGAAATATTACAGGAGGGTAAATGATGCCTTCTTTGGGCACATCATTAGAACGTTGGTAGGAGACTATCATAGGAGGGTATCAAATAGTGCTAAGGTAGTCATAAAGGGCTTTGGATATTTGTTCATACAATTCCCAAAATTCACATAAATCAGAGCATAGAGGTTATTAGGAATACCCTACCGGCTGCCCCACTACCCAAATGATAGAATAGTTTTGTTGGAGCTTACTCGACAATTGCAGACTGCTCATACTTTGCTACATAATAAGCACCGTGTAGGGGTTCCATATCCTCTCACATTTGGATAAGGAATGTACTCTTTCCACCATTCATGGGTTCCATATCCCCTCAAATTTGGATAGGGAATGCACTCTTTCCACCATGCAGGGGTTCCATATCCCCTCACATTTAGATAGGGAATGTACTCTTTCCCTATTGCCCCATGCGCTGAGTACTTCGAGAAGGAGCTTGTAGAATATAATTTTAAATTACACATAGATAGGGGAGGCTTGGATTCCCTAGAGAAATTGACAAAATAAGTTGGAAGGCAGTACGCCCATCGATTGCACATAGAATTATTTTGGGAAAATTGTGATGATAAAAAAGAGGTCTAGAGGTGAAATTATATAAGAATGACTACTAGATTTGTAAAATCTATTAATTTATACCCTATACTAGATCATATTATCGAGGACAACAATATTCTCGATGAAAAATAAAATGGTCTAGTAAATGTGTCATTACTAGTGATCGACTGGGTTGAGGAGGAGGTCACTGATCTAGATATTGTTACCTGCCTAATTGAGCAGAGGACAAAGTAGTGGATTGATGAGAAAATAGCTTAGTTGCATGAGCAAGGTGCAAAACTAACATACAGAGAGCTCAAAAATGAGCTTGAGAGTGAAACAAATAGTGACACTGCCATGGGATCTTCAAGAGAGGCTCCCAAAGTCTCCACCTATTACAAGATCAAGAAAAAGAAAAGATATATCTGAGTGGAAGCCCAAGCACAAAGTATATACAAGGAAATTAATAGAGGGGAAGCCACCAAAGAAAGCCAAAAAGATGGGAACTTTCATTCTCAAAATTTCAACCATCCAAGATGAAGGACCCCACATGAAGATTAAGAAGAAGTTGAGCAACCTTGCTTAGCACCGCCCACTACCACTACACTCCCATCTGCCTCTGTTGCTGCACCATCTCCTCCAACTCCTCCATCATTGCTCATCTCATCTCCACCTATTGCAGACATCTCAGTCCACCTGAATTTTGCTTCCCCAACTGCTTCGGTGGTGGTGTGGGATTATTCTTCCTCCACTACCTCTCCACTATTGTCATCCTTGCTCCTACCTCCACCATCCCTTTCAATGACTTCCATGGTACTCCTTACACTACCACATGCCCTTTTTGCTTATATGAAAAACGTTCCATCTGAGCTCTTTGAGGTGATCCTAACTATCAAGTCCAAGCGTTAATGGCCCAGATTGCTGCTTCCCTGCTTCTCCCTCAGCCACCTATTGAGTCCCCTAAAATGGAGGCTACCATGCAAATATCTAAATAAATGGAGAGTCTTAGAGGAGAATAGCTCAAAGAAGCAAATATGAATATTAATAAAGAGATAGAGGACTCTGATCGAGATGACTATGAGCACCCTACATAGGGATTAAAGGTTGATTTAGATAAGGTAGCCTCAGACGGTGAAGGGAAGCAAATTCCCAAAGGTATAGAAACAAAAAAAATTCATGACTATTATGAGGTTGAGACCTCTAACCAGGAACAAGAAGAACAACCCAAAGAGCATCAGGATGAAGAGACAAACCCATAGGAACACTATTTCGATGAAGGGAAAATGGATACAAGTAGTGATGCAGGAAAGACTGATGAAACTTTGCAAACCAGCCAAGATGAGGGCCTAAGATGTGAAGAAGTGCCTCAAGAAGGAGAACAAGAGAAAGAGAGGGATAGAGAAGATGATAATGTAGAAGAGAAGAATGTTGATCCAGAGAAAGAATTTGAACACAAAGAAGACAAGGGGACAACATCATGAGAAGAAAATATTGGTGAAGAAAAGTTAGCATTTGTTGAGGCTAATAAAAGAGAGGCTAGGACATAGGAAGAGGGATACAACGGAGAAGCAAAAAACATCAAAGATGTTTCTGAATAAGAAAAGGAAGAACCATCAAAAGAATAGGATGAAGGAGGGAATAATGAATCTCTGAGCCATCAAAAAAAGGTTCCTACATGGTTGGAGTAGAAAATAAAGATAAAATCTCTTGAGCTTGCCAACCCAAAGGCCCAACTAGAGGTAGTCTTGGCCAAAGCCCAAGTAAAGACCCAAAAGGAGAATTCAAAGATTAGATCGCACATTAATACCGATGCTTTTGTATCTAGGGTATTTCAAATAGAAACTTCCACTGTGGGAAAAGATGCAAACACCATTCAAGGCCATGATTATCAAATATCTACCATCAATCTAGGCCCAACATCTTGAGCCCAGAAAAAATATGTATTCAAGGGGTTCATCTCTACCATCTTGCAACAAATGAACAAAGACCAATCTATGAAGGAGGAGCTAAAGGAAAAAGTGGAAGAACTAATTTCTTACATACAACAATGGACTTCATCAAGAGAGGACGCTCCAATGGAATCACCTACACCTTCCATCCTATCCAAGGAGGAAGTTAGCATAATGGAGAAAATGAAGAGCTGGACCAAGTCCACATTTGACTAGTTCAAGAGGGTCATCGACATGGGAAACCAAGGTATACATTGTGCCACCAAGATGCACAATCAATATTGGATTTTGAAGAAGTAGGTCAAGAGCATGATTAACATATGTCAAGAATTCCCAAAGTTATATAGGATCACATACCCAAAGTTGGAGAGAATTATCAAGCTCTCTCGAGCGACCTCGAAAAAGGAGTTGGCCCTACCCAAAGATGACCACTGGTTGTTGGAGGCATGGTTGTTGAACTTTGAGTATAGGAAGGGTTTCTTGGCACAGTCTCTATTTGAACTGGAGGGCCATTGTGAGCAAACAGTGGAATATCTGGCTCAATGTGATGATTTTCTCAAACTAATGATAGGCTATGAGGTGCCCTCATTGGAGTTGGATTGGCAACTCATCAAGCGTGAATTCCACAAACGAATAGAGCAAGGGGCCGATGACACATTGTTTGCTGACTTCATGGATTTTTCTGCAAGGGCCTTCTCTGAGGTGGAACAGATGGTCAAGATAACGCAAAAATGCATCAAGCACTAGGACCAAATGATGGAGGGATTCAAAAGGGTAACCTTTCAAATCTCCAAATCTGACTTGTTGGAGCAAAAGAAGTTGTTGGTTGTCATTGGGAAGTTCATGGAAAATGCCACAACACAAAAAGAGGCTGGAAACCCCATTATAGCTAATGAGTATTTAATTAATGAGTATTTGTTAAAATAATTATAAAAGCTAAAGTTAACTAGAGGACAAAATAGGGATAGGACAAAATAGTCTATATTTTTATATTGTAAACTTTTATCCTCATATGGGGTTAGGTGAAACCTTAAGTTAGAATGAATCTAATCCAATCATTGTAAATGAATCTTGTCCATTCATTCTTCTTTTGGAAAACTATAAATAGGGGCATCCTCTCATTTTCAAAGGGAGAGATGAGTTATCATGTAAAGACATGTTGCTGCAATATATATAAGAAAAGAATTGAGTTATTGGTTTCTTGTGTATTGTTCTCCATGTGTGTATGATTCTATCTCCAATAGTTAGTTTCAGGTATTATTATTTTAGTTTAAGTTCATTTTGAGTTAGTAGTTCATATTGAGCTTTAATGGTGGATGTATGTTGTGGTGCTTGATGCACTTTCAACTCATAATTTTGGCCATTTGTTGATGACAAATTTATGTGTAAATTTAATTTAAGCTAATTCATTTACAACACTTAACTTCATTTATGTATATGCATGCTTTAGGTGTTCATTTTGCAGCCTAAAAATCATAAGTAAGCCTTAGAAGATTGCACTAATTCTATGATATTGTGGGCTGCCCCTAGTTAAGTTAAATTCAATTTAGAAGTTTGTCCACTGTAGCATCCTCCATTGTTACTATTCATCTTAGTTTCAGACTTAGGAAAACTTCTAAACCTTTTTCCTTTTTCTATTTCTTTTAAATTATGAGTTAAATATACAATTCCAGCATCACTATAGAGCTAAATCTGATGACATAAGTGAGTTTCAGACTATTGTCTTGACATTGTTGTCACTATTCATCCACTTCCAAAATCTGAAACTTCATCACATACCCAAGAAAACTCCATGCTTTGTGAACCATAAAGGCCCCTTGTGATTACCAACAAATCACAACAAACAACTGAGTTGTTTTGGCAAGTCATGACTTGACACCCAAGAGACCTTGAGGTGATTTCCTAAAATTCAGTTGCAGATTTTCACCATCCAAGAGAGACATCACACTTGTGTGATGTTTGTGTTGAGAAAGTGAAAAAACACCCATCAACACAACTAGTGCTAGGAGGGCCCATGGATGCAGATGGATCAAATTGGGTCTTTCTCCCCTCAAAGATTTCATAGAGTAACTAGATCCACACCAGACAAGAGAGAATTTCAAGAGCTAAAGACCCCTACCAGGGCTAGGAGAGCCAAGAAAGGGGAAGCTTCAACATCAACACCACCATTTCACTCTCCATTTCCTCCATCTCCATCTTCTCCTTTGCTTCAACTAGCCTTTTTTCCCATTTTATTCCCGCATCCAAGGCACTATCATAGCAACTTCCCCACTTCATCCACAAGTTATTGTAGCATAGACATTACCACCCCCACCTCCACCAATGGCTTGGTTGGGCAACAATCCATCTTTCTTATCCTTAAATTATTATCATGACATGCCCAATAATCCAGAAGGATTTTTCTCTAAGTTCCATCTGCATGACCCTCATAGGACATCAAAAGAACACATTGAGATTTTCCAAACAACATTGAAGGACATGCAGATTGAACATGAGGATGTGGATTGTAGAATCTTCCCTTACTCATTCAGAGATGAATCATTCTATGGGTACATACATTTTCCCATAGGTTACATCACCTCTTGGGACCTCATGAAGAACACATTTCTACAAAAATTTAAGATTCCAGTCAGCCCCACAGACTTGTATCAACAACTCATGTCAGTAAGGAAGGAGGTCAGTGAGCTAATCAACTCATTCAATAACAAATTTCATAGAGCATACATAAATTTTTAGCCACCATACGTAGTTGATGATGCTTTGGCCAGATTAGTATATTATGCTACTTTGGACAACCTCGCATATACCTTCATCAAACGAATGCACCAACCCCCTACAAGTTCAATGGAGGCCTATGTAGAAGTAGAAAAAGAAAGAACTAACTTGGGACATCATATTGTAGGTCCCTTACCTTCATTGGGACCCATCGCCAACCCTGGGAAAATCCAAGGGCTTACTCATGCCTTGGCTCATCAAACACCCATGTTGAATCAAGTTCCTCAACTGTCAATCATGCCACATCTAGGGTCGCCACTAAATCAAGCTCCACTAGTGATGAGCTATCTCTAGCCTCCATATCAATAAGCTTATTCATAGCTGCCCCAAGTGCTTTCATACCTACAAAGCTCCAAAGTGTCAACTTCCCAATAAAGTCAGCTCACATCACCTCCTATTTTCCTTTAGAATTATGTTCCAACTCAAAGTAGTACAGACAAGGAATGGATAGATGAGCTAGCTGAATTAGTGAAGAAGTTGTCCACCAAAGTAACTCACTTGAGGAATTAAAATAACTAGTTGCAAGAATCTTAGAAGAGAATTCAAGACAGATATCAAAGAGACCATCGAGATTTTGGTGCATCTTCAAGGAAAAATTATGAACAAGGCCAAAGCTCAGGATAAAAATTTGAAAGAAGGCAGCCTCAAAGGAAAAATAGAACATGAAACACCAGACCCAACAATGGTGGAGTCCCTACACCTTTGGACCCACCTACTAGCTCAGATAAAAAAGCAAGTGGGGTCTACTTGGTGGAGGAAGTGTTATTCGGATGTTGTAGAATTCACAAAACCAATCGACATTCTGAGCTTGACTATCCAAAGTTCCAAACTACTATGGAAATATTCCAAGTGGAGGTGCAAAATGTTGTTGATGGTTCGAACTATAGATAAATAGTTCCATTGGAACCATACAACTCTTCGATTTTGGTGGTCAACTAGGCTCCCTTACCTCAAAGTGATAGTAACTCACCCGAGAAAGAGGCCGCAACAAAGGGAGGCAAAGTGAAAGAGGTAGGTAACAAGAGCTCTTCATCTCAACTATTTGATTTAGTAGATAATGGTCCTAAGGATGAGGAAGAGCAACATGAGGATGACATCCATATGTTCCACCAACATGCTACCCCTTACAACTTGAGGAATAGACAAGTTGGTGGTGCCTTTACAACTTCTACCCTACCTAACAATTTCAGAAAACCCCACCAAATCCTAATGCTAGCAATAAACCAACCTATCCCAAATGCCTACCTAGTATTTCAATAGGAATAGGCAGCCCAATCCAACTCAAGACCAACCTGCTAATTCTTCCCAAGGAACTTATTCCAAGGTAGACATTGAGTATATGGGAGAATACATGGCCAAGGAATTTAAGAAAGTAAAGATAAGCTTGTCAGCCTTTGAGCTGCTAAGGGTACCCACAATCAAGAATGCCTTCTTTCGATCATTGAATGAAACTCTCATCAAAGCCAGCTCAAGAGTCACCTACAAAGAGAGTCTCATTTAACACCTCTAATAATGAGCCTGTGATAAGTTAAATTGTGGGAAAGAAACCCGATAAACCACCCAACCAACAACCCAGCAAAAATCAACAAGTAGATAAGTAGCCAACCAAGGAACAAAATCTAGTACAAAAAAAGGATAAAAGAAATGACAAGGATAAGGCTCAGGTAGCTCAAGTTGATGTTTCCATGGTATTGTTCCAAGGGAAGTTGGAGACCCCTCCTTTCCTGTTGACAACTCATATATTTGGAAAAAATCTGCATAGCTACCTGCTAGACTCAACAACCTTGGCTAATGTCATGTCGTTCATAGTGTGTCAGGCACTTGGAATAGCCCAACCCAATCTAGACATAAGGTGAATCAACTTGATAAGACCAAGGTGAAAATAGTAGGGGAGATTAAAATGATCCCTATGTAGGTTGTAGTAGACCCAAGGGTGCAACAAGTTATTGACATTCAAGTTGTTGACATCCCCGATGCCTGTGAAATTATATTGGGAAGAGACTTCACTCAAGCCTTGAATGGTTATGTTGTGATTGATTATTCGCATCTATATTTTCCTTGGAAGGTATTTCCTAATAAAATATGTATTGAATGTGAGCCCCAAATAAAATTTATGATCATTGAGTATAACAATACTAATGAAGTGTTGTTTCCAAAAATGCAGTTAGGAAATTACTTTCCCATCGCCTACCAAGGTGAAGAAGAAGGTATGAAAGAGGTCCTTGTGTTGTGCAGTGCTCCCACCAATCTAATCCCTCTTCCCAATAATACTAAAGCACTGGTTGAATCCGATGATGAAGACTATCAAGAGGATGCTAACTTGGGCATGTTCGATGGCTTTCAAGAATTTATACAAAAATGTGTGCAAGATTAGATCAGCTTAGGAGCCAGGATGGATTTGAAAGAGATTTTTCTACCCAGTTGGTGCAGAATACATGATGTAGCCCATTCTAAGTTTGAATGCTTCCTTTTCTAGATAGTCATGGACCATATCAAAAGGAAAGTCACCCTGAAGGAATTCCTATAGGTACAACTAGACTAGGGTCAGTTTGAATGTAAATCACCCAACGAAGAAGGAATGAGTGTGCCATTCGTAGATGAAGCATGCTCTATTAGCTCCAAAGGAAAAGGTTCCTCCAAATTTTTGGTATTGCACTTTGATGGATCCAAATCCAAGCAAGGAGTTGGATCAAGCTTCAAGTTAATCATTCCATCATGTAAGACTTACTTCTCTACTCATAGATTACAATTTTATTGCACCAATAATGTAGCTGAATAGGAGGCATTAGTTCATGGATTGCTAATGAAATTAAGGAAGAAAGTCAAAATGTTGCAAGTATTTGTGGACTCTAAACTAGTTGTTAAGCAAGTTCAAAAATTTTACTCATGTCATGATCGGAGGTTAGAAAATTATAGGCATAGATTATGGGACCTCATAGAAGGACTAGATGCATTTAACATTTAGTTAATTCCTCATAGAAAAACCATACCACTGATGTCGTAGCTCAAGTAGCCAATACCCTCTATCCCTTATCACTAACTGGCCTAAATAGATTCACTATAGATCTCAACTTTACCTCGTCAGTACCTGATAATGTGACAAAATTCCAAGTGTTTGATAACGACAAGCATATCCTTGACTACATTACTAGATCAGGCGTATTTGTCTCCCAAATCATAGATGAAGTAGAGCCCGAGGAAGCTGAGCTTGACATAGAAGGGGTGATCAACTTGAAAAGTACCACCATACTTAGGGGAATGGTCCAACTAGAAAGGATATTCGACTTAGATCACATAAGGGATCAAGATCAAGAAAATAAAAAAGGACTCCATAGACCACCAGTGTAATACTCACAATATGGGTACTACAAAAGAGGTAAAGAACGTGTTTATCAGCAAAGTCTACACCCCAAAAGAAAGAAAAGGAATCATTGATGTTCTACACACTTACCATGATGTTATAGCTTGGTGATATGAGGACATCAAAGCATATGATACTTCAATAATTACTCATACCAATCCCCTCAAGCCAAACGTGAGGCCTTTCAGGCAGCGACAATGCCCAATTAATGCATTGTTGGAACCCATTATCTTCAAGGAAGTGTAAAATCTACTTTCAACCTGAATCATTTTCCTTGTCCTCCATTCAACATGGGTGGAAAATTTGGTTTTGGTCAAAAAGAAAAATGGAGAAATTATATTATGTGTGGATTTTAGAAATCTAAATAGAGCTTCCGAGAAGGATAATTGCCTAGTGCCCTCACTCGATGAAGTGTTGCAAATAGTCAATGGTTCTCAAATGATGTCATTTCTTGATGGCTACTTAGGATAAAATCAAGTAATGGTGTAGTATGAAGATAGGCATGAGATGAATTTCACCACAAAATGGGGGATGTTTGCATACAGAAGAATACCATTTGGTTTGATCAATGCACGTGCAAAATTTTAGCGTGCTATGGATATAGCCTTCAAAGACCTCATTGGTAAGTCTATCATTATCTATATGGATGATCTTATAGTGTTTTCAAAGAATAGAGGGGATCATGTCTCCAACTTGTGTAAGGTGTTCTAGAAGTGTAGGGAATTTGGCATTTCACTGAACCCGAAGAAATGTATCTTTGAGGTGACATAAGGAAAATTTCTAGGACAAGTAATTTTAGAAAAGGGTATATCCATAGATCTAGAGCATATTCAGGCTATCTTGAAGATTCAACCTCCAGGAAGCAAAAAGGAAATGAAATCCTTCTTTGGAAAAATCAACTTTGTCAGGAATTTTATCATAGGGTTCGCTGAAATAGTAAAGTCATTGAATGCAATGCTTAAATAGGATGCTAAATTAGAATGGATGCCAAAAGCTAAACAAGCTTTTTCTGAAATTAAGAGGGCCATCATAGATGTTCCCATGCTAGTCACTCTAGATTATTCTAGGCCATTCTATATATATTCATTTGCCTCAGACCACTCTTGTGCCAACATTTTAACGCAAAAGAATGATGACAGAAGTGAGCATCATATTGCCTTTATGAGTGCTCCACTAAAATATGTTGAATTGCATTACCATAATTTTGAGAAGTAGGCATATTCCCTAGTTCATGGAGTTAAGAAATTCACGCATTACATCCTGAGAAATAAAGTGTTATTGTCCCAGACCCAATTGTTAAGGTGTTATTGATGCAGAATGAATGAGGAGAAAGAAGAGAAAAATGGGCTACACTGTTGTACAAGTATGACATGGAGATCCAACCAATGAAACTAGTTCAAGGGAAATCTCTTACTCGTACAATGGCAGAAATAGAACTAGAGCTTACAGTTTATCACTACCACCTATAGGATGTTTCTCTAGATGAGTGGTATGATGACATTGTATACTATTTTCTAAATAACAAATGTTCGTCGCACTTGCAAGGAGTCCAACAATGAGCTTTGCGGCTGAAGAGTAATAGTTATATGCTGAAAGGAGCCATATTGTATAAGAAGAATCATGAGGGAATCTACCTCAGATGCTTGGGAAAAATAGAAGTAGCTGAAGTGTTGAAATAATTCCATGACAAATTTAGAACGGGACATGGATCCGGTCCTTCGATGCTCACCAGATTCTATAGGTTGGATACTATTGGAAAACTCTATTCAAAGATGTGCATAACCATGTCCGATCCTACCACATCTACTAGACTGCTACTACCAAGGAAAGGTATGTTTCTATCCCACTATATCATGTTGCTAAGGTAAGACCATTTTCTTAGTGGGGACTCGACTTCATTGGTTTAGTAAACCCACCGTCCTCTATAGGCCACAAGTACATTCTTACCGCAAATTATTACTATACTAGGTGGACATAAGAAATTTTTTGTAGATGACAACTGAGGTAGTAACTAATTTCCTTGAAATTTTCATTGTAAATCATTTTGATTGCCTATTTGCATTAGTATATGATAATGTTCCTACATTTGCATCCCTCAAATTTGCAAGTTGGGCATTTGATTATGGGATTTTCCTCAAATTTTCATCAAATTACTACCCCCAAGGAAACGGATTTGCTGAATCCATGAATAAGAACTTATTGACTATTATACACAAATTGTTACATAAGAATGCAAAGAATTGGCACACCCAATTGCGTTTTTCTTTGTGGACAGATTGCACATGACATAAAGTAGCCCTAAGAAATTCCCCATACCACCTCGTTTATGGTTTAGATCCTATCTTCCCAATTCACCTCAAGATCCCTATGCTACAGTTCATCAACGCCTATTATGAGGAGGGAGAACGCCTTGAAGCTCACTTATTTGAACTGCTCCATTTAGAGTAAGTTTGTGATCAATCCGTAGAAAATTTTTCCAAACATCAAGGTGTAGTAAAGAGATGGTTCGACCACAGAGCTAGGGTCAAGGCCTTCAGGATTACTGATTTGGTCCTATGCTAGGACAAGGCCCATGAGAAGAAAGGGGGACATGAAAATTTTGACAAGCTATGGCTTGGCCCCTTTCAAATTTTTGAAATTCTAGGAGACAATTCCTTTCGCCTAAAAATGTTGACTAGAGAGGATGTCCCATTGCTATTCAATGGGAAATACCTCAAGAATTATTTCCTCACATGAGTTATTCAGCTCACCCTTGTATTTAGTTAGAGTAGGCTTTTACTTTTTGTCTTGCCCTTGCTTTGCTTTTCACTTATTTGTCGACCTTTTTTTTGTTGGGGGTTGTCTGGTTTCGATGCGATGGTTGTGCTTGGCCTTCTCAAATGGCCCAATTTGCTATACATTCCCCTTTGTTCCATGGATAAGTCTTCATGAGTTACCATGAGTCTTGTTCTTCTTCTGTGAATCAGGTCCCTTCACCTAAACTCTAGCTTGACCTAGAATATAAACCTTGTTTGAATCCCTTCATGCTTTTCTCAGAGTTCACATAACACACATCTGAAGAACTATCGATGGTCTATACGATAGTTACCATGAAGCCTCAATAATTGAAAAATCCTAGATCTACTCCAGTGACCACTATAATCTCCAAACCCACTATGAGCTTTGTTGCTTATGTAGTTGAGAAAAAGAGTATTAAAAGAAAATTATAAACAAAAGAAAAGAAAAAGAAAAAGAAAATTGAAAACTGGCAACTATGTGGGTGTGCAAGCAACTCTATTAGGGCTATGGACACCCAACTAGAAATAGATAAATGTTCATGGGGATTGCAGCAACAACTCCATTGGGGCTATAGATGCCCGACTAATAGTGGGGCAATGTCTAGGTTACTTTTGGGATTAGATTACCTACATAGCTTGTCCTAGGTGATTGGTCACTATCTTGTATGGCTTTTGTGAGAGGAAAATCAACTCATTGCACACACACTCTTGAGATATGTTGTGACCCGATTCACTTAAGGATTCTATTCTCCTTTAAGCTTTGAGTATAGTGACGATACCTACTTTTGGTCTATGAAACCGGATGAATCCTCACCATTGAAATGCTCAGGAGTGTTCTCCCAACAGAGTTTCCATTTTTTGTGCCTATAGCACACACGCCTCATTTGGATCAGGGACCCCCTCTTTTCATTTTTCCCTCGCCAGGTCGGTTTGCCTTTGTCTTGTTTTGTGTTCCCCTATTTTTGAGTCTAAGTTGATCGTGAGCCATAAAATTACCAAATGCATATTGACCATAGTCACTTATCCAAGTTTCACCAATTTTTTGGCCTTTGTGGAAGAGGACTTGAGGGTTTTCGTCCTTTGAAAGTTGTTCCATCCCTCACATCTTGCGGATCAGAAAATGTGAGTCTCCCTTGGCAGATTGTTGTCCCTATTTTATTGTTCCCTACGTCCACCCGCTATGTGCCACCCGCGCCATATTTTTCTGCATAGCCTTCAACCAAGTGTCCTTCATGGGACAGGTTTCTACACCTTCACCAACTCGGTCCTCGCCATACCTACATTTAATTCCCTCATTAATGATGAGATCGCCTATAAATAAACCCTCCCAAACTGTCATTTTTACTAGATAAATTCAAATCTAGAGAGAGAAGATGGAGCTTTCACACGTAGAAGAAGTTGAATGTTGAGGTAACTATTTTTTTCTTTCCCCACGTGATTGAGATATGCGTCTCGACTTTCCATTTGGTCTCTATGATTAAAATATATTAAAAGGATTGTTTTCTTTAGGCTTTTCAAAATGTAAATGACTTTAAATGTTCAGATTTAAATTCAAAACCTTGGGTTAGGTTTTTAGACCTTCAAACCACCCTCATGGGCTTTCCCTTAGAGAGACTTGCCCCTTGAAATGGTGTCTGAGTCAACTAAAATAACCACATCCCTCGCTTCATCTGTCCCTATGTTTAAAGTCCTCAAAACCTTGGTCGAGCATAAATAATTTTTAAGCATTGATAGGGTTTGCGAGTGTTCGCTTCCCCATGGATTTTGTCTAATGACCTACCCCATATAGATTCCTACACTCCAAAATTTTCTACCATGTCACTAGGGGGAATAAAAATTCAAAAAATAGCTGTCATCGATCCTTGGCGGGCCCACACCTGCGGGTCATCATATGGGAACCATTGTCCCTTCATCGCCGCTATTCAACTACAGGACCATTGCATCCTCTTATTGTGTGCTCCCCACACTCATTACCTCTATGGGCCCAACATTTAAACTCAAAGTGATGAAATGACCAAATCAACAAGGCCCTAAGGAAGTAGCATTGTGGATTTCTATGGGTGAGCCATTGTTTACCCACCACCGTTTATAATGGAAAACTTCATGCAACTAGCCCTTAAGTTCCTCACGCATGAATGATGAGTCAGGTCCTTGTGTAAACACCATTGTAGGTCCACCTTCACAAATTTCTACCTATGAAGGGTCGTTACTCTAAAGTCGTTCTTAGCGAAAAAACCTCACTACCTCCCTGTCGTGTGGACCTCGAGCCACCTACTGATGCCACCGATATGGAAGGTGCACAAATGACAAAACTCTGAGTCAAGATTCTTTGGTAGGTCTTCCCAAGTGGGCCGCTTCCATCAGCATGTCTTCCACTTAATGCTGCTATCTAACATCAGAAATACAACAACGACCCAACCCACAAATTTCACACTCCCAAAGCTTGCATCCCACAAAATGACTGAGTCTTCAAACTAAAAGGATAATTTAACTTCTTGTGCATGCCAAGGTAGTTAGAATCGAAATTGACCAAGTAGAAAGACTTTGTAGATATTGCTATGCGAAACTTCACTAGTAGAGCATTACTCATTCAAAGTTGTTCCATGCAGAAAAACACCAATGACCTTCCACATTGTGGCTTCTGCATCCTGCACACACACATAAGCTGTAAGGGTTAATTTGACTAAGGGAAACGACTTCAAGCACCCTCCATCACCAATTTCACATGTTCTTATTAACCTTATGCTAAAATTTCTCAATGATTAAATCTTTGTGGAAATTCATAGTTGGGTGGTTGTCTGCGGAATTCCCTCTTCCCTGCATCGTTCCCTATGGTGTTCACTATGGTGGCCTTCGTGGGGTAGAAACCCACATCCCCAGACCCGCATCTCTGTAAACTGCCCAAATAAGCTTCAAGTGGTAAATGGTGTTGGATATCATGATCTTTTAAAATTATATGGATGAAATGAATGATGAATCTGCACGATTTGACTAACATTTGCCCCTCTTATTTATCAAGGCACTTATTGCACCTTTTGTGTGCAAGATTTATAGAACCTGCTGAGGAGCCATCAGAGAAGCTGATAGAGAAGATTGATAAAGGGAAGAAACTAGCTAGAACACCCAGAGGAAAAGAAGAGAAAGAATATATGATTTACCAATTCCATGAGGTCGAGTGCACTTCCAAAATCACCTAAAACTGGGATAAAGTCATTGACATGGACCTCGAGCATTTCAACATCAATGAATTCAAGAAAACGGTTATGGTTAACCCCACAACAGAGGAAGCCCTAAGAATTAAACAAAGAAGACTTGAAAATTTAATTGGATTCCCTCCTACTCTAGTGGCTCTAGAATTGGTGATGGCTTTTCGGGAGTGTTATGACCCTCAAAGTAGAAGGATAGTCACTAGAGACGGAAGAGTACTAGCGGACATGTTTTCCCAGGCTATTGGGAGGACATTGGGCATCCCAACCTTTGAAAAAATGAAGGAAGTAGAAAAGGATTTTTCCTTGAACATCTGGAAAGAGGACCCCATCGATTGCAAGAGGACAATAAATCAAACACAGTTAAAAGATAAGAGGGGCAGTTCCAACAAAGTGCCTCAAATGCTATATAGAAGTAATTTTATGGAGGAGACTAATTACTTGGTTACTCTCCTCAATAGGGTAATGGGCCTTCCCAGTTCCACATTCTTTGAGGAGTGGATGTTTTACTTCATAGAGTAAATCCTTCGAAGCAATGCCAAATTCTACTAGGCCAAAATAATCAATGAGAATTTACATAATCAATTCATGGAGGTGAAGAAGACTTCATAGTTTTACATGACCTCATACCTGGTTTATCTCTTAGCCATAAAATTACCATACCTAATATTAGACTGTGCTAGGTTACTGGGGACAAAGAAGGGAGAACTCAGGGTTTATGATAGTTGCCCCCAGCTTCAATACAAAAACTTAAAGAAATATTATAGGAGGGTAAACGATGCCTTCATTGGGCACATCATTAGAACCTTGGCAAGAGACTATCACAGGAAAGTATTATATAGTGCCAAGGAAATCATAAAGGGCTTTGGATATTTGTTCATCCAATTCCCAAAATTCACATACATCATAGCAAAGGGGTTCTCAGGAAGAACCTATCGGCTTCCCTGCTACCTAAATGATAGAATAGTGTTGTTGGAGCTTACTTGGCAATTATAGGTTGCTCATAATTTTTTGCATAACAAGAACCATGCAAGGGTTCCATATCCCCTCACATTTGGACAAGGAATGTACTCTTGCCCTGCTTCCCCATGCATTGAGTACTCTGAGAAGGAGATTGTAGAATATACTTTTGAATTACACACAGATAGGGGAGGCTTGGATCCCCTCAAAAAATTGAACAAACAGGTTGGAAGGTAGTAGACCCACCGACTGCACATTAAATATTTCTAGATGAATTGTGATGATGAGAGAGAGGTCAAGAGGAAACAATATATGAGAATGACTTTTGGATTTGTAAACTCTATTAATTTATACCATGTACCAAAATAGATTGTCAAGGATGACAATATTCTTGATGAAAAATACAATTCTCTACTAAATGTGCCACTACCAATGATCAATTGGGCTGAGGAGGAGGTCACTGATCTAGACATTGTTACCCACCTAATTGAGAAGAGGAAAAAGTAGTGGATTGATGAAAAAATAGCTCAGTTGCACGATAAAGGAACTTAACTAACATACAAAGAGCTTGAAGATGAGCTTGAGAGTGAAACAGACAGTAGCACCACCATGGGATCTTTAGGAGAGGCTCCCAAGTTTCCACCTCTTACAAGATTAAGAAAAAGAAAGGATATATCTAAGTGGAAGCCCAAGCACAAAGTATGTATAAGGAAATCAACAGAGGGGAAGCCAGCAAAGAAAGAAAAAAAGATGAGAACTTTCATTCTCGAAATGCTGACCATCCAAGAGGAAGTACCCCCACATGAAGAGGAAGAAGAAGTTGAGAAACATCGCTTGCCACTGCCCACTACCACTGCACTCCAATCTACCTCTTCTACTCCACTATCTCCTCCCACTCCTCCATCATTGCTTCTCTCATATATTCCTGTTGTGGACATCTCAATGCACCTCACTTTTGCTTCCCAAATTTCTCTGGTGGTGGTGTTAGATTCTTCTTCCTCCACTACCTCTACATTGTCATTCTGCTTGCTCCTGCCTCCACTGCCAACTCTATCTACTCTGCCACCATCTCTGCCAAGCAATTCCATGGCACCCCTTAGCCTTTTGCATGCCTTTTCTTCTTATATGAAAAACATGCCATTTGAGCTCTCTAGGGTGATCCTCAACCCTCAAGTCCAAGTGTTAATGACCTAACTTGATTTTTCCCTGCCTCTCCCTCCACAAAATACTAAGCCCCCTAAAATGGAGGCTACCATGCAAATATATGTAGAAATGGAAAGGCTTAGTGGAGAACAATTCAAAGAAGTAGATATGGCTATTACTAAAGAGCCAGAGGAATTCGATCAGGATGACTACTTTGAGCACCCTAAGTAGGGATTAAAGGTTGATTTAGATAAGGTAGCCTCAGATGATGAAGGGAAGCAAACACCCAAGGATGGAGAAACAAAAGCATTTGTTGACTATTATGAGGTTGAGACCTCTGACTAGGAACAAGAAGAACAGCCCAAAGAGCATTAGGATGAAGAGGCAAACCCAGAGGAACACCGTTCTGATGAAGGGAAAATGGATACAAGTATTGATGCAGAAAATATTGATGAAAATTTGCAAACCAGACAAGATGAGGGTCTGAGATCTGAAGAAATTCCTCAAGACAGAGAACAAGAGAAAGAGAGATATACATAAGAAGAGAATGTACAAGAGAAGAATGTTGATCCCGAGAAATAAGTTGAACATGAAGAAGACAAGGGGAAAACATTAGGAGAAGAAAATATTGGTGAAGAAAACATAGCAACTGTTGAGCCTGATAAAGGAGAGGCCATGACACAAGAAGAGGAATACAACAAAGAAGTAGAAAACATCAAAGATGTTTCTGAACAAGAAAAGGAAGGACCATCAAAAGAACAAGATGAAAGAGGAAATATTGAATCTCTAAGCCATCAAATAGAGGTTCATGCATGGTTGGAGCAGCAACTAAAGAGAAAATATCCCATGATTGTCGATCCCAAGGCCCAATTAGAGGCAATCTTGGCCAAATCCCAAGTAAAGACCCGAAAGGAGAAGAAGCCAAAGATTAGATCGAACAATACTACTGATGCTTGTGGATGTAGGGTATTGCAAGAAGCAACTCCCATTGTGGGAAAAGATGCAGACACCATTAAGCTAGGATTATCAAATATCTACCATCAATGTGGACCCAACATCTCAAACCCCAAAAATAGATGAATTCCAGGGGTCCATCTCTACCATCCTGTAGCAAATGAACAAAGACCAATCTATGAAGGAGGATCTAAAGGAATAAGTGGCAGAACTATCTACCTACATACAACAATGGACTTCATCAAGAGAGGAAGCTCCAATGGAATTTCCTACACCTGCCATCCTATCAAAGGAGGAAGTTAGCATAATGGATAAAATGAAGAACTGGACCAAGTCTACATGTGACTAGTTCAAGAGGGTCATCGACATGGGAACCAAGGTATACACTAGGATGCCATGATGCAGAATCAATAGTGGATTTTGAAGGAGGTTGAGGACATGATTAACATATGTAAATAATTCCTAGAGTTGTACATGATCACATACCCGAAGCTTGAGAGAATTCACAAGCTCTTCCGGGTGACTTGAGAAAAGTAGTTGGCCCTACCCAAAGATGACTACTAGTTGTTGGAGGCATGGTTGTTGAACTTTGAGTATAGGAAGGGTTTCTTGGAACAATCTCTATTTTAGTTGGAGGGAAATATTGAGCAAATAGTGGAACATCTAGCTCAATGTGATGATTTTCTCAAACTAATGATAGGCTATGAGATGCCCTCGTTGGAGTTGGATCGGGAGCTCATCAAGCGTGAATTCCACAAATGAATAGAGAAAGGGACTGATGACTTGTATTCAACTGACTTCATGGATTTTGTTGCAAGGGCATTCTTTGAGGTGGAATAGATGGTCAAGATAATGCCAAAATGCATCAAGCACTGAGACCAAATGACAGAGGGATTCAAAAGGATAACCTTTCAGATCTCCAAATCTGACATGTCAGAGCAAAATAAGTTGTTGGATATCATTGGGAAGTTCATGGAATACACCATAGCACAAAAAGAGGATGGAAAACCCATTATAGCTGATGAGTATTTGTTAAAATAATTGTAAAAGCTAAAGTCAGCTAGAGGAAAAAATAGACTACAAGACAAAATAGGGATATGACAAAATAGTATTTTTTTATATTGTAAACTTTTGTCCTCATATGGGGTTAGGTGAAACCCTGAGTTAGAATGAATCTGAGCCATTATTTTTAAATGAATCTTTTCCATTCATTCTTCTTTTGGAAAACTATAAATAGGGGCATCCTCTCATTTTCAAAGGGAGAGATGAGTTGTGTAAACACATGCTACTGCAATATATATATATATAAGAAAAGCATTGGGTTAATGGTTTATTGTGTATTATTCTTCATGTGTGCATGATTCTATCTCCAATATTTAGTTTCAACATTATTATTTTAGTTTAAATTCATTTTCAGTTAGTAGCTCATGTTGATATTTAATGATAGATGTATGCTATGGTGTTTGATGCACTTTCAGCTCATACTTTTGGCCATTTGTTGATGAAAAATTACTGTGTAAAGTTAGTCTGAGCTAATTCATTTACAACACTTAACTTCAACTGTGTATATGCATTCTTTAGGTGTTCATGTTGCAGTCTAAAAATCATAAGCCTTAGAAGATTGTGCTAATTCTATGATAATGTGGGTTGTCCCTAGTTAAGTGATATTTATTTTAGAAGTTTTTCCACTATAGCATCCTCCATTTTTTTTGTTCATCTTAGTTTTAGACTTAGGAAAACTTCTAAACCCTTTCCCTTTTTCTATTTCTTTTAAAATATGAGTTAAATATACAATTCCAACATCATTGTAGAGCTAAATCTAATGACAAAAGTGAGTTCCAGACTATTGTCTCGACATTGTTGTCATTGTTCATCCAATTCCAAAAATCTAAATTTTCATCACATACCCAAGAAAACTCCATGCTTTGTGAACCATAAATGCCCCTTGTGATTACCAGCAAATCACAACAAACAACTAAGCTATTTTTGCAAGTCATGACCTGACACTCGAGATACCTTGGGGTGATTTCCTAAAACTCAGTTCTATATTTTCACCTTTCAAGAGAGACATCACACTTGTGTGTTGTCTATGTTGAGAAAGTGAAAAAAAAACCATCAACAGTTCCATGTAGACCTCTTCTTCTAGCTCACTATTCAAAAATGTTGACTTGACATCCATCTAATAGATCTTGAAATCTTTATGAGAAAAAATTTCTAAGAACATCCTTAACAATTCCATTCTTGTTACCAGAGAAAAAGTCTCCTGAAAATCTATGCCTTCTACTTGTAAGTAACCTTTACACACAAGCCTTGCTTTGTTTCTAACCACTTCTCCATTCTCATTCAACTTATTTTTGAATACCCACTTTTATCCAATAATGTTTTTATTTGTTGGTCTTGGGACCAATTCCCAAGTTTGATTCTTCTCAATCTACATAATTTCTTTCATAGATTCCATCTAATTTTCATCTTTACATGCTTCACTTACAGTCTTTGGTTCAATCTCAAAAAATAAGCACAAATTAACTTCAGTGGTAGCTTTGCTTCTTGTCAATACACCTTTTGTCTTTTCTCCAAAGATCTAACTTTATGAATGATTCTTTTGCACATATCTAGGTGTCTTATGGGACACCACCGAAGTTTCTTCTTCTCTCTCATTCTGTTCATTTTGCTTCTCTTTCTCATCCTTTTCTTATTTTTCCATAATTTCTTTAATTCTTATGCAATTAAGTTCATCAGATACATATCCATCACTATCAATTGAATTCTTCATTGTTTCATCAACCTTGACATTTGCACTTTCTATAATATTTCTCAGTCTTTTATTGAAACATTTGTATGCTTTACTTTTAGTTGACTATCCAAGAAAAATTCCTTCATCACTTCTTGCATCAAACTTTCCTAAAGTTTCTTCATCTCTTCTAATGTAACATTTATTTCCAAACACCTTGATTTACTTAGCAGTAGGAATTCTTCCATACCATAGCTCATAGGGGGTCTTTGTACTATTTACTCTTGCTTGAATTCGATTAATACATAAAAAAAAATATGAATGGCTTCTCTCTAGTAAACTTCTGGTAAACCTGCCTTAGTAATCATTAATCTAGTGGCCTCTTGAACTGTTATGTTCTTTCTTTCAGCAACTCCATTCCGTAAAGGACTTCTTGGAGTGGATAATTGTCTCTTTATTCCATGCACTTCACAAAAAATATTAAACTCATGGAAGGTTAATTCTCCACCTCTGTCAAACCTTAAGAATTTTATCCTCAAATTCACTTCATTTTCAACCGTAGCTTTGAATGTCTTGAATCTATCTAATGCATCTGATTTCTCTAAGAAATGTAACCCATGTATATCTAGAACAATCATCAATCAAAAGCATAAAGTACCTTTCAACTTGTAGACTTCTCACTCTTCTAGGACCACAAAGATCTATATGAATTAAATCCATTAGTCTAGTAGTATATTGTTCCTTCTATTTGTAATGGCTTCTTGCTTGCTTTCCAAACTGACAATTCCTGCAAATAGCATTAACAGGCTTTGTAATCCTTGGTAAATCTCTCACGGACTGAATTCCACTAATCCTCACCAAGTTATAAAATTTCATGTGACACATTCTTTGATGCCACAACCAACTATCATTGATATGATTCATAAAGCATCATCCATCAACACCCTTAAGTTGATAGATATTTCCTTTAGATTTCTTTCCTACAACAATCACTATTCTAGATCCTTTCTATATCTCACATTTCTCATCCTTAAACACAAGATCATATCCCTTATTTCACATCTATCCAACACTCAAAATATGTTGCCTTAAACCCTTAACGTAGTAGACATCATTAGTATTATGCTTGCCATCAAAACTTATTGAATCTATCCCACGGATTTTAGCACCAGTATCACCTCCAAACATAACCAAGCCTCCATCATATTTATCAAGTTTGAAAAACTTACTCTTATCACCAGTCATGTGATGTGAACAACCACTGTCAAAAACCCAATAGTTCTTTTCTTGCTTAGCATGTAGGGTAGAGATAACAGTACCTTCATTTTTCTCTTTCTTGGGAGGGCTTTCCTTTACCTATTTCTCATGACTATCAAAAGTAGGTTCATATTTTTATAGCCAAGAACAAGCACTCATTGTCATCAGAATCTTCATAATCAAAATCTTCATAAGATATACTAGCATTCTCATTCACATAATATGATTTGTTGATCTTCTTACCTTTCTTTTCTTTCTCATATCTTTGTTTATTCCTCTTAGCTCTTTTTGGACACTTTGCAACATAATGACCTATTTCTCCACAACTAAAGCATTTAAAGGGTAACTTACCTTCATACTTTTCAGAGCCTTTCCTCATCCTTCTCACAAAGTTAGCTTCTATTTCATCAAGATTTTTTTCATCTAGATCTTCATCTTTTGTAGCCTTACAATCAATCTCTGATTTGCATCCATTCCTCAAATTTCGCTTCCTCATCTCATAAGATGTCAGAGATCCCAACAACAAAACTTTAGTCTAGGTCTTATAATCTATACTCTATTCAATAGCACACACCTTCTCACTATAAGCATCAAGGAGAGTTATAATAATCTTCTTTACAATTCTAGTTTCATCTACAGTAGCACCAAGTCCTCGCATTCTGACTACTATCTCATCCAATATCTATACATAAGCTTTAACATTCTCATCTTCATACATATGTAGAAGCTCAAACTGTGTTTCCAAATTCTGCAATTTTACCTCTTTGACTCTTTCATCACCTTCATGTGCCCTTTCCAAAGCATCCCATAATTCCTTAGTAGTCTTCAAATTCTAAACCTTAATCAACTCAAAATGTACTAGACTATTCTTCAAAATGTACTTCACCTTATTGTTCACTTCATGTGCATTGATCTCATCAGCCATACTTGGACCATTAGCAGAAGTGTAAGGATCCTTGTAAGCTTTCTCCACATCATATCCACAATACTCCAGATATTCTTCCATCAGTATTTTCCAAATATAATAATTAGTTCCATCAAACCTCAAATAATCGTAAGTCACTTTGTCAGCCATCCTAGACCTTCCTCAAGCGGTTAAGCTCTTCACCAAGGAACCAAGATCTGATACCAATTTTTGAACAAGACAACTGAGAGGGAGGTGAATTAGTTGTCATAAATTTAAACATTAATTCATTCCTCAAAACTAATCCTTAATACTTCTTAAATGATAAAACATTAAGTGCAAGTGCTAAAACTAAAAAACATCACATGAACATAACAACACCAAATTTACATGAAAAACACAATGAGGAAAAAACCATGATGAGGATTAACTCGCACTATAGAGAATATCAAAACCAATTACAAAAGGCTCACTACTTGAGAAACAAGGCTTGCTACCAAAATAAGGACTCACTGTCTAGATTAGGACTCACTATCCAACAAGGCTAACAACCCAAAGGTCTCACTACCATAGAGATACAAAGAAGATAGAAGAGATATGTTATAGAGAGAAGACAATATCAATGCAACAGATAAATCCACCATAATTTCTCAACCACTTGCAGACATGCATGAATGATAGAGCACACCTTTAGCTCAGTGCATCCAGAAACTCAACATTTAGGCTTCACATTGAGCTACCACACTCGCATCACACACACTCATTGATTCACATCTATTTGTTCTATTTATTTACACTTATCTCTTTTTACTTTCTTGCACATTTCACCACTAACTCATTCTGCATTTATACCATCTTCAACTTTGAAACATATCCAAAGTCGGCTATCCAACATTAAATTCAAATAAGGTCAGTGCCAAAACATCCTAAGGTAGAATTAGAATGAGGGGTGACCCAAAAACATGCTTGATAAAGACCTAAATAGATCCAACATGCTTCATTAACTCCAACAATAGTGTTCAACACAAGGTCGTCCAAACTAGTGTAAAACTAATAGAAAAATTAAACATGAACCTTCCAGATACCAAAATTATCTTCAATACAATTAAAAAAAATCAACTCTAGAACCACAAGTCATAAGACTTTACCAAAGAGAAATTTGAACCAACAACATTTCTCTCGGACTGCAACCAGGACCAAACCACAGTTCACAATTGGCGAGCACAACTTGCACTATACAATGAATCAACAACCAAAAATATAGATATAGTAGCTTCCAACAACCACGATCAACATATTTGAACTAGACAAGCATAGGAACAAATCTAGGAGAAAAACCCGGAGCAACCACTGAACACCTATAACCTTTCTTCAATACAATTTTCTCAATATCCTCAACATATATAGCCAATAACCTGCAACCATGAAATTAATGACATCAACAACCGATTGATAACCAATTGACCAATTGACATTAATGAAAACACCATCGTTCTTCTCATTCTTGCAATAGACCTAACTCCCAAAATGATAAGATTAGTGTTTGATCCTCCTCCTCACCCCAACCTCAAGATCATGTCTGAAGATGAAGCCTTGGCATGATGGGTAGTAGATGAAGAAGGAAATAAAAGATATATCAACAAGAAATGACTCAACACAGAAAAAAAATTCAAAAAAGAAGATTCCACCTAAGCCCAAAAGATCAAATTTCGCTGCGGATGTAGGGGATATTATTACATTCCTATCCAGAGCATTCGGGAAAGAGGATTCCCATGCATTTGAGAATTGGATGTTCCCATTTATCTAAATGATTCTAGAAGGAGAACACCATTTGGACTAGGGGAAGTTGGTGTCTGATAACCTTTACAACTAGGTGATCAAAGTAAAAGAAACCAAGACATTTCACATGTCTTCTTATGTAATTTATGTTGGCCTTGTCATTGCACCAAAAGATCGACCTGTCAATGCCCGATATAAGCTAGAGTTAAGATCCATGGGAGGTGGTTAAACCATGTCACGAATCTCGAGCACCATGTTGAATAACCAAGGAGATGAAGGGTGCACACCTTTAAACAATCCCCCTAGTGCAAGTGAGGGATTCGAACCCGTGACTAGTTCTAATACCAATTGTTGGCCTTGCCATTGCACCAAAATATCAACCTTTCAATGCCCGATACAAGCCATATTTAAGATCCATGGGAGGAAGTTAAACCATGTCACGAATCCCGAGCGCTACGCTAAACAACTAAGGAGACCAAGGGCACACACCTTGCAAAAATTTACTGTGCAACACGAATGGGAAGGTTTTTGGGGTTGACTACTATGGGAACACTTGAATATGGTCTAGAACAGAAGAAGATATGGGAACATTATCATTAGCTGGAACTTAAGAAATTGAAAATTCATTTCAAAAGAGTAAATGATGCTTTCTTCTATGTAGTCATTAACCAGTTCATAGGAGATGAAAAATTCATATTGTCAAGGGAATCCATGGAGTTCATTTAAGAGTGGGGAATATGGTTTATCCAATATCCCAAATCTAAGTTTATATTAGACTATTTTGAATTGACAAACATCCTTTCAAATTACCAAGATGTTGTAGTGAGAGGTGGATTTTGATGGAGTTTTCTCATCAAGCAACTGAGGTAAATGCAAAGTTTTTGGATAAACAGAAAGTTGGTTGCATTTTATTCTTGTTCTTCCACTGTAGATTCCAAGTCAGCTATAGAAGAATTCCAGTCTTTTAATTTGAAGGGAAAAATGAATGGTCTATATGCTTCTTTGTTCCCCTTCCATGAGCCACTTCTCGAGGACTTCTAGGAAAATTTGTAAGATGAGTTTGAAGTGAGAAGGAAAGGATATGAAAGATTGACCATTCGATAGATGAGGGACTTTGGGGTTAAAGAAGATATAATAGAGGGAGTTTTATATGATGGAATTGTTCTCGATCCTCAGTATTCAATGGATCAAGTGGTTACTAAGGATTTGGATCCAATTAATTGGATGGAGAAAGAAGAAACAAACATAAATAAAATTTCATAGGTAGTCACTGAGAGGAGTCTAAAATGGATTAATCTTCATCTCAAATAGCCAAGGGTTAAGATCTCAAGGAAGAAGAAAGATTACAACAGTGAGACCACTTCTTCAACTAAAACAAGGCAATATAAGAGGCTGAAGAAGAATACTACATAGACAGAAGAGCCTGCCCCAACTATCGAAAAGATCAAAGAAGCCTTTTAGAGGGCTAGTGCTACATATGAGGCTGCTTTTGCTAGAGTGGTGGTAGGATTGGGTGTTCAAAATATTTCTACAGTATATCCAACCATAGAGACTTCTCAAGAAGGTCCATCTATTTTCCCTCCAACCACAAAAACTCCAATAAGTCCAAGAAAAGAGGTTGCCACTACGCCATTGCAATCTAAGGAAGACCTAATTGAAGAGGAAGATAAAAATCTAGTAGTGAATATCATTGATTCCCCTTTCGTAACTGATGAGGAGACTGTATCTAAAAGGGAGGATGACAAAGAGATTGGAGGAGAGGATATTGAGTTCAAGGAGGGAAGCCTTTGGAATGAGGCAGAAATGAATGATTTTTTAATAGAAAAGGAGTGGAAAGAAATATTGCAAAGTGCTCAAATGCAAGTTATTGAGGAGCTAGCTAGTGAAGAAGAGGAAGCTGCAGAAACACAAAAGAAAACTGAACAAGACAAAGCAGCAAAAAAAGAAGCTCATGCAATGGAGCTAGAACAGTGAAATAAAGATGAGGAAGAGGCTCTGCAGAATGAATTAGAGATGAAGAAGTTAGAATAAATAAAAGCTCGAAATGAAAAGATAGAGCAAGAGAGACTGTTGAAAGAGAAAGATGAGCAACAAAAGACTTCTTCAGAGAAAATGGTGGAGATAGTTATTTTTTGACATCCTTCATCAACACCTCTAAGTACATAGCAGGTAACACCTCAGCCAACTGCTCCTATATGGTTAAAGTTAAATCTGGAGAAAAGGTAGCAAATTCAGGCTCAGCCAATGACTTGGGATGATATAGTGAAGGAGGTTGATAAAGTAAAGCCCAAGAAGAAACCATGAGCTATTCATTCCAAAAAGCTCACTAATGGAAATGATTTGGTGGTAGATATTGCAACTCCCATAGCTGATAAAGATGATATGGGGTTATAGGCTTCATATTATCAAATCAACACTATCAATTTGGTCAAACAAATGAGGACTCGACAAATGAACCTCATTGACATTGTGACCACTACAACAAAATCAAAAATGATCAAAGATAAGAAAACTAAGGATGATCTCAAGGACCAGTTGGGGCAGATGAAGGGATTTTTGAAAGAGCTCATTGAATCTACTCTAGAATAACGATCCTCATTAGAAGTTCCCATATTGATGATTCGTAAGTAAGTAGATGAGTTGAGCACCATGAAAAAGAAGGGTACCTGGTTTGACAGCTGGTTTGATGATTTCAAGAAGGAAATTGAGAGGGTTCTGGAGGAAGGGTATAAACAATATGATGAATCCCTTACCCTTCTCAAGGAAATAGAAGAAAAGACAAAGTAATGGTGGGAAGAGGAGGAAAAGTACAAGAAATTCTTGAAAGGATTAAAAAATATTGATAGAACACCCAAGAAAATGTTGATACAGTCAGGAATCTTAGGTGATGAGGATCTGGAGTATCTTAAGAGGGTTATTAGAATCACTACCTTCAGGTATGAAATACTTATTGATTATCCTCAAGGCTCAATATGACATAAGACATCATACAGGCATATTCGAGGAAATTGTTACACAAGTCACAACTAAGGATTTACCCCAAAATAGATAGTTGAATTCATTTCAAGAAATAAAGGATAAGTGGGGTAAATGGTTGGATCAATTGATAAAAGAAGGTAATGGGCCTAAAGGAACTCTCTTGGATGGGTTGATGACTATTAAGTTTGAAATTCACTGGGCCACGAAGGATATCAGCCATCTATGAGAAACAGTTGATGTGGTTGCAAGTGAATTCAATCAGGCTAAATTCAAGGCAAAATAGATTGATGGGATTGATAAAGAGGTTTTGAAGGTGATTTTTGATAACTATGATGAATTTCATGAATTACCGAAGGAGACTAGAAAATAAGAAAATAATATTCTATTTTTTTATGAAAAGGGTAAAGTTAGTGGGTCAAACTTTTCCCAGGTGTATACCACACAGGTAGTTGAATCTGAGTTTATTTTGATAGGCCAAGAAGGGAACATATTTCTCTAGTAGTGACAAATAGTTCAACTTCAGATCAAATTTGATAGCATAGAAAGCAAGCGCCACTCTTCATATCAACAGTTTTTGACAAAGTAAAGACTACAACGGAACTAGGACATCACCTATAATTGTGGATCTAGGGCTCCATTCTTTTGGATTATGATTTTTGAAAGGAGAAATTAGTGTTTTAATTATTTCTATAATTTTAGAATTTCTCCTCATTGTAAAGGTCAAAAAATTGAAGTTGGATTTGTTGCCTAAGACTAGACATTTTATTTTTACAACTTTTATGCAAATAGTTAGATATTTTTACAATTTTAATGCAAATAGTTAAATTCCAAAATTTTATTAGTTTAATGATGGTGTTAATATATGGTTTTCCATATGCCAGTGGATTCTTTTGTGTGTAAATGTCTCTTAATTGATTAGAATCAATAGAATATATCGAATTTAAAACTATATGTTGCATTATCTGTGGATGTTGTTTTCTTAATATTTATTGATCTACAAAGTTTTGTGGAAAGTTGATAACGTTCTTATTGAATTTATTTATTTTTAAATGAAATGCAAGTATGTTTATTTAATCAGCACTATGAATGGATGTAATTGCATGGTAATTCACGAGTTATCCCATTTATTTGTTTAACCTTTACTAAAATGCCTATTTTAGAAATTGTATGTCTGAATTTAAGGAAATGTGTGTTCATATCTTTCTATTCCAAAACCTTGATCTATCTTTTTTTGTTTATTTGGAAACACCTTGTTAGAAAACTTCAAAATCATCAAGTTTTTTATCTTGTTTACCAAGAAAGGCCCCTTGAATATTATAGTTGCATGAACCATTGGTTGATGATAATACAGTTGAGAACTAACTACCAAGACCTTGGAAGATAGGTGATTTCAGATTAGTTGTCTTTTTCAGGAGAAATAGAATAGAGATATTTTGTTTAACGTTGATTTGTTATTTTGACAATCAACAAAACTAGAGCTAGAAGGAGGGCACGAAGGAACAAACTGGAGAGAATTGGGTCATTTTCACTAGACAAGTTTGAATGAGTTCTAAGATCTACACCCAATCAAGAGCCATTAGTTGAACTCTGATCTCCTACTTGAACCAGAACACATAGGACTCCAATCCCACCATCATTAACATGACCACTCACTCCACCTAGATTTCCATTGATACCATACTCGATACCACTTAATCCACCACTACCAATGGTTTTCTTCACAGTGAATACATCACCATTGGGTACTATCCCCAGTGGTATCCATGAGATTCCCAAGAACCCAAAGAAATTTTTCCCTAGGTATGCCCATTGAGAGTCCCAAAGTGTAGAAGAGCACATTCAAGCATTTAAAGATGCATGCACTTGGGCCCAAATAACACATCATTATTTGGCATGCAGATTGTTTCCTTACTCATTGAAAGATATGGCTTACAATTGGTAACTTAATCTGCCCACCGAATCTATTCTCAGTTGGACTAATTTGAAGGATGCCTTCATTAATCAATTTCAGGTCTACATAGACCTGGCCATCCTATATCACCAATTCTCCATGATTAGGAAGGAACCCCATGAGCCCTTGCCTCTATTCAACACATGATTCTAGAGAAGTGCAAGTGACTACAACCACCTTACATAGTGGCTGAGAATATCACCATTCAAGAATACCTCAAAGCCATAAATCCATTGACTGGTTTATTTCTATAGAGAACTTACCTTTCCACATAAATTGATTCACTGTCCAAAGTATACCACTTAGCCATCAAACTGTAACAACAAATAAGTTCCTAATCAGGTGGTATGGGAGGGACACTATCTACCCTGGGTATCCTAGAATGCCTAATTAGATGAATGTAATTAATAATCCATGTTGGAGATTCTGATGGTGCCCGCTTGGCAAAAGCCCAAGCGTCCAACATTTGAACTTCCCATCTTACCCACGGTGCCTTCACCCATTTTATATGGTAAGGGGAAGGGTCCTCGTGGAGCGTCCTTTATGTATTCGCCTCTGTGGCCTCTTATTGCTCCTACCTCTAAGGTAGTGAATGGAAAGAGGCCCGCCACCGAGGTGCTTGATCCTGCTCCACCCGTTGTTGTTCCATCACCCTCTTAACCTCTTCCTCCTATTCCTATCTAGGATTCCCTCCCTCCACCAAAAATGGTTGTGATGGATACTCTAATGGTTGAACAAGAGTCTTTCATCTCTTCTTAGGTCGTGGCCTCTAGCTCCTAGAGTCGTAGAAACTACCTTGTGCATGAGCGTAAGCATCAAAGGAAGGCTATGTTTGTTGAGAAAGAAACCTTGTAGAAGAAGGAAGGGGAACTAGTAGCTCCCACTTTGATATCTTCTACTATGTCATCCTCTTCAGTTCTTCCCGCTTTAGTTCCCTCTGCCTCAGTCTTGCTTTTAGATTCCCTTGCAAGAATGAACGATCCTCACCTGAAGAGGGTGTAGGTATTAATTTCTCCTTGGTTTGAGCCTCCCCTTCTAATGTCCCTTCCATACATCTTGTCATTTTCAAAACTCATGGACATGTTGAATACCTCAGTGGTTTCCGCCTTGGTTTAATCCTCTTCCTCCATACCTTCTACTTCATCCTTGGGAATTTCATATCCTCTGATGAAGCAAAAGATAAAGGATGACCTCACTTGCAATGGGGGTCACTAGAATTGTTTTCCTTCTTCAGATGGTGGTTCTACATTGGCTTGTTCTGCCCTAGTGATGGGGAAGCACCGACATCCCCAAATTTTGTCACTACTCCAAAATATTTCAGCGATCCTAGCAGTGGATCTTGGGCGCCACCTCCATTTCCCACTGATTTGATGCATGGCACTCTTATTTATCTATAGATTAGATTGTGTGTGTGTGTATGTATTGTGTTTTCCCATGCTTTTTTTATGTGTTCCTGGATGACCCTTTTCACCCTCAGAGGTTCTTGGATACAAGAGTGTTTTTATGTCATAAAAATTCCTCTATTTGTTACATCATTCTTCTCTTTGTCATGTATTAACTTTCGATAATTGGGGACAATGCAAAGTGTTAGGGGCATTTAGGCCTGCCTTCCATGTTGACCCTTTTTTTTTCATTTTGTCTTCATGTTCCTTCTTCACATGGCCTAATATAGTAGGGGTTGATGACAGTTCATTTATATACATTATTATACTTATTTATCTATATTTATGAGCAGTTCTAACCCTGAAATATCAGATCCCCGTATCTCTTATTTGTTATGTTATTTTCTTTTTGTGCATCTTTCTCTCTTCTTTGCTTTCTTTGTGATGTTTTGGTGCTTATGTGTTGTCCCTCACGAGTGTGACAATATTACCACAATTACATATCATTATGTTCTGGCACTAGTAGAATTTGGCAAATAAATGACTAGGTGACTAAAAAATTTAGTCACGACAACTAAAAATGACTAAATTCTACTATTTTTTTGCAACACAACTATAAATGAGTAAATAAATGACTAATTTGGTAAATAATTATTTAGTCACACAAATAAAAATGACTAAATAGTCAGTCACACGAGTAAAAATTAGAAAAAAATTAAAAAATAATATGGGAAATAATTGGCAGGAGTCATGTATTATGCACGATTCTACATTATTCATGTTTAGAATTTGGCATTTAGAAAAATTAGACAACTACACTAAGGCTCGTGAACTATATTGAAGTACCTCATTTTGAGTTACATCAGCTACTTGCATGGGTGTGCGAACTACACTAAGGAATTTTGAGTTATAGTAGCTACTTGCATCGGGGATAAATTTTGTTTGGAGAGGACCTAGAGAATTCTTAAAAGGTAGGAAAGGACTTCAGTGTTTTCTGCAAAGTATTTGAAGGCTACAACGAAGTCAGATTTGGGGATGCCCTCTGCAATGAATTGAGAGGTAATTTGAAACCCTCATTACATTAAACACAAAATCTATAACTTTTTGATTGGAAACTTACAGTAGTTACAATATACTACTCTTAATAATGTTCTTTTACAATCTTGCCATTATTCTGCTTCATAATGTGTTCAAGCTAAATATAATAAAATTTGGTTGTCAATGCCAAAATAGAATTTCCTCAAAAAAAATTGATACATTTTCACGTCAAGCGCAAACTATCCTTGTGCAAAGTAAACATGTTTTAGATTTACCCACACATCAGTAATTTGAACAAAGATGTTTCCTGCTGCAACTTCTTGTAGCTGTGTAAAAATCTCCTTTGTAATATCATTTTGACCCCTTTTAGCTAGCACAATGGTTGCCCCATTTGCAGAATAATATTTCTTGGTCTCTGTGCCAACACTTTACAATATAGTTATCTAGCCTTCTCAAGATGTTGTGCCTCCACCTTTGGATCCCTCCTCTCATTTCAAAAAGCTGCAAAATAATTCCAATTTCCAAGTGAAATGTCAACATAAGAATTCTTTGCATCTAATTCACTTTGTGCAACTTTAATTGTTTCTTTTTCTTTAAGCCAGTCATTTTTTTCACTTCCATTTTTCCAAACAAAGATAAAGCATTTGATGAGTTTTCATCCACCTTAAATTCATCCCCAATCAATTCTAGGCTTATTTGGATCTCATTATGAGCCTGAGCCATGGCTACAAGACATAGATATGCATCCACATAATAAGGAAACTTGAACAATATTATCCTTTATAAAAGATTTTATTTTTCAATATCATGTAGCTTTTCAAACAACCTAGCAAGATTAAATAGTGTTGTGACTTTGTCCCATGGTAACTCAAGTGAAACACTACCTTCTTCTAGTCGATGGAAGAATTCCATATCCTTAAAGAGCATAGGAAAAACAATAGAATTGGCACTAGGGCTTTTATTTATGAATTCAACCCAAATGCCATTTCCTAATGCATCCATAATTTTTTTTTGAGCCAACTCTAGTTCATCACACTTAAAATGAAGAACCCCAATGTTGTTTAACAATAGAATGGGTACTTCTTCTCTTCTCTTCTTTAGAAGAGACTTTGTTGTCTTAAGAGAATCTAAGGTTGCACTGGGGTATGATGATATTAATAACTCACCCATCTTAATAAATGCATGGGCGTCACGTGGATCTATGCAAATTTCCTTTCTTAAAATTTCCAAAACCTTCTTTGTTTTCCCTTGTTGAGCATAGATATGGCCTACAAATTTTAAGCTCTCACAATTCTCAGGGTGGACCTCCAGAACCTTTTAAAATTTTGAGAGAGAACTCTTAAGACCTCCCAACTTCAATTGAACCTATCCACAAAATCAAGTGGGATTTGGCCTTCTTTGACTGATGCCATGTACTAGTGGCTAATGGTGTCATAATCACATTTACTATGATAATATCATGCAAGATTATCATATGAATGAGATTCCATGAGAGGGTGGTTAGTTGAAACAAGAGCTATCTCAGTCAACTATTCCATAAGAAAATGCTACCATGTGAAGAAAAAATGGTTTGCTAAATAATTCAATGTCATTGCACAATACGTATAATTCAAATGCTCTATGCATCTTTTCCATTCCTTCATGAACACTACCTTTTTCACTAATTTTGAGAATCCTACAAGTAAAAAATGCGCAAAATTGACCACAGAGATTTTTCCCCATTTCAAACAGCAAAATTGCCAAAAAAAATGCATTTCTAATAAAATCACACTGATTATCATGCAAAAAAAAAACCATGAGACCATAGCTTGTTGATTACTATTATGCTTTGACAGATTTTTTTTCAAGCATCCATAGCTTTTTTGAAATCACCTGTTTTAAGTCTTTAGCCATAGCAGCAAGGCAGTGAACTGTTTGATAAAATGCTTTGGTAGACATGTATGAAAAATATGGTAGCATAGACAAGGTAATGAACTTTGGAAAAAATACCTCAAATAAATGTGGTCTCATGGTGATGGAATGTCATGACAAGAGAATTGTTAAGGATTTTCATGGCATTCCATCACCATGAGACCACATTTCTTTGAGACAAATTTTCAACCACTTCACTACCTTGTCTATGTTATTGCTTACTATTATGATTTGATAGATTTTTTCCAAGCATCCATCGCTTGTTCAAAAGCAATTGTTTTAGGATTTTAGCCATAGCAACAAGGCAGTGAATTGTTTGATAAAATTCTTTGGTGGACATGTATCAAAAATGTGGTAGCATAGATAAGGCAGTGAAATTTTTGAAAGAATGCCTCAAAGAAATGTGGTATCATGGAATACCATGACAAGAAAATGCAATTGGCAGCTGCTCTTAGTTATTAGTTATGCAATATGAAGTAATCGCGTAACTACTTAGGTTGAATTTTTAAAAACTATATTGTAATTGAAATTTTATCATCTATCAGCATCTAGCTATTATTTATGCAATGTGAAGTAATGCTTTGAGTTTAAAAGATATGCAATGCAATGTAATCAACACTTTGAATATAAACTACAAAAATCTATTTTTTATAATTCATTAGTTAAACTCTCTATTTTATTTTCTCTTTATAACTCTATTGCTATGGAAATTCCTTTCAATTAAAAAAAATAGTTTTTGTCTCAGTCTACAATTTTTTGTTGCTATGTGTAGAACATTATAGATGGACCAACATTGAAGGTTGACTACGAATCAATAGCATGCATTTGATGAGAGAGTAGTTGATGAGAGGGACATGGAAAAATAGCCATGTCCATGCAATGATTGTCTTGGTGGAAAGGTGAGAAAAATAATTTTGATCTATCGACGTATGATAAGATATGGGCATAGTGGTATAAGCCCTTAGAATTACAATTATTATGAAGATATGATAGAATTACAGAGTGTGAGAGATGAAGAGGAATTAATGTTAGATGAATGGTTTGAAGTTGATAGAATGTTGAATGAGGGTCTAAATGATGATTGGGCCAAGTTGATGGAGGATGCTTTAAAGCTTGTGTATGCTAATTGCAAGTTAAGTCATTTGACAACAATCCTTCAAATTCTTAACTTGCAAGTGGTGTTTGGTTGGACAAATGAGAGTGTAGATCAGTTATTGGTATTATTTAGTTTGTTGTTACCACCCAACTCCACATTGCCAACAAAATGAAGTCAATGTAAAAATTAAATCACTAATCTAGGCTTAGGGTATGAAAACATCCACACATGTGTGAATGGTTGTGTATTATTTCACAAGAACCTTGCAAGTGAGAGTGAATGTCCAAAATTTCATGAAGCAAGGTATAGACAAGGGTTGAAATCAGTATTGGTTCCTAGAAAGGCTCTTCACCACTTTCCTATAATCCCATTATTACTTTGAATGCATATGTGTAGAGACATTGTTGAACTTATGCAATGGCATGCCCAAAATAAGAGCACTGATGGAAAACAATGACATGTGCCTAATTCTAAGATGTGGAACAAATTTGATAACAAATGGCCTGATTTTTCTCAAGATCCTCATAATATAAGGTTGGGTTTGGCTCTAGATGGGGTGAACCCATTCTTAGATCAAAGTACTAAATAGTCAACTTGGCTAGTGTTTTTGAAGTCCTTTCTCTATTGGAACGGGAATTTCCACCAACAATATTTAACATTTCTATGCATATTTTGATACATCTAGAATATGACCTAGAGCATTGTGGCCCAGTAAGAACAAGATGGATGTATCCTATAGAATGATATATGAAGGTTTAGAAAAAAAAAAAAATCGTACTAGGGAAAAAATGGAAGGCAGCATGTCTGAGGGATATTCAATGCAAGAGGCCATGGGATTTTGCACAAAATATATGAAGGATTTTAGAAATATCAATCAGTGTGTATGGAATGATGACAAAGAAGAGAGAGTTGTAGGTGAAGTATTAGAAGGAAATGGGTGTCACTTCAAGCTATCACATCATGAAAGAAGTGTGATATGTGCCTATATTCTTCAAAACACATGTTTGTTTGATAAGTGGCACAGGTAAAAAAAATTATATAAAAAATTATTTACTTAATTGCATTTACACATTTATATTCTTAATTTTACTATTTGTACATTAATATTCTATGTATAAAATATGAAGAAGACAATCAATCTTGGATGCAAAATCGACCTTGAAAGTGTAGACATCATGTTGATTTGATTGGAGGTGATTCTTTTCCAAAATTTGAAAAATAGATTGCTAATGCAATCAATGATGCAAAAGAAGAAGGTCAAGATATAATAGTGGAGGAAAGTGAGCTTTCAAAATCTCCACATTTATGGGCTATGTGTTTCAGTGGAATGTGGGCCTATGGTAGTCATTTAAGAGTGGAAGAAAAAGACAAAGGAAAGACAAATTTTGATTGTGTTGTTAGTGCTGAATTTCTTCACGAAATTGAGAAGAAAATTTATGTTGGATTCATCCAAGAAATTATTCAAGTGGAATATGGTGAAAATAGTCCTATATTATTAAAATGTAAGTGGATCCGACCATCCGTAGTATGATTTGATGAGTATGGATTTGTATGTGCAAATACAAGATAATTTTTATCAGAGACAAATGAGATGTATGTTTCCCCTCTTCAAATTAACCAATCAATTATAATTGATGATGTAAGAATCCCATGATGGTCGTATATCATTCAAACAGAGTCTCGTTCAAAGGAAAATTCATGGAAGTTGTTGATATAATGCCTGATGGGAAATATGTTAATTTACAAGAAACATTCAAAGAAGTGGATGAGATGATGATGGAGTGTTTAAAGAAGAAATTTTGATTACCAATGAAGAGATTGGGAGAGATAATGCATTTCATGTCACAAATGAGGATGAGGAAGAAAATCAAGTAGATACAGGCATGAGTGATCAAGATTCTGATCTTGCTGGAAATGCAGATGATTATGATGATGTTTTGCCACCTTAAGAGGTTAGCTTGTCACCTAAAATTTGGTTATATGTATGGTGTAATTTATTATTGAATGTAATAAATATCTAAGTATAGGTATGATTATTCACTGTTGTTTTACTGATATATTTTTGAATGTAATCATCATTATTTTGTTAGTACATTGTATACAAAACCTAAGATGTCCATTGCTAATTTGAAGTGCATTTAAAGTTAGGTTCAATCATTCTTCTTAGTTTTCTTACTTTGGTTGAAAACTTAAAATTAATTTTGTTTAGTTAGAATAGAATTTCTTGTATGTCCTATGTGTTTTCTATATGCAAACATATAATGAAAATCTGTGATTTAATTATACATATAGATATCTTAACATTAGGTGAACTAAGCCTCCTCATTACAAAAAAAGAAATGATCTCTTAGGTCTAACTGACACTAAAAACTAAGATTGAGAGACTACAAAATTAGAAAATTGTTCAATCTTTTCAATAAAACAATATCTAAAATACTACATTCATAATAAAATCCAATACCACACTACTGCAAAAATCAATAGAGGTATGTGCGGGATGGTGGGACATATAGGTAAATGTAAAAATTCTTATTGCAATACCATGGCAACCAAATGTGAATAGTGTGGGGTTGCGGTGAGAACATGTTAACAACTAAAGTAAACCGCAGCCTCGCAAGGGGTAAATAGTGACACTGTGGTATAGCAGTGAACAATCACTTGACTAGTAGAATTAACCCGCTATCCCGCGGGATTCCAAAGGGGGGTGTATGGGGTGGTGGTACTGCTAAACCTACCATACCACTACCCCGTAGCAATCTTGATATGACAAATTAGTGTGGTAGTGAACAATCACTCAACCGCTAGAATTAACCCGTTGTCCCATGAGAGTCCAAACGGGTGTGCGTGGGGTGGAATTACTGCTAACCCTACCATATTGCTACCCCATAATGGTCTTGATATGACAGAGTGGTATTGTGGTACAAGTTGTCAAAGCATTTAAATCGTCACTAGAAATGATTACACCTCTAAACATGAGTCGTTGGATTTCCCAAGATAAAAAGAATGTATTCAAACTTGAAATATGGATAGATAATTAAATATTTTACATGAATTGACATTAATAGTGAGGTGACTGAGCTTAGGAGAAAATATTACTTGGGACTCAATGAAATTTTTGCAATCATTCATACAACTCAACATACCAGAGGCAAGGGAGTTCAAGGGGGAAGACTCTGCAACTATTATTTCATCGGGTAAGTTCACATAAACCCTCTCTAGCAAGTGTATAAGAACTGAATTTTTTCCTACAAGTAGACACTTAAAATAAATCAAGTAGGAGTAAATTTTTCATCATGCCACCCAAAAGAAGTCAACTTGTGAGTAAAAAGGAAGAGTCCACAGTTTCTAAATCAAATAAGAGGTTGTTGCAACAATCCATTTTAGATGTGATACCTAATTCTATAGATAAAGGATTCAAAAAGGTGTTTAAAGATACAACCCATGGATGTAGAGACCCAATTATTCCTATCTCAGGGTGGGATCTATTTTGGTACTTCTATAAAAAATTGGATGACAATCTATTCCAGTTTTGAATCCTTGGACCTTAGATTTGGCCAAATTGATAGTCCCAAATGTCTTCGTAGATGTTGAGTTTATTAGAGTATTAGCACAATATTATCACCCAGCTACTAGGACTATAAGAATGCCATATGGTTCACCATTAGTGGTGGTAACTAAAGAAGAAATTATAAAGTGTTTTATGTTAAACAAGCAAGCTATCACTAAGATCAACTTGGACAGAAGTGAGGAGGATTATAAGATATTGAGAAAAACCTATAGGAGTGATGAACTTCCTTTACACATGACAAGGGGTGTAAACAATAGGAGGATATATATCTCCCCCTCCCAAATTGAGTTATTTTCCATAGAAGACTTCCAAGTATATTTCAAAAGAACTTATTTTGCCTTGTGTCAAGTGCTTGGACTAGATGCTGAAGAGAGGATGCCAATCTATTTCATGATGATGGAAATGAGGATACAAAATCCTGAAGTGAACATTGAGTATGACTTTGTTGCTGAAATTGAGAAAGGTCTACATGAGGGATTTTTGCAAGTAAGAGAGAACTTAGCTCCCATCACTTTCAAGAAATACTCTTTGCTATGTCATTTAATATTGTACCAAAATAAAAGATATGGTCTACATGAATGTGTGTGGGAATGACTGATAAGAAAGGGAATATGTTTCCTATACAAAACTAGTGTTACATTTGGGATAGTAGATGTAAAAATAGTGATTATGTAATATTTCATGATGATTTCATAATAAATTTCATGGTCGCTCTTGGTCATATTTCATTGGGATTGTCTGATAAAATCATGCAAGTATTAAGACCTTTAGCATTGAAGCCAGAGTAGGGACACACTCACAATTTTAGTGATTGGTTCTTCTTAGTAGACCAAACAGTAATAAAGGTCTATGGGTGTCCTCAAGCCCCACATGGTTTACCTAAAAAAAAAATCTATTCAAATTATATTTTTAGAATTTATGTGGCAAATGTTATGGATGGAGCAGGATGTTATGAAAAGATAGAAAAAGCATACATTCCTCACTGACCTAACTAAATGTGAGGAGCTATCCATAGGGTCTTACACTCTTGAAGAACTATAGAATTATTTTAAGATGAGGTATTCATTGAAGTCACAAGGAGAAAGGGTCTTTGATCCCAAAGGGCATATTAATTTTATAAAGTATGACACTTCTCACTAGATTTGTGATTACCCATGTTATGGATTATGAAAAAGATGTAATAAGAAATTTCTTAACACCTCATGAAGTTTTTCAAACGAAGAGGAAGTGGGAAATAATAAAGAGGCTTGAGGAGGAGAAGAAGAAAAGGGACATTGGATTCCAAGGATTCTATGTTGAATAAAAGGATCCCATCAAAAGGATGAATGTAATAATTGACAACTTTGAAAAATTATATGTTGAACCAGAAAAGAAACCTGAGGGTCAGTATTCAAAACCCTCCAAGCTACCCATCAAACCAAGTGGTATTGTATTCACAAAGCCCCTACTAGACACTACCACAATACAATCAGAAGCATCCCTTAAGAAACCAAGTCCTAAAAGGCAGAAGACACATGGAGTGGTCCCCTTAGTGGCATGTGAAATAAGTGAAGGAGTAGGGGATACTAAAGAGGTAGTTGATGTAATTTTGAATTTTAAAGATGATGAAGTTGATCAGCCACCGCCTAAGCTTGCAACTGATGCTCACAAACTAGAAGAAAGAGTGGATGTACATGGCATAATGATCAAGAAGTGAATGATGATGAAAGGTGATTGCTACCCTTAGATTTATTGAAGATGATGAATTTATTCAAACTCCCAAGTTTAAGGATTTTTGAATTACTATGAAAATGAAAGAATTTGAGGAGAGACTCCAAATTAATAAGATGGGAACTAAGGAGTCACAACATGACCAGATTGTTGCCCAAAATTTTGAAGAACTCGGGATTAATGAAATTACTGTTAGCCCCCAAGAAGCAAGAAAATTGGTCTTAGAAAGCAATATAATAATTATTCCTAGGATGGAGTTAAAAAATATATTCTTACTGGATCAAGTAAGAATCCAAGAAGATCCCATGTTGGTTTCTAAATTCAATTCAGATGAGGGAATTAGTGGCATAGGTTACAATCCAAGAATTGAAACACTAGCCTTTTGGACAAAGTAAAAAAGAACAATAAAACCAATGTTGCTTGATGTTGTACAAGAATGAGAGGGAATACCATGGTAAAGACACTTCAAGACACATCCACATTGGAGGAAACTACTATGACAATGCACTCAACAATGTTTACTAGGGTTGTGGTTAAAGGTATGGAGCTTAGGTTGGCAGAATATGAGAAAGCACAAATTGATCTAAATGATGAAGTGAATAGGTTATTCATAAAAAAATATGAAATTGAAAGAGCAGTTGAAGGGGGAGGGTCCTTCCAAAAGCACACAATTAACAATATACCAGCCCCCTTCCATCTAGACTGATACAGGTGCAATCACTATTGAACAAGTAAATGTGCTAAAACAAGAAATTGAGAAGTTGAAAAAGACTGATGAAGAAACAAAGGAAGGATAAAAGAGAGAAACCCTTAGGGTATTGCAAAATATCTTGGAGCATAGGGTTAAAATAATTGTGGACAAATTGGAAAATGTGTATGAATTTTATGTCTCCTTGTCACAAGCAGATGATCAGATAAAGGCCCATGTACCTATATTGGACCCCTTATTCAAGAAATGGCAACCTGTACATCACACCTTAATATCTTTGCACAAAATTTTACAGAGTGTTGAGGCCCCCGCAACTTTAAAACCTACTGAGCAAATGGTCTGAGTGGTCATAGATGAATTTCAATACATATATGTAGAAGGACAAAAGATCAAGGCAAGAATGGATTTATTTCACACACTAAAGCAGTGGTTTGTGCCTAAGATACTAAGGGATGATGATCAACTGAAAGGATCCAAGGATGGGATAGATGAGTTTAGCAAAATTGTTCCCAACTGCCTCTCTAATTTACAAAAGGATGGTGACATAAATATTCACCGCCTCAATTTAACCTTGGATGGAATAATTGCATTGGATGTTGGATACTCAAAATTCATCACAGATAGCAAAGGGTTATTAGATAGTATATAGAAGAGTCACTTGGCCAACACACAAAATATCCAAGAGTACAAATGGCCTCATGATTACACAATGTACCAATGGGAGCATACATATCTAGCTCCCCCAAAAGAATAGGCCTTACAGTGAAGTACCAAGCCTTGTAGATACTATCATGGAGAGAGGACCTTGCCAGATCTGAATGATCATGGGTACCTTATGATGAGTAATTGAATTTTGTATCTTGCGAGTGCTTTGGACTTCAACATTTGATCATTTCTCTTCATTTCTCATATTTCATTGCTTTTATGTAATTTTATGTAAAAAATAATAATTAAGACTTTTTGATTTATGTTAAAAGTGGGTAACTTAAAAGACACTTTTTAACATGTCAGTCAGGAATTTTTTTTGAAACGTATTGTAAAATCTTTTTGAAGATCAATAGAATGAAGTTATAATTGGTGGCTAAATTCTGGTTTCAGTTGTTTGTTCAAGTGAATTAATGAATGTTATCTTGTTGTCTCCTATTTGATCTTTCCTTGTTATTTAAATTAATATATCAAGTGTATATCTAACATTTGATATCAAACAATTCATTTTGTACTACATTTTGGTGTCAAATCTTTGGTAATTATGGTTAGTTTCATTACATTCAAATTCTGAATTATGGGAAATTATATACAGTAAATAGATTGATGGCTATTTGGATAGTGAAATTATCTCTCTTAGAAATTAATTGAAATATCTTGTTTTGAAATATCTACAAGGATTATTTTAATTAAAGAGGATTTTATGGTTATTTTTGTAACAATTATTAACAATGATTTTACAATGCAACTAGCTTGCTATTTTCATTCAAGATACAAGTCATCAAATTCAAGCACATACCAAAAAGATGGTAATCTACTTTAAACCCGCAACCTCACTTAGTTTAGTCTACTTACATGGGGATATTAAGGAAGTTGCTAAACAGTTAATATATATTATTTGTTGTTTATGAAGGAGAATCCTATGAGATCTAATATGGTAGTGGATCAGTATCCGGTTTCTTAAGTAAAGATGATGTCACAGTTGGGAAACTTGTTGTGAAACATCAGGTTAGTAATTTTTGGATGTTAAGGCTTCCCAGTTGGATATCAAAGATCTTTTCTCATCAACTTAATTAATTGGAATTTATGTATAAATGGATTCTTTCATGGTGTAGTTCTTTACTGAGAAAACACATGAACCAAGGTTGACATTTTTGTTGTTTATGTTGAACATCCGGAATACTGAGAGAGGAGGGGTGAATCAGTATTCCTCTAAAAATATTAAAAACTTTAAATAGTTGTCCACATAACATAATTAAATTACTAAACAATAACCAATATAACACAACACCACATAACACCAATATTTTTATCGTGGAAACCCAAGATGGGAAAAACCATGGAGAGGGTTAACTCTCAAGTATTAAGTAACTGGTTACAGAATACATAGGTGGCTCACTGCTGGTGGGCTCACTGCCCAAAATACAAAAGCCAACTATTACAGATGAGAGGTGACTGACTTCTAGAGTATGTATTACAAAATTGAACTGCTATAATTGCATCTACATATGCATGAATATAGTTTTTGTTGAAGCACAAGATTATTTTGTACAAACACTATATACTAAGCTACTGCAACACACATATCAATTCACAAGATAATATCAATAGATCGCTATCATACATAACAAAAAACAACTACTCTTTATGCCACTTCATGTATGTATATATATATTGGATTTGCTTCTCCACTAGTTGGCTTGCATCGAAGTGTTGGAGATGTCAACATATATGCAAAAATGATATCCCATGCTATATTGAATGGGGTCGGACCAAAAACATACTTCAGTAAATCATTGCATAGACTAAAACATGTTTTAGTAACAATGTTGTCGGATCAAAGGATAAACCAGAGGTAAGAACATCGGAGATAGGAGTACCAAATTGAACAATGAAATCAATGACAAATATCAACAATCTCCCCTTTGTCATTGATGGAAAACAAAATTCAAAATTCCGAAATGTCGAAGGCTCCAAAAAAAAACTCTAGAACTCCCCCTAAGATGACTATCTCTATTTTTTGTTATTTTTCAAAAACTTTTATTTTCCTTTTTGTTTATCCCCCTTTTGAAATCAATGAGCAAGGTGTACAGGGTGAAAAAATTAGGTTGCACATGATGTGCCATTAGAGAAAGACTACTTGATTTTTTGAATGTGGGCAATCCACTTTCCCTTATTATCATTCCATTATAAGATTGCTTCGGTTAGAAGTTGTGCATGAACTTGAATGGATGCAAGGAGAGATTATCCTTCTTCAATGGAGCAAGGATTAGAGAGAGTTTCTTATTGTGCCTTCAGGAGGGCACGATTCATTAGTGAAATTTTGTCTGCACATCTCCCGGAGATTACCTAAAGGAAAAATGATGTTGTCTCGTTGTTGTTGCAATTCAAGGTATCTTTTGTGTAGTTCCTCAATTGAGGATCTCCCAAATCTGGAAAAATATTTAGACAACTTAAAATAATTATATGCCTGTTGGATTGTTCACTCAATTGAGTCAAGCTCTATTTTTATGATGGTTGTGGCATCCGACCACTGCAGGCTCTATAGATACAAAGAATTTCCTTCCTCGATAAGGTCTTGAACTTGCCTGATTAGCTGATTAAGATTGGAGAAGGCATTTGCACATTGATCTTTTAATTCCTATAAGAGCTTGTTCCTTTCGACTTTCTTTTCCCTGTGGAGATTTTCATTCATACAGGAAGAGAAGTCTTTCACAATATTAACGAGTGTTTTGCATTTATCCATGTTGCTTTTGGACTAATTATCTATATTACATTTAGGAATAATACTTTGGAGAGTAGAAACAATCTCTTCAATTAGATGATCTTTTTCCTCTAACTCCTTAAACATTTCAAGTTTGATCGAAGCCTGAATGGACTCACCGATTTGAAATTGATGAAAAGGATTCATCTTCTCAAAGTCAAGAATTATCTTGGAAGATGTGTTGGGTTGGATCATGAGTGGCAAGGTGAGTAAGTTCTTCAAATTGTCATTAGAGCAGGTACCAGTTGAGTTGCTAGTAGTTTCTTCTCTTTTCTCAGTTGTCCCTGGTACCGGTACTTCACCTTTTTCTTGCTCAATGTTCTCTTCCTACTTTCTGGTATCAATTTCCTCTATAGTTATCTCTTCTCCTTTTCTTCTTGGTTCTTCTTCTTCCTTTTTAATTATCTATTCTTCTCTTTCAACTTATTTTTCCTCATCCTTTTCTGCATTCACCGAAGCAAAATCTATATCTAGAGTGTGTTCAATTTCTGGAGGATTCATATCAATATTGTATACTTTTGCATCAGTGTATTCTGGCACAAGATTTGCAACATTTTCAATATCCAATTCCTCATGAGAGCATGAGGGAGCAATAGATGATGGACTGGAGTCATCATCAGATAGCATCCCAAGTTTTCCTGTCTTGCTTGCAAGCCTGCTAATGACTTATGCTTTCAATTTTTTCGCAGCTTCTTTGTTCTCCATAAGAGTATTTTCCCTTTTCTTTGTTCTCAACACTAACCGAATGAGTTTTTTAAAGCTTTCCAAGTATTCCTCTTTTATGAGTTTAGAAACGATAGAGATAGCTTCATTGATGGTGTCCTTATCTATTTCCCTAGCATTTGCTCGGATTACGTTTAGACCAATCCAAAGACTATCAGGAATATCCTCTTTGAAATTTTCTATGTTTCCATCTAATCTTGAACAATACTGAACAAAGGCTTGTGTGATGTTTTATTTTCCCTTGGAAGTAGTAGAATTTTAAAAATTACCAATCTCTCTGGTGTTTCCTTCTACAAGTAGTTCAAATAAAGTATCTACATTAGGAGGATCACGAGTTACCTCTTCGGATTCCTTTTCCCAGAACTTGATTTGGAACTTGTGTGGGTTTGATTCTTCTTCAAATTTGACATGAACAATATTAGCCCTAATGGATTTTTCTTCTTTCGCCTTCTTGCTTGTAGTAGGCAGAGGAAGACCTTTCTTCCTCTTACTGGATGAACTTTCCATTTCTACTAAAGGTTCAACTTCTTTTCTGGAGGTACTGGTTGAGCTACAAGGTTGTACTCTGAGTAATTCTTTTGAGTGCCAAAAGAACTTCCTCTGTCATACCCTATTTTTCCCTAATCTCTTTCAGAGTCTTCTATACTCTCTTGTTGATTTCCTTTGAGATCTACTCTTTCCATATTTCTTTGGACTTTTCTTCTACCGTGCCAAACCTCTTTTGAGAGGTGTCTACCAAACTCTCTAATATAACTTTTGCAAGTTGTTCTACATGTTCTTCTAACACTTCATACCCCAATTCGGGTATCCATTGAATTCTTGGTACAATAGCTTCCATTATACATTTGTCAACTGTGACTATGAATTTGATATCATCCTTATATTTGGCGTGACTATAGATTTAGGGATTCTCTCCCAGTTGTGCATATTATACTATTATAAAAATAAAAATGAAGTAAATTCCATTTCTTGTGTAGTAGTGTCAGCATACCTTCTCATTCGCTCAACAATTTGGTGAGCAACCGGTTCTTCAAACGACCACACTACCGAACTAGGATCAAGCATCTCACGCATGAAGTAGAATAGAAAAAAGAGTGCAAGGGTCCCAAATCGAAATATGACCTTCTTCTTACTTCGTTTGCACTGATTCAAATTCTCAAAGAATTTCTCTTTGATGAGTTCATATAGGTCATAGTCTACTCCATTAACCACCATATGATATGCAATATAGACCACGGTAGCAGAGATGGAGTTATCTCTATTGGAGTAGTAGATTTTATTTCCAATAACCTAGAAAACATACTTCATAGCTACATTCATAATTGTATGAATCGCCAGTGACCTACCGTCAAAAATAGCCTGAGTTAGGTTTTCAACCTCCTTGTTTTTTACTACCTTTGGTGTCAAAATAATGCTAGTGTTATTCAACCCAGTAACAATCCTCATCACATCTTTTTTGATCAAATGAGCTTCATCTAACCATAGGAAGTTTCATAAAACCTTCTCATAGCCATTCGTATCCATTTATCATCAAAGCAGAAACATGAGAAATTCCAAACATGCAGCTTCTTTTCAACCAAAACCCTATATTTAGGTTTGACATTGAAATCATCACCAGTGGTCTCATTTATCCACACAATAGCTAATCTATTGTGGTTAAATTCCTCGAGCTTTGAATGAATGTAAGCGCTAAAATCTTCTACAGGAAGGACTCCGTATGGGATTTTTGACAAATAGTCAGCCATATCATTTTCAATTGATATATTCAAATAATTCTTGAATTTGGGATGAGGTTTAGCTCCTTGTAATCCTTTCACTTGAGTGATCAAAATGACTTGTCAATTTTGGGTTTTATGCTAACTTCGCAATAAATGCACCTTTTTGCATTAAATGCGTTGAGATTCCTTTTGCGACTTCTTTTTCATCAGATGAATGTGACTTTACCGGATGTCCGCAAGTTGCTTGTTCATAATTTTTGTCTACCAGAGACTCCTTGATCGAGTAGATCTGATATGCTTGTAGTCTCTTTACTCATGAAAGAGGAAGAGGTAGAATCTAAACTTTCCTCCCCTCGGCAACAACCAGAGTGTTGCTAGTTACTGGAGCAGATGTTTGCACTAGAGCTGGATCTATTATCTTCTTTCTTTCTCCAAATCTTCTTCATTTCTGCCTTAACTTCTTCCTTATTGATTTTCTTCATTGGTTTGGTTTCCTTGACTGCATCAAATTTGCAGAATCTTGCAATGTGTCTAATTTTATTGCAATTATAACACCTATTGGTTTTCTTCTCTTGTCTTGACTTGCACTGGTTAGCCTTATGTCCATATGCATAACATGTATAAAAATAACCACTAAAATAATTGTTTCTATCTAGTTTCCTACATTGATTAGCCTTATCACCATAACCATTGCAATTGTAACATCTACTGGAGTAAGATCTAGTTTTTTGATTCATACTAATCTTGCAATTTAATGCTTTATGACATAATTTATTACAATTAAAGCAATGACCATTAAAAGAGAAGGGTTTCCTACTTACCTGTTGCTTTGTCGAAGACTTACCTTTGTCTTCTTTGCTAGATTTGGTTTTAGCTTCTTTTATTGGTTCAGGCTCCTTCTTTTCATTAGGTTTATTGTGTGAGCATTTGCCAATTTCACAGCCTAAGCCTTTCTTGTTTTCCGGTGATCTTTGAGCTACTAGTATTTCATCAAGCTTTTCCAAGCTTGCTTTGTATTTGACTTCTTGCTTCTTCGATTCTTCCAAATCTGATTTGAGAGATACAACTTCTTGTTCCAACTTCTTGCATTCCTCATATTTGTCCTTGATTACATTATTCAAATGTTCCTTGGTCTTTTCATCTTCTTTACTCTTGGCTTTCAAATCAAGGATAGTAATATTTTCTAACTTGAGTTCGTTACTAACCTCCTTATGCCTTAGCTTGAATTTCCAGATCTAATCTTTTAGCTTACGAATGCAATCATTTTCCATTTGAAGATTTTTTGAGAGTTCCTTATTTTCATCTTCAATAGCTTCAAGATCTTCAAGGATGGACATGAGTTATTTCTGATCCATGGTAGATCTAGGTACCATATGTTCAAACTTACAGATCTCCTTTGAGTTGTTAGACTCTTCTAAAGGATCTAGCTCTGATACCAATTGTTGAACATCTAGAATACTAAGAGGGGAAGGATGAATTAGTATTCCTCTAAAAATATTAAAAAATTTAAATAGCTATCCACATAACATAATTAAATTACTGAATAATAACCAATATAATGCAACACTACATAACACCAAGAGTTTTATCATGGAAAACCAAGATGGGAAAAATCATGGAGAGGGTTAACTCTCAAGTATTAAGTAACTAGTTACACAATACATAGGTGGCTCATTGTCATTGGGCTCACTGCCCAAAATACAAAATCCAACTATTACAGCTGAGAGGCAACTAACTATCGGAGTATGTATTACAAAATTGAACTACTATAATTGCATCTGCATATGCATGAATACAGTTCTCGTTAAAGCACAAAATTCTTTTGTACAAACACTATACTAAGCTACTGCAATGCACATATATATTAGTTTGTAAGATAATATCAATAGATCGCTATCATACATAACAAAAAAAAACTACTTTGTATGTCGCTTCATGTACATGTATATATATACTAGATTTGCTTCTGCACTAGTCGGCTTGCATCAAAGTGTTGGAGATGTCGGCATAGATGCAAAAATGATATCCCATGCTATACCGAATGGGGCCAAACCAAAAATATACTTCGGTAAATCATTGCATAGACCAAAACATGTGCCGGTAATGACACTGTCAGATCAAAGGATAAGCCAAAGGTAAGAACATTGGAGATAGGAGTATGGGATTGAACAATGACATCAATGAAAAATATCAACAATTTAAGTTTGATGGCATTCTTGGGCTTGATTTCCAAGAATTTTTTGTTGATAATGTTGTTCCAGTCTGGTTAGTGTTGATAGCCTTCATTCTATAGTATCAAATTCACTCTATAATATGAGTGTATCACCTTTCTTAAACTTTGAACAAGGCTCTATAACCAAGGGTTCAATATGCACATTTCAGACTTATGTTGAACACTTTGTTTAAGGAATTTGTTGACAAGGCTACAATTTTTTAATTGATTTATCTTTCTGCTATGTTTGGACTTACTTTTGTAAACTTGTAATATACAATGCACTTTTATTCTTTTTGAATTGAGACTAATAGTAATATTGTTGGTTGTATTGAGGCACAACTTCATTCATGGCAAGAAAGGTAGCACCCTATTGCTCATATCAGATGACATGTTGCATATAAAGGAGGAAATATTCTAGGGTTATTTTTTACTGCATTGAAGGACTGAGCTTCATATATGGGACACAATCAACACTCTTTTTCTTGGATTCTACAGGTTACAACTTGCTCCAGGAAGATTTCCCATGTTGTAGAAGTTTTAAGAGATGAAAGGGGCATGTGCTCGCATTGAAGGGATCCAAGCATGTGTTTCCATCATTGCATAATTTTTTGGGAGAAGTTTCTTTCTTGTCATTTTTGTGCATTGGAACTCTTTTTTTTAGTCTTGTGACTGAAAATAAAAATTGTAATACTCTATTTCTAAGCATTTTTCAAGCAAGATAAATATTTTAGACTTGTGCAAGTTGTAAGAACACCATTCTTTTAATAAAGTTCAGCGATTTTGTCTTCTCAATGGTTGTCTTCTTGTGTGCAATTGATGATTGATGTGTATTTCTGTGTTTTATGTTTAAATCCTCAAATATCAGTCAATTAAAATGACTAAATATACTACTAATTGACGTCAATTAATAATTAAATTGACTAAATATACTACCAATTGACATAAATAAGCGAACAGTGAATAAATATGACTAAATATATGACTAGTGAAATCAGTAAATAAAAATGACTAAATAAGTGACCAGTTAACAACAATCAATGACTAAATTAACGATTAAATATACCAGTAAATAAAAAATGACTAAATAAGTGACCAGATTACAACAATCAATGACTAAATCAATGAGTAAATAAGTGACCAGTTAAATATAACAATGAATAAAAATGACTAAATAAGTGACTAGATTACAACAATCAATGACTAAATATATCAATGAATAAAAAATGACTAAATAAGTGACCAGATTACAACAATCAATGACTAAATCAATGACTAAATATACTACCAAATCGATCAATTAAAACAACCAATAAATGACTAAAAATGGTTTAGTCATCAATCTAGTCGCATTATAAATGATTGGCAATAAATTACTAATGGTCACATGATCATGTTCAATCATTTATATGCAGTTTTTAGAAGTTTTTTCAGTCATATATTGTTGTTTCTATACTAGTGTGTGGGCCACAACATCAATTTTTTTTTCTTTTTTTTTTCTCCTTAGGACGTCACGTGCCTTTGTGCTTGGCACACACCCTCCTAAGGGGGGGATCTCATATTGCTTTGATTTTTAAAAGATGCATTCGATGGCCAACAAATCTCTTCTTGAAAATCTCATTTTTCAAAAAACAAAATTCAAAAATCGCATTCCTCAACAAGGACCCCTAGTGGAATACTTTTCCTTCATCATGGGTTTGTAAAGAAAGAATTTTGAGAAACTTCCCTCTGAGGAGGGAGCACCTTCCCCTACAAGAAAATTTATGACTTTCCCCTTGCGAGGGGGATTTCTTCCTTTTGAATTCCTTGATGAAGTGAAATCTTTCAAAAGGATTCCTTGATGTTGAATTAATTTGCAAAAACTATTGTTGCACTTTCAAACCGAGTGTCCTTTGAGTGGACCCCTTTTCTTTTGAAAGGTTCCCGAGGGACCCCTTTGAAAGATCTTCCTTCAATTTTTTGACTGCTTGTGTGACTATCTGCTTGCTTGCCTGTGTGGTTTCCTTTTGTTTTGTCTATGGATTAACATGTTGCTTTGTAGATGCACCTGTGAAGCTGCTTTTCAATCCGACTCTGTGGATTCCCTTACATTGAGCTTCCTTTAGGATTGAGCACCTGGGGGGTGCCTTCTTTACAAGTCCAAGGACCTGTGAAGCATTTTCATCCTACAAGATTTGTTCACTGTTGGTCTACAAGCCTCTGGTTCACTTTGTTCAATCCTACTAAGGAGAGAGTACCTGTGGAGCAATTTGTTTGCCTTGCACTTTCAAGCATGCCAGATTTTGGTCTTCTTCCTCGATAGTTTAGGTATATTTTCTTGGAACTCTTTCAACCTAATTTACCAAACACTCATTAGCACTCATGTTCGCTAAAGTGGGGTCAAAATGTATAGGAGTGAATTTGCAACCCCTTTGCAAATTCCCCTTTTACCCCCTTCACCTTAGAAAAATCAAACCCGACCATGTAATTCCACATCATCCATCCATACTCCATCCACTTGGCACCTGTTTATAGTGTCGGTGGGGGAATTTCTGTCGGGGACACACACATGGCGTGCATACATCTTTGTGGCACGTTATCGTCCTGACAGGATTCCTACCTCTAGAATTCGTAAAGGCATCACATTCTCCATTGACGACGAAATTTAATGCCCCTGCACCCTTCAACTGACCTTTGAATGACTCTTTCCCTCCTAACTCATCTTCAAATGCCTATCTTTCACATTCATCTCATCTTCTTCACACTCTACGCACTTTGGACATTCTTGAAGGCAATTCTGACAGTCTCTCATACATTTTGGCTACTTGTTGCACTATTGGCTTCATCCCAACATCACAACATTCTTCACATCTACCATAGAACTTGCAACTTGGTGTCTTACGAGACTTCCTTCGGCATCATTGCGGCCACATCGACTTTGCCACAGTTTTAGACTTGCATTCCTCTCTCATTGGCCTTGAGTGCCTTTGGTCGAGGGCAGTATTATTTGCTTATCATTACTTTGTTTCTAGGTTTGAGTAGCATAGTGTTTCTTGTAGTATTTGGTAGTCTTCATTTCAAGTACTTTCTTTATCATATTTCTATTTCTCTATCTATCTGTTGTCTGTGGAGGTGGAAACACCAAAACGGGGGTTTGACTACAACAAGCCTTGAAACAGCCCCAACATTTTTCCCCATTTTTTTGTGTTTAGGTACCTCGTACGTGTGGAGCTTTTGGGAGAACTAGACCCTTCGTAAGTTTATTTCTCACCACCTTTTTCCCCTCTCTTTCATAATATTCCTTACATTATATTAGTCTCTTTGTTATTTCCTGCTTTTTTCATCACAGTAAACCTTTAGCTAAGTTGTTTAGTAGGTTTTCTGGTATTTTTTTGTGTCTTTTCACTTTTTGTCCGTACGGAAGCCAGTGCCCCTATGAGACACCAGCGCATTACGTTGTCATCCATGTTCTGCGATGTTGTCCTCTGATAGAGAGTTGTTTGCGCTATAGTCTAAATTCCAAAAACTTGATCGCTTAGTCCAAACCTAGCTCTTGGGTTAGTAGAGTGACAAAAGTACTGAGAGTGCTCTTCATTCTCTACCCTTAAACATCAAACCATTCCTAAAAACCCGTGTGATTGAGGTAGATTAGGGAAGCCTTCAACTCTCGGCTCTCCATGACCTGGAGTCGTTGAGTGGTCGGTCCCCCTCCTCTATAGTAACCATTTGCTTCACACTTCTATGTGAGCAACAATTGCCAATCCTATACAGCTAGTGCCTTGTGCCACTACCTCTCATATATTGAAGATCCATTGCCTCTTCCTACCACTATCTAACATGGTCATACCAAAATTCCTCTCTTAGTGGTTCTTTGACCATTTGTAGCACATGTAATATGATCAAGTTTTTTCATTACCCAACTTCAACAACCATTTGTCCTCGTGATTCCTTATACTTGTAGCCCTTAAGCGCATCCTAAATTCATGACCAATTACCTAACCACATATCAACTGAATCCACTTTTCCTCTACTTCTTTAGCACAAGAAATGTCAAACAAAGGTATAAAACCATTCACTAATTGATCATAAATGTCGACTTCCCCCATAAGTCAAGAGTTAGAAAAATAATAACAAAAATCTATTAGATCACTGCTTCACATCAATTCCCAACAAAGGGAAATCAAAACAGAAGCATAACAAAACATTCTATAATGCTAAACTAGAACACACATCACTAAATTAAAAAAAATCAAACCATCTATTCTTACCAAAAATGTTATTAAAAAATTCACCCATTCTCCAAGTTCTTCTACCTTGTGTGCTAAGATAAAAGGCTCAAATATAGAGTTAGGACTAAACATGTGTACCTCATGTTGGATATAATCCTTGAGACCACCCAAAAATAAGTCATTTAGGTTCTACTCTAGAATTGTATCTATCCTCAACGATAGATTTTTGAATTGTTGAATGTAATCCTTAACAGATCTTGTTTGTTGAAGTTTAGCTAGTTGTGATTGTAGCCCCTTTATTAAAATTGACCATGTGAGATAGTGAGACCTTTTTTCTTCCATTCAGTACATAGCCATCAATACCCGATGGGCCCTTTGATGTCCATATTAACTTCTCCTAAGTCTTAACTTCCCAACGTATCATAAAAAATACTGAAATCTCCAAAACACAAACATAAGATGATATATTTTTATTTTTTTGAAAATATTAGATTCAACTAATTCTTTTTATTAAAATCTTTAATCATATTTTATAACCTAAAATATAATATTTTTGAATAAAATACCACTACACCCTTCTATCTCTATTTTGTAACTTACACCTTATTTCTCCTAATTCTTTACATAAATAAACTCAAATAAAATAAATCCTAAGTATTATTAATTCCCTTTACATTCCTTAAAAAAGTCTACTTATATATCCCATATATCTTTCGAACTTCATACCTTAAATACACTTCACCACTTCAAAAACACTTTAAATTGTAACCATAATTGTGAAGCACAAATGTATAAAACCTTTTCATAGAATGGTACTTTTAAAAATGTATTAATATGCATGAATTCAACGATAAAAAGAAAAAAAATTACAAACTGTTTCAAACTTCTGACCTCCAAATTAAAAATTCTGCAATGCACATCCAACCAAAATTCAACGCCCCTCTAAACACACGCCCTTTAATTATTGATTAGTAGTTTTTCTGATTCAGACCGAGTCAAATCAGAATAAAACAAAACAAAAACGTCAGCAATTTTAAATATCTTACAACTGTTTTTAACGCCACAGTCACGCCAAAGAAGAAAAGGTAGTTTCTTTACCTTCTGCAATTTCCTACGCCTCGAACAAAGAAATATATTTTTTCTCTGAGAAAATTACAATGTAGTAGTTGAAGATCGTCCAACGCTATTAAAATCACTTGTTTGTCTGAGACTTGCAAGGATGATAATGCAGCATGAACAGAAGCTTCATTCTCAAACTATTCTCATGCCTTTTTTTGCAGAGTTTTGTAGTTATTTATGCCTTTACATACAATAAATCATACGTTGAAGAAGCCCACAACAATGGATTTCACATGATCCACAGAGATTTTTACATATTCATCATCTTTTTATTTTCTTCATGGTTCTGATATTATGTTAGATTCAGTTTTATAGTTCTGATATGATGATGAATAGTTGGTGATAAATTGTTGACGGTGAATTGTTTGAAACCATTAAATTTGAAGATCAAACATATAAACAAATTTGAAAGTTACATTTATAAATAATATAAAAGAACACGGAAATTATATTATGTTTAGGTATTCAATATTGATGAAATTATTCAACAATAAAATCTTACACTTTTTCTATGTAACATTATTAACTACAAACTAACATTTTGGATCATAAACCTGCCTCTAAAATGAAGGTGATTGGATTTGCATTAGTAGAGTTTATATATTTCATTGGGAGTAAAATAGATGATAAATTTATATTTCTCCACAACAGAAAGTTCAGCTTATTAAGAGAATTTTCTGACCCGTTTCCAATTCTCATAAACAATTTTAGATACTCCCAGTTAAGAAATTGAATTCCAACACGAGTATATTACAGTTTCGATGGATTCACTTCAATATTAGCATGAGTTTCGGATTCAAAACCAATTGACCAAAACTAAGTGCATTAATATACAGATGAACAGCTTTATCTGATGAAAAAATAATCATTTGACAAGAATAATGTTTGTTGTCGAAACAAGGAGCAGTTGAGGCTAAGATATTGTTTGATAGCTTAATAGATTGTTTACCGAATTCGAACATTTATTAAAATAAAATAAATTTGAAGAAAAAAGTTGCTTCAAAAACAATGTGGTCTGAATTCTTCAACTTCGTTGCTCGCATTGAATATTTCAGCATGAGATCTTTTTCTCACAAAATTGGAATAAATTTATTCGAAGAAGAACTATGATTTAAATTGATATATCTTAGTTAGTATTAATTTTCTACAGTTCATGTAGCATTCAAAAAGTTGTTTTTGAAATCAATTGTATATGTTTTTGAATCAACATTTTGGATCATTATCTTTTTCCTGTTGATGGATCTTTGAATCAACATTTTGAATCGCCATCTTCTTTTTGTTGATGAATTTTTGAATCAACTTATCATATCACTATCTTCTTTCTGTTAATAGTTCAATGAAAGTGGTTTGAAACGTTGATTCAAAAACATATACAATTGATTCAAAAAACAATCTTTTGATACACATTACAAAATATTTTGAAATATATCAATTTTTTAAAAAAACCACCGCAACCTAAATGTCAGATCCATAAAACTGAAACTTAAATATTTTAAATAGCTAACAAAACCAAGGATATGTCACCTTGCAAGCTTATATAGTCATTGCAATGGTCCCAGCCAGGTGAAGATACCATCCACAGCTGATGAGGGACTTAGTGGAAGGAAAATTTTAAATTTATTTTATTAAAACTAAACAGTTTATTCGTGTACATAGAGCCAATGCTGGTTCTACCAAACGCAGCAAGCACATGTTTGGATTTTTTTATTTGTTTTCAATTGAAAATTGCAAGCTGGTTTTTTTGGTCAACTGCTGATAATATTTAACTAGTTAAAAGACCCAACAAATTCAAGTTTTGTGTTTCAGATTGTCAAAGATAGGTGAACTTGCAGTGATTGATAAGATCTGTCATGATTTTGAATACCTATTAGGCCAAGATTTTCAAAAATGTCATAGACCAGTGTAGTGCCAAGTTTAGATGGGCCTGTGATTTATCTTTAAAAGCATATTTGGGGCAGGTTAATCCACATTGAGAGTCTAAAATGCCATATAGTAATTACGAGACATTGTGTTATATGTATACTCATTACTCAATTAAGATTTTCAAGACTCGACATATGCTTTCAATCTGCCAAGATTAGTATTCTCAGCTCCCAGATCCACATTATGATGGAGATGTCCACAGCTTGGATCATAAGAACAAAATTCTGTTAGATCATGGTAAAATTCTCCAACCATTTCGGTTGACATTCTGAAATGAAAGTATTTGATACAATACCCACCTGTATCTCAAAGTAAAATGTTAAAAGCTAACATGTGTTCCATTGTCACATTTGCAATCTAAAAGAAAAATGCACCAATGGCTAAGAGAAAATACACAAAAATGCATCTTCATGAGAAGAAATGAAGGCCATCAAAGCCATTCTAGAAAATTTACATCTCTTTATTTGTAAACAGTAGTAAAGTATACATATATAATCTACAAAAATAAACACAATCCACCTTTAATTTAGACTCAAATGAGGATCTCACCCCCTGCAATGTAATTCCTTTCTTATTAGGAGAAAGATGGGAATAGTTAGGGAAATTAAGCATTAAAATGAGGAAGTAATTGTGCAGGCCAACAAATGGTAGTAGTCTCCTCAGGAGTACTATCTCTGCATGATGAATAGTCACAGAGGTCTTCTTTCTGTTCCAGTAAGGAATTATAATTGTTCGGCCAGTACATCAACTCATTCAAATGGTCCACTGGAAACTCATAGCTCAAACAGCTCTGATCTTGAGCCGTACTGAGCCCATTTTCATTTAACCATGCAGGCTGAATATGATTTCCTTCTGTGCTGGAGCTGCAGCTGTCTCTAAATGGCATGGTATCATTGTTGTTAAATACACCAGCTGGTTCTGATTTGACATTGATTTTCATGGACTTTTCAAGGGATTCCTGGAAGACTACATGATCAAAGGTAGCTGGTGGAGAGTACATGTGAGAACTAACATTTGAGGAAGATGATTGAAATCCATTGTTATTGGTCTTGTTTGCTGAACACTCACTGAGTGCACATTCATTCCTCATGATCAGCTTTCTAAGAATTGTGTTATCAGACATAATGAGTCCCTCCAGAGCTTGAGAAGGATCAGTTCCAAAGCTTAAGGCATACTCTGAATTTGAGCAATTGGGAAAGCTTGTTGCAGCTGCATGTTGTAAAGCCTGTGGATTAACTAGACCACTGTGGCCAAATGCATAAGATGGATCCATACCCACATAATATAATGGATCTGGCACATAGAATGCCTCATTTCTTGGCATCAGAGACCTAATTGCATTCATGGTGGATTCAGCAGACATACCTTCTGAAATACACACCCCTCTTGGGTTGCCATTCTTTGCTTCTATTTTAAGCCTACGATTTTGAAGCTCTCTTCTCTTCCCGAGCAGTTTTTTCTTCAGTCTTGTATTCCAGTAATTTTTTATGTCATTGTCTGTTCTTCCAGGTAACTGAGCTGCAATTATAGACCACCTGCACAAAATTATAAGCAGTCCATTAGTATATCCTACGCCATGACACAGATGAACCTAAACCTAAACGTGGAAGTCTAAGACTCCCTAGTCCACACAGTACCTGCTCCCAATGCTTGCGTAGAGGCTGCAAATAACACTGTCTTCTTCTTCTGAGAACCCACCGTGCCTTATATCTGGCCTCAAATAGTTCAGCCATCTCAGCCTGCAGCTCTTTCCACACCTCTTCAGACCTGTAAAGAAAATTAGAAACACAACAGGGTTTAGTCACTATGTATTATATCTCTACTAAAGCATATGGAAAACAAAAGGGATTTAAAATGCATGATTCTGTTAAAGAAAGAGATAGGGCATGAGAATTTTATGTTGTACCTGCTTTTTGTGGAAGAGCAATCCAATTGCCACCAGTACCATTCTGGTCAATAAAAGCCTTGAGTTTAGCATCTTCTTCAGGGGACCATGGGCCCTTTTTGACATTTGCTTTGTCACAGCAAGGTGCTCTTCCCATCTTTGGTCAGTATGTCCAATTGATTCTGTTGAGAGATGAATGACTGATAGTCTAGTGAATAACTGACATGAGCAACATCCCAACGATTTGTCCTATTTTGAGAAATTGAGAGCAAACCAATCTATTCTCTTTTGTCAGTCTTTCTAAGCAAATAGAATTTGGGTACTCGTAGCAAAGCTTTCCAGCACAGAAAAAACAAGAATTAATGCTTTTGCTCAATATGTTGGCAGAACCAAGCACTGAATCGCATATAAATCATTTTTTTTCCAGATGGCTCCCATTGGGTTTGACAAGCAAACTTTTCTTCTTTCTTCGAGAGGTTAAAATGACCTCTGAAAGGTATTGAAAACTTGAGTTGACCCAATGGCAGCAAGGAGAGGCTATATAGAATAAGGAGGAACTTAGCTAGCTTCCAATATCACCAATAGTACAGTTTAAAGTCAAAGGAACACAACCACCAAGCTATTTTCACTGTTCCTCTGCATTGACAGAATCTTAGGCTGCTTCTCATTTTCACTAGGATGCGACTATTATTGAGATGTCTTTGTAACTTAAGCAAGGCATCATCAATCATGCAATGAACACGAAGCTACCTTCCCCAGCTCTGTTGAAATTTTTTTGACTGTCAATTAGTAATGAAAAAGCCTTTCTTGTCAAAGTTTATAGATAGAAATGTTTATTATTGATAAGACTTTTTCATTTTAGTTGTGATCGCAGGTGAGGACACTGTAACTGTGAATGTAAATATAAATATCTTTTAATCTCCAATTCAAATTGTACTGAGGAATTATGAAACAAAAACTATATGACCACACTTAGACTACACCATAGTTAAAAGGGATTGATATAGTATACAAAATCTAAATCAAGGTCGGCCACTCTTCCAGCTAATCAATTTGATTCATGAATGTGATTTAATCCACGTGTGTTTCAATTTCAAGCCTCCCAAGGAGCTGTATATTGTTAAGGTAGGAAAGAAACACAACTACCATTTGACTTTATTGAGTTGAGTCCTATAGAGTAGCACTAAGTATTATTGATATTCCTGTGCCTTTCACAAACTACTAAAGTATTGACAATTATTACTCTTTCATTTGAATCAGAAAAACCTGATAAACATTACTACTGTTGAAGATACCTCACGAGGTGATCACAAGCTATTGACCTTAATAGGGACTAATGACTCAAACGAAGTAGGTCTTCCATAACCCAATTTATAGTATATACTAAGTACATCCTATATCTTTTCTAATCATTATCAAAGCACTTTCTTTTTCATTAACCTTTCAGTGAATAGAGTTTATAGGGCTGTTGGTTTATTGATTGAAAATATTTGAATTAATTTTTGGTGTGGAAAGTAATTGATACATAAAAATTATAAAAAAAATCTATGAAAATATGTCTTCTTTGAGAAAAATCAACATTCTAAATTGTAATCAGAAATATCAAGTGAATTTTCTTATAAAAATGTGACAGGTTACAGTAAAACCTGAATGATACCGAATAGATGTTTTCTTCTACTACCTTTGTTTTGTATCTATACCTACTATTTAATTTATTTTACTTGTTTCATATTTCATGGTGCTTGATCTATTTACCTAATGACTACTATATCTTTGTAAAAGGATCTTGGCTTTTTCAAAGCCTATTTTTACCTATATCCCCTCTAATCATTATCAAAGTACTTTCTTTTTCACGTAATCTTTCAGTGTATAGAGTTCAAAAGACTATTGCTTTGTTGATGAGAACATCTGAATTAATTTTTATTAAGTAGAAAATAATTGATAATTAAAAATTACAAAAGATATCAAAATATTTATTCTTTAAAAAAACAGCATTCTAAATTGTAACTATAAATATTCAATTGATTAAGTTAATTTTCTCACCAAAAAATGATAGGTTGTAGAAATTGGGTGATAACAAATAGACGTTTTCTGAACAGCTATATTATTATTGTTCCTGTACTTTTTACCTATTCTTCTTTAATTTCATATACCTCATAACTATTATGTTTCTGTAAAAATATCTAGACCCTTTCAAACCCATTTTTATTTATATCAAACAAATCTTAAACTACTTGATAATTTACATTAAAAAATTCAAAATATATAATTAACAGTTCACAGTGTGAACAAAAAGATAAGGGTCTCAAATTAAAATTTATTAAAACAGCTCTAGGAAGCATCATTATTACTCAACACACCACGTACTTCATATGGGAAAGAAAAAGCTTTATCTGCATGGGAACGAGGGTCTTATATTATTATTCAAAACAGCCCCCATAAACATTATTCTTCCACATCATTTCTATATTTAAATTTTTTAAGCTTATTATAAGAAATTCTCAACATCAATCCAATTAAGATAATGCTTAAAACATAAGTCAAATTTGAAATCCTGCCATTTAAACGTCCAAGAATAGTTTAATTAAGGATGAGGGCTTAAATTTTAGGACTCTTAGTTAACAAATCTATTTTTTTGGTTTGATTTTGTGGTTTTGACAGATTTTTCATCCTTACCATTGACTAACAATTATTGAACATTATTATTATTTTATCATGTGTCCAGAAGTTTCCAATGGATCTCACAACACAAGTAAGGATAACATATGACCATATACAAAGTTCAAATCTTTTATAAACTTCTTTTCCACTGGTTAATTTCTATATTTTTAAATGATATTTTCAACTTTTAAACAGTTGTACCTTTTCTTATATTCAACTTTCAAGCAGCCTTGAACTGTGTCTGGTATAGTTGACCCTCTTCCCGCTTGAATATTAATTATAGTAATCCTTCACATTGAAATAAATATCTATAGTTAAAAGAGTAAATAGAAAGGAAACAAAAAAATAGTAAGATTCAGACAGGATATATATAATTTTTTAAAATTATAGAAAATTTAATTTTTTATTGAATATTTTAATTTTATTATGTTTAGAGGTATGATTATAGTGACATTAAGTAAGGAGGGAAATGTAATGGCATTGTATTAATAAAAAAAACTATTAAAGAGTTTATGTATATTTTTAAAAAATGTTAAGTAAATAAAATAACTATAAAATTATTGTAAGTAAATAAAATAATAAATAAAATTCATTTTTCAAATAAAAGTAAAGAAAACAATGTAAAGTAGTTCTAAAGTATAGTAAGCTGAATTGTAAAATAATTCTAAACTAAAGTAAACAATGTATAATAATTCAAAAGTAAAGTAAACAATGTAAAATAATTCTAAAGTAAAATAAAATAAAAAATAAAAAATAATAATTTTGATAGATATTATTTACTACTCTTTTCAAAGTAAAAGCAAAAGAATTGTCAAAATAATGAATAGTGTTTGTTTAAATATAAAATTAAGATTTGTCTAGCCATTTATATGTAGAAAAATGAGGTAACCCATTTTAACAAAACCACAATAGTGTCTTTTAAATAAATTTTTCTAAACATAAGTACACTAATTTTAAAATTATTATATATTTTATCTTCTATTATTACATCATATCTTTTTCATAATTTTTTAATAAAGTTTAATTATGTCTTATATATTTAATCTTTTTCATTGTTACATTAATATGGATAGATGAGGTAATCAAAAAACATACAATATAATGGAAAGCAGCAAATTATACAAATATCCCTTTTTTGGTGTCAAAGCTTTTGCACTCAGCAAGACTTGATCCCTGGGGGACTCATTTAAAACCTTTCAACTTTACCAGTAGACCAAGGGCCCATTGAAACTTTTTAAATAAATTATGACATAGTACTATGTATATATAGATATAATTCTCCTCCATTTACTCTTTGCATGGGTGAAGGGCAGCTCAGTTATATAAGCGCATTAAACTCTTTTTAAATAAATTATGATATAATATTATATATATAGATATAATTCTCCTCCATTTACTCCTGCATGAGTGAAGGACAACTCAGAAAGTTATAGTGATATGTGTTAAGACTTCGTTGACGGATTCCACCAGTATTGATTCCTCTATTTATATATCACCTAAAAATCAAATCTGACCCAGTCATTTTTAAATATACAACTTACTGTTTTTAAGGTATTTATCCATTTTTACATCAGACCCTTTCTTACCACTGTATCAGAAAGTGGCTACCTTAAGTGGAGACAAGCTGTTTGGCAATGAATCATCCATCCAAGTCTTGAGAATTTAATTTAGTCTGTAGTCACATAGACGTCAGCACTATAATAATAGCACACACTAGCTTGACTTCAAATTAATTTAAGAAAATTCCTGCTACCCTAGGTGAAACCCAAAAGTTTGAGATCAAAATTTCAAACTGATGGTGATCCTCAGAAGGCAGGATAATCTCTACACGCAACTTGCTTAAACAAGAAAATGTCAAAAGTACAAATAGAAATGGAGGTGATAGTTGAAATAATGGCTTTTAAATTCATAAATGGACTTCTGAAAGCCTGGAAAATAGTGTAAGCCATGTTGTGAATTGAAGTATGTTTCTCTACGTCTTTCTTGCATGGAATCTCTGTTAACATTATTATAAGTTCCCCCATAAAAATTTAAAAAGATTTCAGAGCTGTTGTTATGATAAAGATAAGAGTAATATATAAAATGCATGCAGAAAACATGGTGGGCTCTCTGATCTAAATAAAATGTAAACAAAGTAATGTTAAGAACTGGAAAATGACGTGGATGAAAGTATTACATTTTCCATCAGCTACTGTCATCTACCTTGACATGACATGAAAGCGTGGAAACTTATGTAACAAGTAATATAGAAAAAGGGCTGTCTAGGTTTGATTTAGATACAAATTAATATAGAAAAGAGGCTATCTAGGATTGATTTAGTTAGATAATAAAATATTCTGTTTTAAATCAAGAATATGAGATGAGGCAAGAGTCAACCCAATGGTTGTAATAATTCCTTACCAATGTCTTTATCACTAATATTTAAGTCCTTGTTTCCTAACGCTCTCAACAATTCCATATCGACCATGACAATTGGCATGCAAATGTCCATTCATAATGCCCAAATCATTGGCACAGACGAGACATTTTTTCACATTATATTATATAAAGCCTAACCATTCTGCATGTAATTTTTTGCATCACCATGACATCTTTTACAAGTCATAACTTTCTTTACCTTCTCTTTCCTTTCGATTTGAAACATTTTGGAGTGTCATTTTTTAATAGTATTATTAAGTATGTAAATAGTTTTTGGTTCTTTTTTAGCTCTCTCAATCTCCTCATCTATTTGGACCCTCATTTATTTAGCTTTTTAAGTCTGCTATTTAATTCTTACATTCTTACATTTCTGCATGCATGTCATCCTGATGATGGATCATGGAGTATAACCACAAACATTGATATAAAAAAATTACATAATTTCAATCGGGAAATAGCTAGCACTTGTTTTATAAGTGTTTAAATTATAACTTCATCAATAGATTACAAGTTATTTAAATATATGAACGTTATAGTAGTGTGTGTTAGGATTTTATTGAATAGGTCTCACTAAGTATTGATTCCTCTATAAAAAAAAGATTTAAATACAATTTCAATAAGTATAAATATAATTTTGAAAAGTAAGTTTGATAATCTATTATTAGAAAGTTAATTGAAAATATATAAGTATAATTATCTGACATGTGAGTGAAAACATGTTTTTTTCATATGTATAAGATGGGGAACAAACAAACAAACATAAACTTAAAATCATAAATTAAAAAAATAAAGAATAAAATCATCAAGTACTAATAAAGTTCATGTATGTATAATAGTATTGGTACTGTAAGGACAAAACAAGTGAGTTTGACAATGTATAGTTAGAAAACTAATTGAAAATGTATATGTACAATTATCTCACCTTTAAGTGAAAACATTTTTTTTTCATATGTATAATATGTTTATACAAGATGGAGAACAAACAAATGTAAACTTAAAATCATACATTAAGAAAATAAAGAACAACAAAATGGTCAAGTACTAATTAAGCTCATGTATTTATGTTATTATTGGTTTGGACCATAGGGACAAAACAAGTGTGAACAACCTGTTTAAAAAAGGAAATGTCTAACAAATCAACATCACTAACACCACTTATTTCATTATTTTATTTGGATGAAATGATGTTTACTAAGTTTTCCATTTGAATACAATTTTAAAAGTGTATAATTATAATTTTAAAAAGTAAGTTTCACAATAGATTATAATTTTAAAAGTGTATATCTATAATTATAAATTTAATTGAGAAAATATACAAATTTGTATGTACAATTATCTGGCATTTAAGTGATTTTTTTTTTCATATATACAATATGTTTATATAAAATAGGGCACAAAAAAACTTAAACTAAAATGATGTTTTTTAAGATTTTCATTTGAATACAATTTAAAAAATGTATAAACATAATTTTAAAAAGTAAGTTTCATAGGACCTATAATTATAAATTTAATTGAGAAAATATGCAAATATCTCACGTTTAAGTGAAAATATATTTTCTCCATTATACAATATGTTTATACAAAATAGAGCACAAAAACTTAAACTAAAATCATAAATTAGAAAATAAAGAACAAAATAATCAAGTGGTTGAATGCCTTTATATTATCGTTGATTTGGACTACAAGGACAAAACAATTACAGTGAACAACTTACAAAAGGAAACCTCTACCAAATTAACATTACTAACATTTATTTCATTATTTTATTAGTGTTACACCCCATCTCATAGTTATCGAGTTACTTTCACCTTCATGAGTAAATATTATGATAAATGCAAATTGTGACTTTAATATGTTTACTAGGTGAAAGAAATACTAAAATATACATTAAGATGATATTGCTTTAAAGGAATGAATATGTTTTATATTGATGAAATGCAATGAAAGAATATATATTGCTATGTGGATATTTTAATGTTTTGTCGATGCAAATATTTTATAATGTAAATGGATTTAATGTGAATAGCTAACTAACTATGCAATGTATTAAGCCGGATGCGGGAACAGATTCAAGCCTCCGGGAGAGAGGAGAAGTATCACTCAGGAGAAGAACTTGGTCTGGTAACCTTAATAAGACTTAACTGAGCTTTAACACACTCACTTTTAGTTTGGTTGAGTCTAGTAAGTAGTTTTGGGAAAATGGTAGGTTACCTTAGTCTTGTTTGTGCATGAATTAGAAGAGATTATGGTTTTATTTGTGAGCATTCTTGATTTGGGGTTAAGTGTTTGAATTTCTTTGTCATATGTGAGTTCTTCTTTATGAGTTTATATTTAATCGATGAGATATAAATAAATAAATAAATATATATATATATATATATATATATGTATGATGAGTATATATAATATATATGTATGTAATATAATATATATATATATATATATATATATGTATGTATATATATGTACGTGTCTACGATAAACTCATATACATGAGTAAATACGTGCATGAGTATACATAGATAGATGTGTCTACGAATGCTCATGGATGGATTACCCATATGTATGGGAATATCGAATGGACAAGGTGACATATATATACTTTGTGTATATATATCGATCAATGTGATTGCAAATATGTGTTTAATTATGGATGCAATGATATATATAATATATGAATATATATATGTGTGTGTGTGTGTATTAATGTGTGTGTGTGTATTAATATGTGTGTATGTATCGACGTAAATGGAAATATCCATACGAGTATATTAGTATATTTATATACACCTGCATTATTATTTTGCAGAATATGTAAATATGAGTATATACATTTGAAGGATATTGAATGATGCATTTTATGATCTTGTAAGTTGATATATATAAATATATATACATATATATAAACATATATATATATATATAAATATATTATGTTATATATTGTACATGTGTATATTATAATGTTTGGAATAGTGTTGGATTATTATTTAAAGTGCATTCAAATGATATAAAGCACATCATATACAATAATGTATAAGCGCATAAATAAAAGGAATTGCACAATATTTTGAGGCAGCGCATAAATGAATAGCATTGGATATAGATTTTAAATGTTGAATAACATAAACATAGGTATCACTATACAGAAGCGCCCGGGGGAATAAAGAAAAACATTGTGTGAGAATAATTTGCAAGACTTAGTCAATTTCTAAAGGCAAATAAATATCAAATGTTTCAAAGAACATTGACTTGGTATTTTCCAAACTACTAGGGCACGTGATGTTTTATGTGGCGCCATTTTATGAATAAGTCCATACATTTTAAAATTTTGTTCTGAGAACAATATCCAGTGTAGGAGGAAAAATATGAATGAGAGAAATAGTCAAAATGATAGTTGGCTACGATAAGTCGATCTATGTAAATGGAAACCTTGCATTTTTGAATGATATTCTTGTTGTCCATTAAGATGGGTGTCTCATTCTTTGTGGTATAAGTTGGTTGTGCATGTGTTTACTGATCAATGTTTAAATTAGCTACCACCTTTTTTCTTCTTGCTGAGTCGAACCTTGTGATTGAGAAGTGGCATGTTTGAGAGCTACTTTCTAGCCTACAGTTTCTCACATTTTTGTATAAATAGAGGTGCTTTCTACCTCAAAGGGGACACATTATGCACTCTTGCTACTAATTTCCTGAGTTGTTATTATTTTACATTCGAGTTTTGAGAGTTTGTGAGAGGTTTGTGAGAGAGAGTTGAGAAGTTGCAAGCTTATTTTGGTGAAGGCTAAGCTAGGAATCTAGTTTGATCATTTGGAGCTTTGCGTATATAGGCATGTCGATTTCTACTCTATTGTGCATTTTATGTTTTGAAAGGATTATGTGTCTTTATTTGCCTTGAATGGAAAATATGCTTAGTTGTTTATTATGGAATGGTTATTTTCTTCTTTGTAAGAAAGTGAAGGATTCTTGTTGTATCTAGGATAGGGAATTATGTTGTTCGAGTGTATGCATATACTCTATATAATAGATTATGAGTGTTTAAGTTGTTATCTTATAAGGCTAAGTAAACCTTGGTGGATAATGAGGTTAGTAATACAACGTGAAAGGATGCATGATAGAAATGTCATCATAGTTAGGTTGTGATGTTAAGAAAACCTTGATTGATAATCTTACTTGATTGATTACTTATTCCTCATAAAAAGTAGGAAGATAATCTTGACTCTTGGGTTAGGGTATTTTCGTAAGGGGGAAATTGAGATGATAGAAAATAGCATAAATGAATTGAACTAATCTCAATTCAAAACAAGATTATGAATTCCTAAACCCATTACTCACGAAATGAACAACTAAAAGAAAATGAAGAACAAACAAATGAATTCAAACAACCATATTGTTACCCATCTCAAGTCGAAGTGTATTCACAAGGATGTTGGATTGCATTTTTGTATCAATGTGAAGCCTCCATTATGCATTTGCAAAAGCTCCAATGTGTGTCAACGATGATTGAAGATGTGTATAAAAGCTATCAACAAATCGAATGGCAATTTAGCATTACTTCGTTGCACAAAAGATGTCAATTCTTTGATCATTTTTTAGGATGAAGAGGATTGTTATATAGATTTTACGTTTTGAAATGAATGTGCAAGATTAAACAATGTTGAATCAAGATCAATGGTTGAAAGCTATTGAGAGGAATTAGATTGCTCAGTTAGCTTCTGTGATCGAATCAATAAGAGGAAATAGATTGCCTAATTAGTGGAATTGAGGAAATCATGTTGAGCTTTCAGTGGGATTGAAGAATAGATGAATCAATTAGCCAATTAGAGTGAGCAATCGGTGGATCACAATTTGCTCAATCATAAAAGTGGGTGAGGGTAATTAATTGATTGAGTTAATTAACTAATATTTTTGAGTTGAACATGCAAGTCATGTTTGACTTTTGCAAATAAGGTTGTATTTGTTTTGTTGACCTTTTTGGATGATGTTTTGAATAATTAATTTAATTTTTCAAGTTTAGGGGAAAGTGATTTAATTAAACTATTAAGTCCTAATAATTTAACTGATTTTGGGGAATAGGGTAAATTAGCGTCACAATTTAATAATTGATGCTATTTAATTAATCAGGAGGAATAAATTTAGATTAGGACTTTAATATTAAATAAATTGAATTTATTTAATTAGTCAAAAATGATGAAAAATTGAATTAATTAAATAATTTAAAGATTATTTAATTAATAGAGGAAATTAGGGTTTTTGATGTAAATGATATGAAATGCAATGATATTAAATGATAATGATGTCAGTGATGAGAAAATGTCATTCCGAATGTGTGATAAGGTTAAGTGCACCAAGATGGTTCCCAAAAAGGGGACTTAAGTGGACAACGTTTTTTTGAAATCAGAAAATACTGACCTTGGACGTGAAATTGAGGATAGTTACACTCAAAATTTTGAGATGGAACAAAAACAAGGATCGAAGTGCTTCGAGTCTACTTTCTAAACTACTATTTTTTTAAAAAAATGGTTGAGATTAAGGGGTTCAAAAGAGGGATGCACACAAATTGGTGTTGTTTTTGTCAGAAAAACATAACATAGCAACTCTTGTACAACCCTCGTACGGTGAATTTTTTTTTAGTATTTTTAAAATCGCGATGATCAGAAGTTAGCTAACAGTATGTAGTTGATGCATGATTTTTCTGATAATTTTTTAATAAATATTTGATTTTTTACTAATTTTCGAAGTGGACACTTCTTGAAAAATAGAATTTTGGCCGTGCTAACCCTACAAATTTTGGAAACTAATTGAATTGGATCTTGATCAAAGATTGGAAGGGTTTGTAGAATTTTGTTATCATGGGATGGAGCAGAAATAATTTTTTGACCGAGATGTGTAGATTGAAATGAATAATTAGATGTAGAGGATATGATAGAAGAAGGTGATTGAATGGAATCGTTATCTTGGGTGAAAGAATCATGAGATTCATTTTGAATTATGGTGGATGAAGATAAATGCATGACATGACAAGATTGGTCAATGTTATTTGATGGCTTAGATTTGGGCTTCCCATTTAACCTTTGGAAAAATTCAAAAACATTGAATTTGGATGATGTTTTTGGAGGAGAAGAGGTCACGTTCATATTTCCGTCAAAGGACTTCTTAGTTGTGCCCCCTTGTATTTCCTTGATTTTCCTTTGGAGTGCTCTTATTTGTTGGGTAAGAGTACTAAGATTGTTTAAGGGAGTTTCAGTCTTTTCAAGATCTTCTTTAATTTTCTCCATATCGTAGTTAGAGGGTAATTTAGCACCTTGGTTTGCTAATAAAAGAAAGTATCTTTCTTTATTTCGCTCTAAGATCTTGTCCAAAATTATGTGAAACTATGGATCTTGTTCAACTTCTCGAATCATTTCATCAATTATTTCATCATTTGAACTATTCTCAGAATGAAACCTATGAAAAGGATTTTCTTCCCTATCACCCATGTTGTAAAGTGGATCTCTTCTTTCATCTTCTTCTTTGTGTTTTTGGGACCTTGTGACAACAGGCATATGCTCATACCAAATTTACTAACTTTGATCACATGAGAGAGTGCAATTTGTTGGATACCCTAATCAGAATAGAATGATGGATTCTATTGATATGACTAAGGAATTTCTAATTTTTAGTTTGTGATTCCCTGGATTGAAGGATGATGATCCTGTTATGGGAATTAAACTAGAAATCGGAAATGGATGTGATGATGCACTTTGCGATGTTTTGATCTTAGTTTGAGAAAATAAGGAATTTTCAAAAGCCTAATGTTTCCAAGTTTTGCTCTATTGTTGATTTCCAATCCCTTAACATAAATGTCACGGTTTGATTTGTCAACTTCTTGTGTTTTATGGATGATCTTATCTGAATTAATGTTTTGAAAACAAAGCCTGCAATAGGAAGACAATTGTTCTTAAAGTCCTAGATTATAAACAATGCGTGTATGTTCTTCAAGATTCCCATAGGTATTGAACAAAACAAACACTTCAGACAGACTCACTCTTAATTGTGAAAAGGGGTCATCATAATAATCACAGCCCACATCTTAGAATTGTGTCGATTCACATAGTCGTGTCACCCCCTAGAGGGCGCCCGTGTTTTTATCTTTTCCAAGCGTGTACTCAAAGTTAGATTTCTCGGTCCCTTGAGCAAACGGTCAATGGTAATTATATGATGAGCATCTTGGGGGCAGATTCTTCCCTCCCCTTGCACTGTGAGTATTATGACATTTGGCTACTGACTCGGTTGGCTTCTACACTAAGGTTTATAGTAAGGATATCCATTCGGCGCGACAATAGATAAACTCCCTCAGGAGACCTCCCAATCTTTAGAACAAAGATTTCGGGGATGGTTATCTTGCACACTTTCGTTGAATATGGGTTTCCCCAAAATTCACTTTTGATTAAAGTGGGTTGGAAACCTTGGCTTTAGGTGTTCCCACTTAGGTCGTTCTCATAGGGTGAGTACTTTTTCCCACTACGGCAAGCCTTCTAAAGGATGTAATAAAGCATGAAATGCATAAAATGGAAAAGGTAAGTCTAGCGTTTTGGTCACCCAGTTAAGGGGAGAGCATATGCCTATCATCTGACAATCACAACAAACAATTTTGTTCAATTTTAATCCCAAATGAAAATTTTCTAAACTAAGTGAAGATGTTACTTCACAACAAACATGGGATTCATTTTAACCAAGATAAAACAATTGTTTGGTGACTACCCTAGGATTGATAAATTTTAGATTTAAATCTCTACCCCAGGATTGGTAAATTTCATATTTAAATGTCTACCCTAAGATTGCTTCATTTTAACTTTATGCAAAAAATAAAAATCTCTGTCCGCAGACATGTCGAAAGTAGGATTAAAATTTTATAGTTCCCTGGGTGCGCTAAAAGAACACATGTATGCACTAAAATAGAACATAAATGCGCCAAAAGAAAACTCAGGGATGTGCTAAAACATAATACCAATGTGCTAAAAGAGCATGTATGCGCTAAACCGGAGCAACAATGCGCTAAAAGAGCACGGAAATGCGCTAAAAGAGCATGAAAAATGAGCTAAACCATAACAAAAAATACTGGAACTGAACAAGGATGCGCTAAAATAGTCCTCATATACGCTAAACCATGAGTCTTCTATGTAACCTATCAAAAATCTGCAATAAAAAAATAAAAAAATGGGGCAAGGGCCCCACGGTGGGTGCCAAAAATATGTGTGTGAATATGTGGACTAACTAAAAGGATAAACAAACACACCAATGCGACATTATATTGAAGGAAACTAATTAAAAGATAAATAAACTCTCAATAACAACAGTTTGTTCAATGACGTCCCTTTGTCCTCTATCTCCAAGGATCTGTTGTAAGTTGATGGATCTCAGTTGGTGTATGCAGCAACTTGGCAGAATGACAACTTAGAGAATGAGATTATGCAACATGCATGTCTATTGCTAAATGATGTGATATGATTTTATGCTAAGATATGAAACTATGATAAAAGAAAATAAAATAGCTTGTGCAAGACTATTCTATTATGTTTTTTATGCTAAATGATGAAGCTAAAATGTTGTACTAAGCTTAAGAAAGAAAGATGGCTAAATGCTAGATAGTATGCAACTATTTAGTAATCATGCTAAATTCATCAAATCTAGGATCCTTCTCAACTCACAAAAGGGTTGTATTTATAGATTTTTGGAGGCAAGAATCTAGTTGGCAAAGATCTACGGTTGAAACCAAGCTTGTCAAGATGAACGGTGAGAGATTTTGGAAGTTGAGAGAAAGATGGAAGGTTGAGAGAATAATGGGAAATTTTTCCTCCTACACAACCTTTTCCATTCAAAAATGAAGGAAAGTTGTCATTTGTGCATTTCAATTATGAGGAGTTAGTTGGTAGTTGAGGAAAAATCTTTAATTAAATAAATAAATTTATTTAATTACATGTGATAATGAATTTAGAAGTTTCCATAATTAAATAATTAATATTTAATTATGTGTGAGAGATGATAAAAAAGCATTTAGTTAAATATATAAAATACTTAATTAAATATGAAGTGAAGAAAGTTTCTAATTAAATATTTTAAATATTTAATTATACGAAGAGAAGATGGTTTCTAATTAAATATTTTAGAATATTTAATTATACGAAGAGAAGAAAATTTCTAATTAAATATTTTAGAATATTTAATTATATGAAGAGAAGAAAGTTTCTAATTAAATATTTTAGAATATTTAATTATATGAAGAGAAGAAATTTTCTAATTAAATATTTTATAATATTTAATTAAATGTAGAGTGAGGAGAGTTTCTAATTAAATATTTAGAATATTTAATTAAATTTAGAGTGGAGAATTAGAAAGTGTTTAAAAGGAATTTAGAGGAATATTACATTATTTGAATTTAAAATTCAAACTTATGATAATTAATATAAATGAATTATAAAATCTATTTAATTAATTAAGAGGAAGATGGAATATGGTAATAATTAAATAAACTTATTTATTTAATTAAATTAGAAGAATTAGAAAGTGAACGATATAAATAAATAATTAAATTTATTTATATGTAGATGACTTTAGAAGATGAATTAAATAATTCATATTTAATTAATTATTAGGCTTGATTTAATGTGACCATTTTTAGATGTATATAGAAACTGATAATATACCCCCTCTAGATGGTACAAATGAGAAAAATGTATTTGGTCAATAAGAAGTACAAGGACCCTCTAGACAACACGAAGGAGAAGGTGTCTCCAATATATAGGAAGATTAATATGTCTCTGGTATGGATATGGAAAAGGAAAAGGAGAAAGACAAAGATAAGGAGAAGGAGAAGGATACTTAAGAAGAGAGTTCACATAAATCATACTCTTCTCTAATAGATTCAATAAAGGATTTTTTGGCACGGGAAATACAAATACAACCAGTAGTGACTCTGTAGTTACTAAATGTTCCTACTTTTGGTGGACAAGTGAACTTGTCCGATATGTCTCCCCTGCACAAGTTGAAACTTGAAGATATACTTCACTCCACTGCAAGAAAAGAGATACTACAACAACAATTTGAGAGTGCATGTGTGTTAGAAGAAGAAATAAATTTGTTAGAAGAGAAGCTTCCATAAGTAAAAAGGGATTACTCATCACCCCCAACACAACAAATGAAGTAGTTGATGGAGTCTTTTGAGACTTATTCTCCTCATCTAGAGAAGAAGGCAGAGAAAAAATTGAATGAAAAGAGAATGAATGAGGTCTCTGAGAAGTGTGAAAGCATAGTGGCTAAGTTGTAATCCTAAATTAAGGATATTTAGAAGTGCTTGGAGGAAGCCAAATTTTTATATGTTTTCTATTTGAAATGGCTAGCAACAATAAAAAGCATTAAGGATCAAATAAGTGCAATTGAAGCATAGATCACCAATGTGGCTGCAATAAATGACTCAGTTCAAGACAGTGATGGTGCCATCAGGGAACAAGTAGAAATTCTTCACTCCCAAGTACAATAATTACAAGATCAAAGGGAGCAATTCAAAAGTTAGGTGAAATAGTTGAGAGAAGTAATGAGCCTCTGGTTGGCCTCACTCACAAGTCTCCTAATAGAGGCAAATGGGATAGTTCAGAAGTACAAGGAACCAAATTCTTTGGAAGATGCATAAGATATATTTGTGCAATTTTCCTCCAAGGTCCAAGCCTTGACTACTACTAAGAAGCAACATGGGATAGCATCCTAGTCTAGCTCAAGAACATATACAAGGGCATTTTTCCATTACCAAAGTGAGTTGTGATTATTTTGATTATAAGGGAAAATGGGTTTTGAAGGGGCCCGAAACCCTTTACAAAAAAAGATACAAAATGCTATAAGAAAGGATTTTTAAAAGACAACCAGCAGTAACCCAATAGCCAAAAAATACAATAGAGCGGGTGCTAGCCTAAAAATATGGCAAGAAACAACCATCAACACCTAACAGCCACAAAACAAAAAAACAACCTAAAAGAAACCTACACCTAGTAGGAAACAAAAAGCAACAAAGAAAAAGACCAGGTGCTATTTCAAGCCACTCAGAGTGTTAGCCACCTCCATTTGTTGGTTCCTATGCCTTTCGATCATATCCAGTAACTCCTTCTTCTCAGCATCAAATGATTTCTTCAAATCAGTCGACCCTCTAACAACAGGTCCTTGTCATCATCCTTAGCAACTTTTTTACCTTTTCCCTTGGCCACGTTCTCTTTCTCCATAAGCTTAGAGAAATAAACCTGATCCTCCCTGAGCTCACTAATCTTTCTGAAAAGGACTTCCAAGGATTCTGCACTATTCTTCACAGAGATATGGCACGCTTGCAAAAGTTTATTGATATCTATGTTTATACCTAAAACCTTGGCTTCCAGAGAAGCCAATCTTTCATCACACAAAAATTTAAAGTCATGATAGGAACCTTCAAGGTCCACCATTATGTCAATAAGAATGTCTAACATCGAACCCTTCAGAGCATTCTTCAAATTCTTCTTTAAACCTTTGATTTTGATATTAATCTTATTGAACTCCTGCAGAGTCCACTTAGCTAATTTAAAGGTACCAGTGGCCCCAACTCTAGCCATATCCAGTAAATCATACATGGAGGTAGCATCATCATCAAGGTAAGAAAATTCCTCAGAAAGAGGATTTACCTTCAAAGGTTCATGTTTGGATTTTTTCTTTTCCACATCCTCCTCATCCCAACCCCTAATCTCCTTGTCCTCCTCCGCCTTGGGCATGTCTTGCAAAGGGGAATCCTCAATGGTCACTGTCTTGTCACTAGAATCCATGTCATCACCAGCTACATTGGGGTCCTTGGTCAAAATCTCCAAGGCCTTGTTCTTCAGAACCACCTTTGTAGTGTTCTAAAGTCATGCCTATAACAATCCAAAAATACCCCAAAGCTAATAACTCAAGAGATAGATTTATAGAACTATATTTCTATAGCTAGATTTTTGGAGCTAAATTGTATTAATATCAAAAACTCCAAAATTCTCTTGTGCATATAGAACATATACCTTTTGAAAAGGAAAATAGTTAGATCATTAACAACATCATATTTCCATACTCCATAATGATTAGTATATGTTATTTCTAGATTCAAATACATAATAATTTTTAGCATTAACATTTTAGACCATACTTTGTTATCTATCATTAGTACGATGGGGAGGTATAGGAGAAAAATGATTATTTGTAGACCAAGACTAGATAAAAGGAGACTAGGGAGTGGGGGAAGGGTACATGCGATTCAAATTTTATGCTTAAAAATTAAGAAAAATTATAAGAATTAAATAAAAAATAATTGAGTGAATGATATGCATATATAATTTGGTTAAATAGTATTGATTTATAATTATTTTTTATTTAATTCTTACTTTTTTCCTTAAATTTGATTCACATATACCCTTCCCCCACCCCCCAATCTCCTTTTATCCAATCTTGGTCTACAAACAATTCAATTCTCCTATAGCTCGTTATCATCTTGATGATGGATCACATAGTGGGATCCAAAATATTGATGCTAAAAAATCTTATTCAATTGAATTCATAAATAACATACACTAATAGTTAGATCATATTAAAATTTCAAAACCAATGAATTCCAATATAATATAATACAAATTTTTCCTCTATTTTAGTCTTTAAAAAAAAAAAAATCTTTAAACTATCCCTATATCCACTTTGAAAACTAAATTAGGGAGAGAAAAATAATATTATTTTTATTTCTAGATGGGATAATTTAGGGCCTTGTTAGCTATAGAATTGGATGAACATACACAAACAAGATAAATTTTCACATAGGCCAACCAAACACTTATTAATTGACCATAATCAATAGTTTTGATCAAATTGGATGTAAGAAAAATAACTAATTCTTCCACTTCCAATTCTATTTCAAAGTCCTTTTATTTGACAAGGGAATGTTTCAACAAAAATCTCTATATAGAAAAGATGAGATTGTGGTTTTAAATTATAAATTAGATAAAAAGGAGAATTTAAAGGATTGTATCTCTAGGAAGTAGAAATTCAAAGTAAAAGGGCTGGATAAAGGAAATATAATATGCATAAATTAATTTATTTGAAAAATAAGTTTTGGTAGAAGAGCAAGTACCTATACCAATTAGGATTTTCATTTCTTAGAAGGTTTTTAATGATAAAAATCTTGTATATGATTTTGCAATACCTCTCAAATAATATTGTCATTTGAATGTGTAAAGAAAATAATATTTTTTTGCTTAATTTTTAAATTTATAATCTATTTTATTAAAAATTATGAAGCATATTCTATAAAATATTCTTTTAAAAATATATGAAAATAATTTACTAATAAAACTATAATATCATTTTTACAAATAAACTACAATAATAAATTAAATGTAAATATAAATCACTAAATAGTACTTATTTAATATATCATTTTTAAATGAAACTTGCTAATAATTTTGAAAAATCTTCAACGGTTTAATACATAAATACCACATCTTAATATAAGAATAGAAGAATTGGGAGAATTAGGTTATAATGTTTTGAATTTATTAGATAAACATTTATATAAAAAGTACATAGAGGAAAGTTCAAATTTTTATTAGACAAACATCTATATAGAAAGTACATAGAAGTAAGTTTCATTTAATATTTTTGACTTTTAATAAGCATTCTAATAATGTATATTTTGTAGAAATTAAGATTAGTCGTAATTATACTCTATCATGCATCATTGATGAAGTTATGATATTGATATTATTTTTCGATTAACAAATTAATATTATCAATATGACTTTGAAAAATAACTATTTGTTTTATATCATTTTATTACTTTCTATTGATTTTTATTTAAGATGAATTTTTTTTTGTTAATTTTCTCAATTATGATGTATCTAAGATTTCATTCTAACTTTAATTTTTCCCAATATTTTTTAATTTTATATAAGATAAGATTAATCATAATTTTATTGTATCAAATACACCATAGATAAAATCAATCCTATAGATATAATTCTTAAATCAATAAATTGATATTATATCATTTCCATACTTTCCATTAATTTTTTAATTTATAATAAACTTCTTAAATAATAGATTTAGGGTTCTATTTAGCTTGGGATAGTAAGGCCTACAAGCTAGTTTAGAAACCTTTTTCAAATTATTTTATCAATATAATTAAAAAGGAGAAAAAATGAAAGAGAACATTCTTTTGAGGAAAAAGATTTAAAATAATATTAAAGAGTATACATATGCATGCCTACAACTAGATGAGGTAAAATTCATATAGAAATGTATAGAAGAAAAGAATAAAGTGAGAATATAAAGATTAGACAAATGTTAACAATGTAGTTTACATCAACGCCAAATTTTGGCCGTCATAAGAATAAACTTTAATAAATGATGGGATTGATTTATTATATTTAATTAATGAAAAGACTTTTTCTATGAAAGCATAACGGTGTTAAATAGTGTACTGAAATGTTAACAATGTAATTTTCAAAGGTCGGTTGATGCATTGGAGAAGTTAGAAGAATAAAGAATAGTTAATATTATATATTTTAATGATTAAATAGTCAATTGTAATTTTGCATCTAATCATATAAAAAAGGTAAATAGTTCATTTTATTGACTGAAATTTCTCATTGACCACTGAATTGAGAGTTGTTTAAGAATAGCCAATAAATAAAAATCTAAAGAGAATAGCCAATTATACTTAAAAATGATAATTGATTAGTTGTAGTAAAAATGATTGTCAATTCATTATTGTATTAGTTCAAATCACATGCCTTGTGAATCTCATTTTCATTTTAGCTAGGTTTTTCTTTTATGCAATGAGAAGCATATAAGTGGCATGATTTCAATAGAAAATTGACACACAACTTAAGACTTATGTCTTCTCATATTATGCTCATTTCTAGGGACTTGTTCCACTCTACAAATTTACTCATTTTCTACCCTAGGTTACATTTACACTTGCAAAAGTGATATAGGTTACTTTTTCACTTACAAAAATGACCTCTAGGATTTCAAAATTCAAATTCTACCTAGTTAGCCTCTTAGCCTCTTACTCCTCATCTAAATCAAAAGTGGAAATGTGGATTTAGTTCTAAATTTTGGTCTAGAATAAGTGCTCAAATATGGAAATCTAAAGTTGATTTTGATACTCAAGTGTTGGTTTGGAAAATTTTACATTGCAAAGCTTCTTGTTGGGGATAGGTTGAAATGTATAATGATTCAACCAGCCAAGTGTCTTTTTTGCCAATATGTTGAAAATATGAAACATATATTTTGGGATTGCATACATGTCAAGAAACAATGATTTGTTGTGTTTAGAGACTTCTCTGCAATCTTTAACCATGATTTAAACTGCAAGGAAGTTATTCTGGGTTTTGGTATGCAAAATGGCGTGATTGTTGATTCTATTAGACAAGTTATTTTAAAGCATATATGGAGGAATAGATGTGTTTTTTTTTTTCTAGCAATTATCTTTAGGTAACTGGCACTCTAAGACTTTACTTTGATGTATATTTCTTCAGGTGGTTTTCTTGTTTTCGTAGCTCCAAGTTTTGTGTAAGAAGAATGCTAAAGTTGTGGATCAACTCCAACAAGTTAAGGAATGGTTCTTGAAGTTTCAGCTCAACAACAAGCTTAGCCAATATAATACTATTTTGCAACTCATGTAATTTTTTTCTTGTAGCCTCTTTGGTTGTGTTTTCTATTGACTGTATAGTTTTTTTAACTACCTATTGGTAGCTCCATTCTTGTAATGCTTTGATTCAATATAAAAAAATAAAATTTGGGCTTGTTTGTTTCCCTTCATTTAGTTATTGTTTCTAACTTGATGCATGAAATGTTTTATTTGATATGGGAAGTGTATGGTAAAAAATTCCCTACTTTGCAACCTTTTCCTTATGTTTCAACACTCGTTTTGGTATCCATCCACTTAGTTTTTTATTGAAATCATTTCACTTATTTCTAATTTGTTTACTATCATACAAGGATAATGCAAGAAAACTCAACCATATAAACACGCCATCTCTTAACTCTAAAAAATGTGAGCACCTAATTCCTAAGGACACCCTTTTGTAGTTTGAGCTAGTGTTCTTATTCAAGTTTGATAAAGTAACTTCACCTACCTATCCTTTCCTTAATAAAGTTACTATTTTTTCAATGTTTAATTAGCTTTAAACATACTATAAACTTAATTTTGATCCATCTTTTCTCAATAATACATAAGAAAACACCCATATTAAAAAATTAGTATGCAAATCTCTTTCTATTTTCATGAGTGATTTGCAAGGGAACCATTATACAATGGGAAACAAGATAGAAAATTATAAATTCTAACTATGAAAATCCCTTTGTTCCTTCCAAGCAATGGAATATTAAAAAATATCCTTCCCTTTTCCTCCATTATTCCACTTGACATATCATTCTCTCGTAGGAATCCATGAGAATCTATTTACCTTTTCCCTACTTAAGCCATAGTTTAAAAACTATAGCCACTAAACTCATAACAAGTTCAAAACTATTTCTTATTCTTTTCTCTCCTTTGCATCCCTTTGTGTGGTCTTCATCACATCACACACCACTTGTGCATAGTTTACCTTCTAAAGTGTGTCACTATGATCACCATGAATTTTCACTAACCACTAACAAATTATCATTAGGTTTACACACACCCCCTATTTATATTTATTCTTAGTTTAAGTTCAATTAAACCACCTAGGGAACTAGTTAAGATTGTCTCATTTACCACACACCCTTCTCCCCTTGTCCCAATCTACAACTAAACTTTTCCTATACTTGAAGTTAGATATGCCAATTTTGCATGCGAGAAGAATCAAGTAACTTGTTGGGATTAAGGTGTCTCAACCTTAGAGTCCTGGTATTGATTTAATTGATGTATTATTGTATTTATTTGTATTATTTAAATGCCTATTATGTCATGTCATAAATTGGGACCCACCACCAAGGTGGGATCCTCATTAGAGGTGATTAGATGAAACATAATCATCCCAAGTTGACATATGCATCCCACTTTGGAATATTTGACTTATGATAGATTCTATAACACGTCATAAGGCATCTTGTTGCATGGAGAAAGTTGGCACCCAATTTTGGTTATGGCAGGTTGTAAGAGAATCGGGTATTCTTGGTCAATTATGATAGATTCTCTTACAAATGTAAGTGCTATCAATTATGACAGATTCTATGATAGTTGTAAGATGTGTAAGTCATCTATCATAGACTACTTTTAGCATATTCTAGGTGTCCAGGCTTGAAGAAAGAATATTGCATGTAATGACACTTGTAAGGGGTGTAAGGGAATGTTGTACATGTGTCCAAATGCATGTTTATGGCATGGGATATTGTGCCATGTGGATTTGGATGCTCCTCTCCTTCTAGATTCTTCTTGAAGCTTGTATCTCTCTATATATTGAGTGCCTTGCATTGTAGAATGCATAGTTTGTTTGTAGGTAACGAAGTGTCGTCGGTATCACTCCAGAATAGATGTTTGTTTCAAAGCACTTGTTGAAGAAATATTTGTACTTGGGGGTGTATTGTAATTATTGTTTGAAGTAATACAATAGTATTGTGCTTTTGGAGGGTGGGGTTTTTACTTGAAAGGGTGTTCCCCACATATATTTGGTGTCACTGTTTTATGTGTTGTTGCTATTCTATTTCATTATTCCTATGTTTTTCTCTATTGTAACTGTATAAGGTCTTAAAAGGATTTTTTTTGTAACTCTCCCCTTCTTAGATTAGCAAGGAAGTTGTTCCCACTCACCTGGCTTCCTTTAAGTTGGTATTAGAACCTAGCCAACCTTGATTCCTTTGTTGGGTTAGAAGGGTTTTTTGAGCTGATCTTTGTTTCAATGGGAGTTTTGCAAAAGTTTATTTGTTGACCTTGTTGTAGGAAAGAGATCATAGCCACATCTGGGAGGATTGAGATGGAGAATTTTAATGAAAGAAATTTTTAACTTTGGAAGATCAAAATGGAAGACATGCTCGTAGATTGTGATCTATGGGTTTCTAGAACCAAAATTTCAAGCATGAAACAAGAAGATTGTGATTTCATGGATAGGAAAGCCAAGGGTCTTATTAGAATTTGTTTGGTTGTTTCTTTCCTCCTAAATATCCATGAAGAGAAAACTTTTTCTTCTTTATGGAAGAAGCTTGGTGATGTCTATTAGGCTAAATCCCTAGTAAACAAGATTTTCCTGAGAAAGAAGATGTATTCTCTAAAAATGGAAGATGGAGGATCCATGGAAGATCGTCTAAATGAATTTAACATGTTGGTTGCACAACTGGGTTCCATTGGAGACAAGATTGATGAACAAGACCATTGCATGCTCCTTTTGTGTTTGTTGCCAAACTCTCGGGATCACCTGGTGATGGATATTGGAAGCACTAAGTTTCCACCTTCAAGATGGATGAGGTGGTTGCCTCATTATTATTTGAAGAGATGCGAAGGAATTCTTCTGAGATGGCCAAGGATTCCCATGCTATTCATGGTAGACCAAAGGAGAGAGGCAAAAATAAAGATAATAAATCTAAATCAAAGTCTCTGAGGAGATCAAAGTCTCCTAGTAAGAATTCAAAGGAAAAATGTTGGAACTGTGGTGAAGTCGGTCACATTTGAAAAGATTGCAAGGAGGAGAAGAAGAAAAATAAGTCTTTCTCTAATTCTGAATCTGAGAAATCATCCCAAGATGATGGAGAATCATTTACTACAGCCTTGGCAGCCCATGCATTTGATTATGTGTTGTTGATAGATTTGGGTGCATCCTTTCACATGACCTCTCATAGAGGTTGGTTCTTGAAGTATGAAGAGTGCAATGGTAGAGATGTGTACCTGGGTGATGACTCTCACCTGAAGATTGTTGGTCATGGAAGAGTCAAAATTAGATTTCTTGATGGACGAGTGAAGGGGATCGATGGTGTCTTGCATATCCTGATTTTGGCACGAAACTTTCTTTCTATAAGTAAATTGAATGATTCGAGAGTGCAAGTTATTTTCTCTGGTGGAGGATGCAAGATGACAAGAGGAGCTATGGTGTTAGCTAAGGGAGTTCATATTGGCACTCTATTTCAGCTTGATGCATGCACTGTATAGTGCAATAGTTCTTCTAATTTACCGAAGAAGAGATCTTTGTATTCTTCATCTTCATCATTAGATCATGTAGAGAAGAAGTGTGTTGCAGCTACATCTAATGGTCATGCATTTTGGGTACCTAAGGGTGCTCATTCCATGGAAATGAAGCTTCACATAGAGAAGACAATGTTATGGTACCAACAACTTGGTCACATTGGTGAGAAGGGTCTTAGAACCCTAAAAAATAAGAGCCTTGTTGAAGACCTTGATGATTGTAATCTTGAGTTTGACTTTTGTGAACATTGTCTATATGGAAAACAACACCGTGTTTCTTTTTATTCTAGTTCTCACAAGTCTTATGGGGTTTTGGACTATGTTCATTCTGATGTTTTGGGTCTTGTGAATGTTCCTTCGTTATCAAAATTTGAATATTTTGTTTCTTTTATAGATGATTACAGTAGGAAATTCATTTATTTTCTCAAAACTAAAGCTAAAGTATTTAGTCGGTTTAAGGAGTGTAAGGCCTTGGTAGAAAATCAGACTAGCAAAAAGATTAAGTGTTTGAGAACTAATAATGGTGGTGAGTTTTGTTCCATGTAGTTTGACAAGTTTTGTAAAGAGCATGGGATTGAGATACATAAGACAACTCCCTACACTCCATAGAAAAATGGAGTTGCAGAGAGTATGAACATAAGATTGATGGAGAGGGCTAGGAGTATGTTGAGTGGTGCTAGACTTGAGCAAAAATTTTGGGCTAAAGTGGTAGCCACTACATTTTATTTAATTAATAGATCTCCTACATCAATGCTTGTCGGTAAGACACCCATGGATGCATGGTCTAGTAAAAATCCTTCAATGAGACATCTCAAAGTATTTGGTTGTGAAGCTTATGCTCATGTTTCGATTGAGAAGAGATCAAAGTTGGATAACAAGGCAGTTAAGTGATCTTTATCGACTATGGTGTCGGTGTGAAAGGGTACAAGCTTTGGGATCCAGAAGATCAAAATGTTCTCTATAATAGAAGTGTGATTTTTAGAGAGATTAAACCTTCCACTATTGAGTTGCAGCCAAAGAAAGAGGAGAAACAAAAGGAGGTAGTTCAAATTCCACCTACTCTGAAGAAAGAATAATTACACACTCCTATTGGACCTGATGATGAGGAGAGCTCAAGTAGCTCTGAAAGTTATAAAGAAGAAGAATAACCTTAACCTCAACCTTTGAGGAGGTCTACACGAGTTAGGTGGAAACCAAAAAGGTTTGGTTATTCACTATTGGATTCTAGTTGCATTTTTTCTTTGATTGCTAACACTGATGAACCTAGGACTGTTAGAGAGGCTATGGGTATGAGTAATGCAAATTCCTAGATAAAATCCATGGACAAAGAGATGGTTGCATTAAAGAAAAATAAGACTTTCGATCTGGCACCTTTTGACATAAACCTATCAATTATAAATAGGTTTTAAGAAGAAGTGTGGTCCTGATGGCAGTGTTGAGAAGTATAGGGCATGGTTGGTCGCTAAGGGTTTTTCTCAAGTGGAGGGAATTGATTATGGGGAGATATTCTCTCTTGTAGCAAAGCTGACATCTATCCATTTTCTTTTGTCACTTGTAGCAGCATATGACTTAGAAGTGGATCAAATGGATGTGAAGATAGTGTTCCTTCATGGTGATTTGGAGGAAGAGATTTACATGTCACAACTAGAGCATTTTGTTGAAAAAGATAAAGAAAATTTGGTTTGTAAACTGAAGAAGTCTGTTTATGGTTTGAAATAGTCTCCTAGAATGTGGTACAATAAGTTTGATACCTATGTGTCATTGGGATTTTAGAGGTCTAAATCTTACCGTTTTGTATATTTTAAATTTGATAATGGTTGCATTTTCATTATTGTCTTCTACGTAGATGATATGTTGTTTATTAGGAATGCTAAAAGTTTGATTTCAGATTTGAAAATTCAGTTGTCGGCATAGTTTGAGATGAAAGACCTAGGTGCAGATAGGTAAATTCTTGGAATGGAGATCACAAGAGCTAGAGCTAATAGAAATCTTTGGTTAAGCTAGAGAAAGTATATGAGCTCAATATTGAAGAGATTCAACATGGTAGATTGCAGACAGTTAGTTGTTCCTCTGATGAATGGGATGAAGCTTTTTGTGAATGATTGTCCAAAATATCCTACTAAGATGGAGGACATGACAATAGTACCATATTTGATTGTAGTTGGTAGTCTAATGTATTCAATGGTGTGTATGAGACCAGACATTGTCCAAGCAGTAGGATTCCTTAGTCGTTTTATGGCTAATCCTGGATGGGTGCATTGGGATGTTGTTAAGAGTGTTTGGATATTTATAGGGTACTTCTGAGTATGCCTTGTGTTATCATGGTTATCCTAAGGGACCTCATCATTCTGTGAGTATTTGTGGATATGTGGATTCAAATTGGGCAGGTGACATTGACAGAAGATGATCCACTAGTGGTTATGTGTTTATGATGTTTGGTGGTGCTATCAGTAGGATGAGTAAGTGGCATGCTGTAATCACATTATCCATGACATAGGAATAGTACATGGAAGCCACTCATGCTTGTAAGGAAGCTATTTGGCTTAAGAGATTATGTTCTGATATTGGTTTAGATGCAAGACAGATTACTATTTGTTGTGACAGTGAAAGTGTGATTTGTCTTGAAAATAACCCTACCTTTTGATGCAGATCAAGGGTGGATTAAGCTTTACTAGACACAACTCAACACAATTCAATCATTACTCAAGACCCTATACCTCTGCAATGGTGATTTTCAATAATATGCTTGTCTTCCCAACTAGGTCTCCTAAATGGTGTTTTCTGACATATATTTTAGAGAATATCATCTCACCTTGAACCCCAAACCTTTTTGAATACCCATTAGGCTGAAATTCAAAATATCTTCCTAGGGACATAGGTTGTTTTGGAAAAAAACACTCTTAACAGGTCTACTACGCCTAAAACTAGGCCAATTAGGCCACTTTTACAAAGCAAGCCCTAAGAAAACACTTTACAAACACCAAAACACTTCATCAACATCACAAACCAGTCACATTGGGTCACAATCTCTAGGTTTAAGCATCAAAACACACTTTTAATTTGATGTCCCACTATTTCACTATCCTACCTAGCCTAACACATGAGGATGTTAGGTTAGGGCTTTGCCAAAAACACCTTTGAGCTTCATCCCCTGGTCCAAACACAAATGAAACAATAAAAACACTCCTAAATCTACCATTCCATCGAGTCTAACTAATTTACAATGGTGGAATGGTCCTAAATTTCAACCTTGTTCTCAAAACCCTTGAAATGGAGGGTTTGCAAGAGGTATGTAACTAGCTGCTTCAAACAAGCTTTATTCTTTATGAAAATGTACCTCACTAGACTTAAATGGAAGCTAAGACACTATAGAATACTTCCCCACTAGTCTCAGCTCATGAAAATGTAGTACAGGACCGTACAGAATGAAAGAACACATAAAATTGCATTAAAAACATAGAAAATAGGGCCTCTTCACTATTTTTCTCAACCAAAGATTACAATACTCATGCCTAAAATTTTTTGATGCTCAAAACATCACATGCAACTACAAAACATTAGTTACAATTCAAGAATACATCAATGACCGTTCAACTTCTACACACATGCAAAATTGCCAGGTTGTAAAAGCAACTTTTGCCAAATTTTACCCAACGCCTAACAACTAACCCTACATGACACTAACATGCAAGAAAGGTCTTATTTCAACCTTATGACATTTATTTGATGATAAAACACACAACATGCTAAATTAAACACCTAAAATGCATCACTAGAACTAACAAGCCCATGGTGCCCCTACACCATACACTCGGGGTGAAAATGATTTCATTCTCCTGATGAAATGAGCTTATGAATAGAGACTCCATGATGTTTGATATCCTCCTCTGACATACAGGTAGCATCTTCATTTGGTATTCCATTCCATTTGACCAAGTATTCATTGTAAGCTTTGTGTCTAGTCCTCTTGGCCTCTCTTGTATCCAATATGCTCTAAAGATTCATTGGTTGGTTGGGTGGTAGGTCTTTAACCCACTCATCATCTTCAACTCCTACAACATCTACTTCTGCACCTGCAACCACAATACTCTTAAAAGGATAAAGATCAAAAATATTGAATATAGGTGAGATAGCCACTCTAGGAGGGAGTTTTATCTCATAAGCATTTTTCCCATACTTGTGGACCACCCTGAAAAGTCCAATATTTTTCATCATTAGCTTGGTGTATTTACCCCTGGGAAACCTCTCTTTCCTTATATGTGCAAGAACCATGTCCCCTACTTTGAACTGAACATCCTTCTTTTTCAAATTTGCCTTTTCCTTGTACTTCTCCAAACTCTTTTTTCATATTTTCCTTGACCTGTTCACGTATGTCCTTCATAGCCATATCAAACTCCTCTCCTTCCACACTCATTTTCTCCATTCCCCTCAAATCTCTCAACTCACATACACCTCTTGGGCTCATGCCATATACAATCTGAAAAGGACTTCTCCCTGTGCTTTGGTTGACTGAATCATTATAAGCATACTTTGCTTGATGAAGTATGAGATCCCATGACTGATTATTCTCTTTTGATGAAGCACCTCAACAAGTTTCCTAGTGACCTATTGACCACTTCAGTCTACCCATACATTTGTGGATGATAGGTAGAATTGAATGTCAAGTTTGTGCCCAATTTCCTCCACATGGTCCTCCAAAAGTGGCCAATGAACTTAGTATCTTTGTTAGACACAATGGTTAAAGGAAGTCCATGTATCCTTACAATATCTTTGAAGAAAAAACTAGCTATATGAGATGCATCATTTGTGCTCCTACAAGCAATGAAGCGAGCCATCTTACTAACTCTATCAACAACAATATAAATATTGTCATACCCTCTTTGTGTCTTAGGCAGTCCCAAAACAAATTCCATGCTAATTAACTCCCATGGACAGTTAGAAATTGGAAAATGTTGGTAAAGACCTACATTAGAACTCGTTCATTTAGCTCTTTAACACACCACACATCTCTCTACAAACCTTTTTACATCCACATGTATCCTTGGCCATTGATAAAACCTTTTGACCTACTCCAAGATCTGATCATACCCAAAGTGTCCACCCAAACTACCACAATGCTTTTCTCTGATCATATTTTCCCTCATAGAGCACTTTGGCACACACAACTGAGAACCCTTGAACAAAAAACCATCTTGCAGTACAAAATCAGAATGCTCACTATGGAAAACACCTTTGACTAATTGCAAACACTAAAAACATTCTTAAAATCATCATCATCTTGATACATACCTCTCAATGCATCCACTCCTACACTTTGTAGTTGAATCTCTTGAACCAACATGGATCTCCTACTTAGAGCATCAACGACCTTGTTTTCTTGCCCTTTCTTATGCTTGATAGTGAATGTATAGACCTGCAAATACTCCATCCAATTCATGTGCCTTTGACTTAATTTATCTTGACTGTTCAAAAAGTTTAAAGAATGATTATCTGTGAAGACTATGAACTTATTTAGTAAGAGTTAGTTCCTCCATTTATTGAGGGATTGTACTATTGCATAGAATTCAAGGTCATATGAGGAATACTTCCTTTTGGCCTCATTGAGTTTCTCACTGAAAAATTCCACCGGTCTCCCTTCTTCACTCAAAACTGCACCTATGGCATACCTGCTTGCATCACATTCAATTGTGAACAACTTGTGAAAGTCAGGGAGTGTAAGAATAGGTTGTTGAGCCACCCTATTCTTCGAGTACTCAAAGATTTTATCTGCCTCATCAGTCCATTGAAACTTATTCCTCTTCTCACCCTTGATGGTATCAATGATTGGTGAAAAAATGTGACTAAAGTTCTTAATGAACTTCCTATAGAAACTAGCTAAGCCATGAAATCTCCTTACCTCTGCTACTGCTTTAGGAGTTGGCAAACTGAGTATGGCTTCTACCTTTGTGGGATCCATCTTCAAGGCACCTTCTTAAATTAGAAAACCAAGGTAAACAAGCTCCTTCTTCATAAACTCACACTTTTTGATATTTACCATTAGCTTCTCCTCATTCAATTTCCTCAAAAGCATATCCAAGTGTTGCAAGTGCTCCTCCTTTATTCTACTATATACAAGGATGTCATCCAAGTATACCACCACAAATTTTCCTATAAATTTCTTTAGAGCCTCATTCATCAACCTCATGAATGTGCTTGGGGCATTTGACAACCCAAATGGCATCACTAGCCACTCATATAAACCCTCATTGGTCTTGAAGGTGGTCTTCCACTCATCTCCTTCCCTTATTTTGATATGATGGTATCCACTTTTTAAATCAATCTTTGAAAAGTAACATACACCTGCTAAACTATCCATTAAGTCTTTCATCTGAGGTATAGGAAACCTATATCTAATTGTAATATTATTTATTTCCCTTGAGTCAGTACAAAGCCTCCAATATCCATCGTTTTTAGGTACCAAAATAGTAGGCACAACACAAGGGCTCAAGCTCTCCCTTATTATCCCTTTGTCCAACAAGTCTTGAACCTAATTTTGGATCTCTTCATTTTTTTTAGGTGTCATCTTGTATATTGCTTTGTTTGGAAAACTTGCACCTAGTCTAAGGTCAATGTGATGACTCACATCCCTGATGGGTGGCAAAGAATTTGGTAGTTCTTTCACCACTATATCTTCATACTTGTCTAATAGGACCTATACCTCATTTGGTGTCTCTTTTCCATATGTTGTTGCTATATCTAGTATGGGCTTACAAACAACAGAATAACCAATGTCTTCCTCCTCTAGATCCTTTAAAAACTCTTTCTCCTTAACCACTAACACACTTGGTCCTTCATGAACTACACCATCTTCTTCTTGAATGGATGAAAGGGTATATGACTTCCCATCATTCTCTATCACATATATATTCTTCTCCCCATCATTTTTGGCCTTTCTATTGAACTTCCATGGCCTTCCTAGGAGAACATGACATACATTCATAGGGATGATGTCACAAAGTATCTTATCCTTTTAGGGACCAATGTTAAATTCTACCCAAGCCTGCTCATTTACTAAAACTTGTTGACCCTTATTGAGCCATGAAACTTTGTAGGGTGTTGGATGAGGGTTCCTTTTCATTTTCAATTTTTCTATCATCTCCAAAGACACAAGATTATCAGTAGAACCAAAATCTACCACTACCTTACATACCTTTCCTTGTGACTTGTAAATTATCCTAAAAAATGCGTTTCTTTGTGGGGGCTTCTTGGTGGTTGGCACCTTGATTAGTTTCCTTCTTAGCATCAAAATTTCTCCTACCTCTAGAGCAACATGTAGAGAAGGTGAGTTAACACTTTCATTGTCCTCCTCTTGCACTATTTGAGTCCTCCTTTCACCACCATGAGAACTAGAGGCTTGTTTGTCTAGGCATTTCCAAGTTGGGTGTCCAAATTGATTGCAACTATAACATCTACCTGAAAAGGTGTTGGATCCTCTTCCTTGTCCATTGAACCTTCCTCTACCACCAAATCTTGTTCCTCTAAAATTACCTCTGCTATTTGACTCTCCACTTTGCTCTTATTGGATGCTTGATTCACCTTGTGGCTTTTGTGACTGCCCCCTTGCACCAAAATTGCCTCTACCTTTAAATTTTTTCCCTCTTCCTCTTCCTTGCTGCTCTTGCTTTCTTTTAATCCTTTTCTCAGCTTTAGTTTCCAATTGGATACACTCCTCAACTATCCTAGGAGTTTTGAGACCAATCTCATCTTGTATGTTATATCTAAGGCCATTCAAGTATCTTGCCACTTTCTCCACCTCATCTTCAGTATGTCCTGCTCTTATGCTCAATTTATGAAATTCCTCATTATAGGCCATTACATCTAACTCCTTTTGCTTCAAATTTTGCAGCTTCCTAAATTTTTCTATTGCATTATCTACAAGCAAGAATTGTGTCTTCACTTTGGCTACCATCCGGTCCCATGAGCTTATCTTTAAATTTCCTTTCTTGACTCTTTCATCTTGAATGTAGTTCCACCATGTCAGGGGAGGGCCCTTTAGCTTAGTCTTTGCAAATTTTAACTTCTTGTTGTATTCTATCTCCTCAAACTCAAAGAAGTTATCCAAACCATCTACCCAAGCCAAGACTTCTTCACTATCAAATTTGCAAAAATACATTGGCACTTCCACTTTCACTTTTGGAATGTTGTCACCCTTGACTTCCTTTAGCATCTTGACTATCCTCTTTTCTTCAGGGTCCAATTCTTCATCCACTTCTTGGACTCCTGTTGGAGGGTTCTTACTCTCACCCTCTTCTTCCTTATCACTTTGGTCACCACTGACCATTCCTCTCCTTTGATTCTTTTCCAGGGCTGCTATCCTTGCAAGGATTGCTTCTTGTGACTCCTTGTAGAGCCTTTCCTTCTGAAGTAACTGCTCCTTTAGTTCTTTTACCTCTTTGGCCATTAGATTACCCTTTGGAGGCATTATGCTTATGCTCACTCTCACTCACTTCCCACTTCTAATTAGAACCTTTGCTCTGATACCACCTGATGTAGAGAAGGGATGGATTGAGCTTTACCAAACACAACTCAAGACAATTCAAGCATTACTCAAGACCATATACCTCTGCAATGGTGATTTTCAATAATATGCTTGACTTTCCAACTAGGTCTCCTAAATGGTGTTTTTTGACATATCTTTTAGAGAAGGCCATCTCACCTTGAAATCTAGACCTTTTCAGATACCCATGAGGCTGAAATAAAATATATCTTCCTAGGGAGATAGGTTGTTTTGGAACAAAACACTCTAAACAGGTATGTTACACTTGAAACTAGACCAATTAGGCCACTTTTACCTAATAAAAAACTTTCCAAACATCGAAACACTTCATCAACATAAAAAACCAGTCACATAGGGTCGCAATCTCTAGGTTTAAGCATCAAAGCATACTTTCAATCTGTTGTCCCACTATTTCAAGATCCTACCTAGCCTAACACATGAGGATGTTAGGCTAGGGCTTTGCCAAAAATACCTCTGAGCTCCACATCCTGCTCCAAACACAAATGAAACATTAAAAAATCTCCTAGATCTACCATTCCACCAAATCTAACTAATTTACAATGATGGAATGGTCCTAAATCTACATCTTGTTCTCAAAACCCTTGAAATGGAGGGTTTGCAAGTGGTTTATAACTAAATGCTTCAAAAAAGCTTTATTCTTGATGAAAATGCACCACATTGGACTTAAATGGAAGTTAAGACACTATAGAAGACTTACCCAATGGTCTTGGCTCATGACAATACAGTACGAGTCTGTACAGAATGAAAGAACACATAAAATTGCATAAAAAACACAGAAAACAAAGCCTCTTGACTATTTTTCTCCACCAAAGACTACAATACTCATGCCTCAAATTTTGTGAGGCTCAAAAAATCACATGCAAGTGCAAAACATCAGTTACAATTCAATAATTCATCAGTGACCGTTCAAATTCTACACACATGCAAAATTGCCAAGTTGCAAAAGCAGCTTTTGCAACTTTCACCAAACTTTACCCAACGCCTAACAACTAACCCTACATGACACTAACATGAAATAAAGGTCTTATTTCAACCTTATTACATTGATTTGATGATAATTTACACACAACATGCTAAATTAAACACCTAAAATGCATCACTAGAACTAACAAGCCCACGGTGCCCCTGCACCACCTTTCATGCCAAAACAAAGCACCTCAATGATCAGTATCATTTTCTTCGTGATATTGTAGATGATGGAAAGGTGAACCTAGAAATTATTGAAACTTTGGTGAATCTTTCTGTAGACATGGAAAATGTACAATTCGATCTGACACATTGGATCTTGATTTACTAACACCATTTCATCCTGAATCATCTCCTTCGCTAGTCATTTAATCGAATAATTTGTATTTGATTAAATTCATCACTCTTCATCTCTTAATTAAATAAATCAACTTTATCTAATTAAGTCATCATCTCCTGTTAATTAAATAAATCAATTTTATTTAATTATTTTTGTAATCCCTCTTTAATTAAATAATTCATCTTATTTAATTAAATCTCTAAAGTCCTCTTATTAAATTGAATAAATTAAAACATTATTTAATTTAATCTAACATATTCCTCCTTAGTTAAATAAATCAAAATCATTTATTTAATTAAACCCTTCCTCTCAATTTGATTTAAATCAATTCATAAATTTAAGTCTAAATTGTCACATCATCTAATTCTTCATTAAATTAATCAAAACCATGATTAAGTTAATCCCTCTCCTTAAAATCTTCTAGAGAATGCAAGTTGCACAATAAATCAATTACTTTGATTTATTAATTCATCTATTTTCCCTCACAAAGCATCAAAAGGGAATATTCCCTCATTTGAATTCAAAAATGCAAGTGGATGGGTACTTCCAACAAGGCATTGAAGGCCTCTTACATGTCCTTGTGCATTGAGCCAAGTGACATTAACTCCACTCTTCTCTCCCTCCAACTTTCAAATTCAAAATTCAAACTTGCACATTGACCAAAATGTGCTCATTCCTCCTCCAATCACATGTGGACAAGTGACACAATGCCATTGGATTATCTTTTATCCCACATTGCTTATTTTCACTCATTCTTCCAAGATTGAAATCTATAAATGAGAGACTCTTCCTCTCATTCAAACATCCACAATTTGAGTAAACTTACTATACTCAACTTCTTTCTCAAGCATATCTAGTTTCATCCAGTTCTTCACATTCTTGGCTAGATTATGCAGATTTTTATCATGAAGCTTGATTGAATCTTCATCAAGGTTATGCTCAAATCTCTTTGGAGATTTGACCATTTCTCTCATTTAATAAAACATTGCAATTAGGAATTGGGAAAGGGCCAATTGCAACATACCATTGGCACCAATTCCCCCATCTAATCAACATGCTATTTGCTTAATCAGGATTTACATAAGTTTTCATTTCTCATTGTGTTCTTCATTTTCCTAATATAAGTTTTAGATAGATGGATTTCATGGGAAATCTCTCATGCTTGTTTCAATGTATTTGATCTAACATATTAATCATGTTTGTTGTTCTTGTGCATTTGCAAGTTTAGGGGTTCACACTTTCATATGCACTGACAAAACTAGTAAGCATAGAAAATTTTAGATGGTGTTCTAATTCCATTGGCCTTGGAGCCCTGAGCAGATGATTTTGTATGGCTTTCGGCAAGTCTACGAAAAGTGCGAGAATTTTTGGATTAATATGTCTCAATCTTAGAGTCCTAATATTGATTTAATTGATGTATTATTGTATTTATTTATATTATTTGAATTCCTATGGTGTCATGTCAATAATTGGGACCCACCGGCTAGGTGGAATCCCCGTTGGAGGTGGCTAGATGACACATAATCATCCCAAGTGGATATAGGCATCCCACTTTGGAATATTTGAACTATGAAAAATTCTATGATGCATCATAAGGCATCTTGTTGTATGGAGAAAGTTGGCACCCAAGTTGGGTTATGACAAGTTGTAAGAGAATCGAGTATTCTTGGTCAATTATGACAGATTCTCTTACAGTTGTAAGTGTTGTTAGTTATGACAAATTCTATGATAGATATAAGATGTGTAAGGAATATATCATAGCCTATTTTAGCATATTTTAGGTATCCAATCTTGAAGAAATAATATTGCATTTAATGACACTTGTAAGGGGTGTAAGGGAATGGTGTACATGTGTCCAAATGCATGTTTATGGTGTGGTATATTGTGCCATGTGGATTTGGATGCCCCTCTCCTTCTAGATACTTCTTGAATCTTGTATCTTTCTATATATTGAGTGCCTTGCATTGTAGAATGCATAGTTTGTTTGTAGGTAACAAATTGTTTCCAGTATCACTCTAGAAAAATTGTTTGTTTTGAAGCACTTGTTGAAGAAATCTTTGTACTTAGGTTTGTATTGTAACTCTTGTTTGAATTAATACAACAGTGTTGTTCTTTTGGAGGGTGGGGTTTTTTACCAGAAAGGGTTTTCCCCATGTATATTGTGTTTAATTTCAAAGTTTCCCCTATATTTTAATAGGATCCTTTCATTGTGATGCAGGAGCATCGAGTGGTGTAAGGGCAATCTTGCATCACCCAAAATATTGTATTTTCATTTGTTTGTAGTTTCCTTAGTTGTCTTGGGGCCCATGGCGACTCATGTAGTCTTTGGGATAGTAATTAGAAGTTTGAAACAACCAAAAATAGTCACCTGCTATTTTTATTAAGTCGACCTTATTCGGGTCGTATGGACACGAAAATTGACCCCAAGGAGTGAAATTGGAAAATAATATTTTTCATGAAAGAATCATCTCGAAATCTTGTACCATTTAGAAGATATTAAATTTTCATCCTGGGGAATTTCTCTAATGAAGTTTAAAATTGAAAATTGAGGCCCTTCAGAGCCTTGGAACAGGGTGCAAAATCTCTAATCTTTTAAATTTTTCTAAAGATGGTTGTAGATCTCTTCACAAGCTTTCCAATGATATATTACAATTGAAAATCTGATAGTTGGATCAAAAGTTATGGCCCTGAGAAGCTGCCCCACTAAAAAGTTAATTTCATTAAAATATCTTCCTAGACAAGAAATCAAATGATGGGACTTTTGGCACCAAAACAAAAGAGAAAGTTACACTTTATAGAACATTCTAGGGTGGTTATAGGGTAAAATAAAAGGGTTATGTGGGGGTTGTAGAAGGTGGCTCCATTAGTGTAGATTGTGGCTCTGAATAATAGATTTTGTTTTTGGAGTTGATGTTTTTGTAATGAATCAAGCCCATGAGGCCGTAGCATGTAAGTTTTGAATCTATAATTTCATTTTCTGAGAATAAATGAAAGTGAGTTACTTTATGTCTTGCATCTTTTGTGTTGGTATCTGTTGTGTTTTATGTGGTTTTCGGGTAGTGTAGCCCTCATCACATTGTAGTAGTTCCCTTTATTTGTGGCAACATCAACCACACATAAGTACAACACCCATATGGGAAATATTAGCTAGCTACTTTGTAAATTTGACTAGAGCATCTCTCAAGACTTGAGAATCTATTTTTAATATAAGATCTCACAAATTATAGATGTAAATATTTCATTTCTTTAATTCTTTGTTGTAGCTCCTCCATTTACACTAAGCATTTCCCAACTTTCATACATGCAAGCTAGATCAAACTATAGTGGTTCTACAATTTATATATGTTTTAATTGATTTACATGTACTAAATATGAAGAAATAAATATTGATCTCTTAGGAATATACACACTTACGAGGTTTTAATTCCCTACTTTGGGAAGTTTGTATGGAAAGAATAACCCTGGTTCATTTAAGATACTCGGATTCTATGTGAAAACTTCCTACAAACAATATAAAAACAAAAGGATCATCTACTAATATGATCATTACATCATCATTCTAGATTGTATAGTATTATTAATTCTTTTCCTCAATATTTTTCAAAGTCATTGCCTCAATATCCTTATCAAGGTTTGGAACAAAGGATGAATTATCCATATCATGTGAAAACTCTCAAGCACAAAAATCAAGTTTTTATGTGAAGATTAGATTGAGATATTCATGCTAAGCCAAAATTGAATACCTAGAAATTAATACAGATTATGTATGTGGATATGGTTTAAATCTACACTCATGGTATTTGGTGGTGCTTGTTCAAATTTTAGCCCTTTGAACTATTTTGATCCTTTGAAGTCTCTAAAAATCTTATGTTTTACAATGGTTTCTTAAAAAAATATGTATTAGGGCTTTGGAAAAACCTAAACCTTCATTTAAACCCTAATTCCTAGTCAAGCCTTCACATGTTTCTTATATTTTGTCATTGACCATTGGTTTTAGTGTCCTGGCCTTTTAAGTTATGTTTCCAAGGCCTCCATCTCATTTGTTTACCAGACCCATCTACTCAAATATTGGTTGAGCCTGTTGTAATTATGTGTTTTTAAATATTGTTTGAACCCTTGTGATTTGTTGGGTCCCATTTTACATGTGGCGTCATTTTGAACACTCTCTTTAGTTTGCAAATGCTTTTCATTTTACTTTTCTTTTTCCATGAACTTGTGAAATGAACCTTTACTTCACATTATTTCTAACTTGTATGAGTCTCCAACCAATCAATTCATAAGATTTATTTTCTTGTGGTAACTTAGGTTATCTAGCAATGTCCTTTCGGTCATGTGTTACTGGCCCCCTCTCTTAATAGCTTAAATTTTTCATTTTTGCACATGTTCTTAAAAATATTTAAGTTTCCCAAAGAAAATCTTCTTGAATGGTCCCCACCTTCATATATTTTAAGCTAAGTTGTCACCATATCACATTAGCCTCAAGAGTTGTTTATGTTTTGTGCTAGCTTAAACCTTCACAGGATCCCATGTTTTGTGTCTCCCTGAACTCTCAAAATTGTGCCACATATCCCATGTTTGTTTGTTCTTATTTTTTGGTGGAGGAAAGCATTGTCAAGGAAGCATATAAAGTATTACTTTTATTTCTATGAGTCCCTAAAATATTTACACATGTTTTGGTGTTATACAAAAGAAAGTTTTTCCTTTTGTGGAAAGGATTTAAAATCTCTATGATCATCGTTGATCTTTAGAAAACCAATGGTCCACATTCAAAAATAGAGAAAAACTACTATTGGTCACTTGTTCAAGCATGTGAAGACATCGATGACAAATTTGATCTATATCTATCCAATTTATAATTGCATTTCCTTAATTACATTCATTTGTATCATTCAAGATGCAAATTGAAGACACCAGAGCAAAATTGTTACAAATTTTTGAGTGAAAGGGGGTTTTCATAGCATTTCTAGGGTTTACAACAAGAAAAAAATAGTGATTAAATTCAATCTATATTTTTGAATTATGATATAAAAGGGAAAATATTTTTGGTTTACTAGAGTTAGAAATTTAATTAGGGCTCTGGAAGATTAGAGATTATTATTTTTTTTAAAGAAATCTTCTTCGAAGTTTTAAAATTAAAAGAAAACCTAGTTGGTAAACACTAAATCCCTAGGAAGGTAACCATGATTAGAACATAAATAGCTATAAAATGAGGATTGTATGATGGCATTATGGATTAGTTGTTTGGGTCATCCAAGAGGCCTAGAATGGTACAAGGTTTAGGAATTCTGGAAAATAGAATTCTAGATAAGAATGAGAATTATAGGGACCCCATTATTTAAGTTCAAGGGTATGCCCTTTTTAAACATGATTTCAAAAAATACCTAGCTAACAAGCCTATTAGAAACATCTAGAGACTAGGGTTGGGGATATTGGTGGTGTTGAATGTGTTTGTTAATGCTGACCTAATCAGAGGAGTTTCACAAGCATATCACCTTGAGAAGAGGGAATTGTTCACCACACATGGGAAATTTTGTATGCATCTGACTAGAGATTACATTTTAAAAGTATTCAATTTAAACCCTAATGCTCAGTTTCCAATAGACTTGGGGGCATTAATAAGAGAATACAAAAGACATAGATACAATTACAAATTAAAATGGTTACCAAGTTTCATGCCCAAAGGACTAAGAATATAATTGATAATATTAACCAATGGAGAATTGGAACCATTTAGCTATGATATATTTGAAGAATATTTTATAAAAACATACTTTTCCCTTTGCTAAGTAAATGCTCAATTGCCAATAGACTTGGGGGCATTAATAAGATAATACCAAAGACATAGAGACAACTACAGAGTAAAATGGTTACCAAGTTTCATGCCCAAAGGACTAAGAATGTAATTGATAAGATTAACCAATGGAGAATTGGAACAATTTAGCTATGATATATTTGAAGACTATTTTATAAAAACATACTTTTCCCTTTGCCAAGTATTGGGGTATATTGCAAGCCCCATATTCTAATGAATTTGATGGTGTTATTTGTTGATATCTAGAGAAGGGATGTAAATAAGCCTTATGATTATGCATGCTATATTGTAGATGAGATTTGAATATCTTTGAGCTCTATTAAGGTAGATAGTAATATGGCTCACTTTAAATGATACGCTCTGCTATGCCATATTACCTTGTTCAATGGGATAGACATTTGGTCCTACCATATACAGATTAGAGCCTGGGATGAATAAAAAATATTATTACTAATGTAGGAATGGTCCTACATATGGGATAAAGCCTATACAAGTCCAATTATCTAGTCATTGCAGGATATTTTATTAGAGAGGTTCTCAAAAATCTTGGGAAACCTATGGACTAGAGTCTTTCAAAAGAAGTGAAGATTTTTTAAGCCTAAGGATTTGTCCTCAAAGGTAGGAATCAAGCAAAACTAGGTTGATTGGTTTTTCTATTCATATGCAACTATAATAAGGGTATTTATGGCTCCCTAATTGCACCACATGTGCTCCCCAAAACTATTTTGGATAGAATTGCCTTTTTTGAAATGTAGTGTAGAAAATTGTACACCTTTACATTTCCACACTATGTTTGGGTCCCTTAATTAATTGGACTTAATTAAGCCTCTAATTGACCTATATATGCATTTAAAGGCCTAATTAATCCCTTTTCTAAAAGGGCGACCTGTATTAAACAATTGCAAACATTAATTAAATTGACTTGGAAAGTGAGTGTCTTGGATTTAAGTCTTAGGACCCATTCACACAAGAGAAAATGGGTCCCTCTTAAGTTGAGGATCTCAGATTTTAATATGTTTTTGGAAGCATTTTTATGATTTAAATTCAATTTTCAATTGTTGTTCTTCAATTCTTAATTATCAAGAAATTAGAAAATTACCTATAAATACAAGGTCTTTTTATCAATTCAAGTATAAGAAAGATTAGCCAAAATTTCATATGAGAAAAAATTATTGTCAAGAGAATTCAAGATCATATTTATCAGTCTTCTACATCAACATTCAAGATCTCAAGCATCATGTCAAAGTTATATTCATATATGCATGTTTTTGGAGCTAACATTGTTATGTAGGTTTCAAGCTTTCAAGCATCAAGATCAACATCCAATCAAGCCATTTCATGCAAGATCAAGACCTTGGAGAGATGTGTTAGACTTTAGTCCTCTAAGGATCTCCATTTAAGGGTTTGGTGAGTTGCAACTTACCATTGTTCATTCATCATTCCTTCCATTTATGTTTCATTTCATTTCAAGGTTTATTGACCAAAATAGGGTTTGACCAAGGTACACCCTCATTCACCAAAAACAAAAAAACATTTCCCCCTCTTGTATGTGCGGATTTGCAGGTGAAGAAAGATTAAAATTGGATCAAAATTGCAATTTTGCAAAGTTGTCAAAGTTGTCAAGCCACAAAATCTTGTAAAATTTAATTCTAACTTTCCAACAATGAGATCTAGAGGAATTAGGAGTGTTGATCCAAGAGCAGAGGACTCTGAAATTAGATTTTGGATCCCTATAGCAAGACCCATTCTCCCTAGGGTGAATCTGTCCCAAGAGGACACTCAACAACATCTTTTGGTGATTGGTACACATCAACTTACCCTTCTCAGATCTTCCATAAGTTTGTTGTTTTAAATTATTTTATTCTTTAAATTGATGATCCAAGTTTCACATTGCATAATTGAGTCCATTCACTATTTTTAGTTTTTCTTCCTAAAGTGTTGTTCAGGCAGATTTTACCCTATCTTGTCATAAGGAAATTTACAAGATCTCCAATAGGCTTGACTCACCTAGGGTTGAAATTAAATCCTACCTTTAGGGATCTCATTTCCTAATGAAATAAGGAAGATAGGTGCATCACATATTCAATCATTCTATTTCAATATATAGAAAACCCCCTAACCTATTTTTCATAATTTCATTTTGGTGAACCTACCATTGTACATCTTAATTTCTAAAATTGGATTTCATTCAAACCTTAGATCTAAGATTTAAAATAGTTTTCATTTCATTTCATTAGTTTTAATTTCATTTAGGGTTGTTAAAATTGCATTAATTTTCATCTCATTTAAGATTTTAAATTTGTATTTTGTATTGTTTAAAATCTGAAAAGTAAAAAATAAAAAATGCAACTTACATTGATTTTGCATAGTACTTGCATATTAGTGTATTTCTAGTCATTTACATTCACAAATTTGATCAAACTTGTATTTCAAAAAGTGTCACTTTGTTCATAATTTTTCACTAATTTCAATTGCATTAGGATACCTAAATCTGGAAAATTTTATCACTAAAACCATAGTCTGCAATCTGAAACTGGGAATTCAAACAAACATTAACTCAGAAATTCAAACTTTCATTTTTCAAAACCCTGGCCTGAGACACATTCGTCCTAGGGTGAATCAGTTCATGTGCAAGTATTGTTTCAAATTTCTAGGCATTAATTTGTCTCTATTTGCATTGTTTTCTTCTTCTGTTAATTTTGTGTTTCAGTTTCAGAAATCAAGAAATTAAATGTACTTTCTTGCATTAAGTTCCATTGGTCAAATTGAGTACAATGTTTGAAATCAAAATTGGCATTAAAAGACATCATTTTCAGGTTTTTACATAGCATAATTAGTAGATTATCTTGTTTCAAATCTGAAAATTTCAAACTCTTCTTACATACTTGCATTGCACTTCATACTTTCGTGTGTTTATTGCATTTATATAGCGCCTATTTTCCATTTTGGGTGCACTTAGGTTTGGTGAGACTTGTATGAGATTCACAACTTGGTGTCATATTTCTAATACTTTAGTGAGACTTAGTTCGAGACTCATTCCATCCAGTGCTACTACATCCGTCATGGATCTTAAGTTTTCCAACTCTTTCACTCATAGTGTTGATACTAGTCAACCCATTATGGATTATAGCTTTGATACCACATTTCCCATGACCATCTTACCCACAACCAATATTACTGATGTTGACATAATGGTTTCTAATTTCACTCAAGAAAACCTAAAACAAATGGATGAAGCCTTAGAAAAGTTGCAAAAATTAATGAGTACTGAATACATTGTTGTTATTGCAATTTCTATCATAGCTAACATGAGGAAAATGCTTGCTAATGAACAAGGAATATAAATTTTAAGAAGCCTAGATTATATCATTAATAATCACATGCATGGTAATAAGGATGATTCTATTGTTAACTTCATTGATGTTCAACCTTGTAAGGGCCAAACCAAAATGTCTCTTGACATTGCTTTCTCACAAAATGACATAATCAAACATGCACCATGGTCCTCTTTACATCGTCAAAATAATCAATGACAATCCTACTAATGGGATATTAATTGATCTTGTGTGTGTAGATAATGTGATCACCGAGGAATTCTTATTTGTGCATGAACTTTATCAAGATTCTTATGAAAAACCAAAATCATGGATCAAAACACATAATGGTTTTGCTTGCCCTACAATAGGTTCAATCACTCTTCCTTGAAAGGTTGGACCAAAAAAATTGAATGTATCATTCTCCATCATTCTATCATCGGACCAATTCCATGTGAATCTTTTTTACCCATGACTACACTCCAAGGATGTTGTCCCATCAGTAGTGCATAAATTCTTAAAGTTTCCATTTGGCAATGACATCTTTAGTATGCATCATAGTGGCTTTAATCCTATGTCTTCCCATGGGATTTTCTCATTGGATTTATTTTGGCCCCAACCTAGGGAACCTCTTAAGCTTCGTGAGGACTTATTTTTCAAATCTTATCAAAATTTCATGGCAAATCACATAGAAAACTTATCCCTTAGTAACATGCCTCAACCCATGATTGAGTCTCCTATCATTGATGAAACCATGATTGAACCAAAAGCCCTTCCAAGTAACCAAGACCAACCCATGACAAATCCTTCACCTATTTCCTATAAACTACCAAGAGATAACCATATGAGTCTTGTTGTGCCTCCTAATATCAAACAATTTTATAAAGCTAAAGAGAAAGTGGTAGAACAACCTTACATGGTTCCTTCCATTCCTCCCTTGTAGGAAGAAAAGAAACCAATGGTTGATAAACCTGCTCCTACACAATCACAACTTGAAAATCTTGCAAGAAGAAACAAAAATGTTAAAAGAGTGTAAACGTAGATGTTGTGCTATTCCTCATAAGTTAAAAGAAGAGAATAAAATATAAAATAAAGACCAAACACCAATTGAAACAAATCATGATGATTCTCCACCTTCGCCACAAAAAACACATGAAACATCTATGGACATTGTCATTAGGCCTCTTGTTGTGATTAACTTAGATAATGATGAAAAGATTACTAAGATTGATGAGGAAGTGCATAATGAGCTAAATTTATTATTTTCCTCCTCCATGAGCTTAAATGATAACTTTGATGATCCTCCTATCAAGAGTGACTCACTATGTGTTAAACATAGTGATGCTCCTAGTACATCAATTGTCGTTGTCCCTTTGGCTAGTTGTCCACCTTCTGTATATGATGAACAAGATTAGGATACAAATGACCTGCTATAGGTTGACTAGCATGTGTCATACTAGTCTTATCTTTATTTTTATTTTCATGTTCTTTATGATTGCATGTGTGTAATGTGATCCCCCATACAATTCTACTTGGCGTGTCTTTTTATGTTTTTGATCCCACTTTGGATGACCCTTGTCACTCAGTTGGTGCAAGGATACAAATGAAGTGAATATGTCATGACATTATTCTATTTGTATCTCCATTCTTCTATATGCCATAAACATTATCTTTTCCTTTGTCTTGTGTTTTCCTTTTGGGTATGACTCAAGGCATTGAGACATTTAGGTCTCTTCCATGTTGACCCAAAAGCTTCTCTATGTTTTCACTCTCTATGTGTCATTATTCCTTTATGCTCGTTGTTCCATGAGTCATTTGGGGAATGATGATGATTCCAAGCTTGATTATATCACTGTAGAAAATACAAACATTGACCCCAAATCTATGGATCCCTTATGTGTTATCTTAGGATTTCATATGGGGGATGTAGATACCAAAAATTGGTCTAGGCCTGCGAGTACACATTCAACATAATTTTCTATCCATGGTCATGATTAAATAATGTTTATTATTTAATTAACCTTTCTAACACATATTTCCTCTATTAATTAAATATCCCTTTTTAATTAATTCATTAATTCATAAATAACCTTTATTCAACTTGGTTAATTAAATAAATCATATTTATTTAATTATGTCCCTAACTAATTAATTCTTCCCCCTTTATCTATCAATTAAATAATTTATTATTTAATTACCCTTTTATCATACTTTTCCTTCTTAATTAAATATTTATTATTTAATTATTCATTTAACCCCCTTTATCTATAATTAAATATTTATTATTTAATTATTCAATTTATCCTTTTCAATAGTCAAATTAAATAAATTATCTTTATTTATTTAATTAAAGTCTCTTATTTTCGAATGTTGAAATAAATTAGCATTTAATTCATTTATTGAAATAAATTAGCATTTAATTCATTTATTTAATAGTTTATGTGACATTCTTCTATCAATCAGTTGACTAATCATTCACTCACCTTCTGACTCGAGATCTTTTTTTTTAGTTCTCCAGTTATCTCCGGATTCAACACTTGTTTATCTCTGCGAGAAGACTCTCTGTCACAACTAGTCGATTAACTAGTTCTAACTACTATTTTCATTCGAATGCATTATTCTTCGAGTTCTAACTTTGTCTTTTACATAAAAAGTCTATTTCTTCTATTTTTGAAGATTGGGATCTTGAACTCATGTTCTAACTCACATTCTATCTGAGACAGAACTCGCATTGCATGGCATTCATCAATCTCATATGTCGATCTCTCTTTCAATCTGAGTTGATCGTTCAAAAACCCAAAATCTATAAATTGGCCTGTCATTATCATTATTCCTCCTCCCGAAATCATACACTTTTGAGAAGAAACTTATCTTTGATATTTTTCTTAGACATTCGACGAAGTTATGCTTGCATTCAAACACAAAAATCTGAGGGCAAGAATACTGAAAAGGCAAATGGAGAAGAACAATCAAGATAATTCGAAGGGGTGAATGCATATTCGGTGAGAGCTTTCCATTAATTTGTTTAGTTTATTATGTTTACTTATTCATTCTTTATTGTTTGATTTTAGATTATTATTTAGATTAGGATTGACATCATTTATTCTAGTTGCAGATTATCTTATTCATCGTAGATCTTTTAATCTATGTTACAAGGGGCAATCTCCTTTTCATCATGTAGCTCTATTTTGGAAACATATGTTTACATAGGGCTTTCTGAATAAAGCACTCATGCATTGGCATTTATTGTGTTCTACTTTAAAGTAATTGCTCAAAACATGGTGTTTAGAAATTTCTTTAAATTGGGGGCATACGTGTCCCCATTCATTGTTTTCTTCAAAGTGTAGTCTTCTTACTTCATATTATGTGTCTTCATGGTGGTGACATTGGGTTTGATGTTCCTCAAGAGCGTGACCTTTCTTGGCATATGACATTCCTCTTAGTGGTAATACTATGGCTTGTGTTCCCTAAGTTGTGAATCTTTTATCCTTGACTAGTCTTCTCTTGGTGACATTAAGCACGATTTTCCCTAAGGTGATAACTTTCATGAGCTAAGAAAAACCCCTTTGATTATTCTATCCTATTGTATTTAAAATGGCTACCAAACATAACACAACTTTCTTTCCAGCGGAGCCTTGTTTTTCAAGAGTGCCTAGGATAATGCATTTTGCTAGCCTTGCGACCATTTATGTGGCACCTTATCAAAGTTATCAAGAGGTATAAATTTTGGTATGGTTGATATATGGGAGCCTGTAGACTTGGAATGACTTTCCCATTAGCCACCTTTTTGGGGCTCACCTAGTGGACATCATATTTCACTAGTCCATGTGAGTATATTTTGTTTGCATAGTGGACAAAAAATTTCCACTTGTGAATGTTTTTTTTGAAAAACAACTAAGGCTTGATCCATACCTATTGAACAAATAGTCGAGGCTTGATCCACCCTTTTCTCTTTGCATCAATATTTGAATTGTATGCTTGTGTATCTTGTCTTGCTGATGTATATCATTCATATATGTGTGTTCATTTATGCTTATGTTGGTTTGCCATGGGATCTTGATCTTGGGGGCTTGGGCAACCTCCTTGGTCTTTTTCATCCTATCTCTCTAACATTTGTACACTTGAACCCCTCTTGATTCTTATTTGTCTACTTTAGTGTGAGTTTGAGTGTAGGGCTCATCCTCTCACTGAAGTGGTGGCTAAATGTAGTGTAGAAAAATGTACACCTTTACATTTTCACACTATGTTTGGGTCCCTTAATTAATTATATTTAATTAAGCCTCTAATTGACCCAATTATTCATTTAAAAGCCTAATTAATCTCATTTTCCCAAAGGCGAACCTATATTAAACAATTGCAAACATTAATTAAATTGCCTTGGAAATTGAGTTTCTTGGATTTAGGTCCTAAGACCCATTTTCCCAAGGGCAAATGGGTCCCCCTTAAGTTGAGGATCTCAATTTTTAATATTTTTTTGGTGGCATTTTTATGATTCAAATTCAAATTCAAATTGTTGACCTTTGATGTTTAATCATCAGGAAATTATAAAATTACCTATAAATACAAGGTATTTTTATCAATTCAAGTCTAAGAAAGATTATCCAAAATTTTATATGAGAAAAATTATTGTCAAGAGCATTCAAGAGTAGATCTATCAATCTTCTACATCAGCATTTAAGATCTCAAGCATCATGTCAAAGTTATTTGTAGCTGTATATATTTTTGGAGCTAACATTGCGATGTAGGTTTCAAGCATTCAAGCATCAATTCAAGCATCAATAATAACATCCAATCAAGCCATTTCATGCAATATCAAGACCTTGGAGATATGTGTTAGACTCCAGTCCTCTAAGGATCTCCATTCAAGGGTTTGGTGAGTTTCAACATAGCATTGTTCATTCATCATTCCTTCCATTTGTGTTTCATTTCATTTCAAAGTTTAATTACCAAAATAGGGTTTAACCAAGGAAAACCCCCATTCACCAAAAACAAACAATTTTCCCCCTCTTGTATTTCATATTTTAAGGTGAAGAAGGATTAAAATTGGATCAAAAGTGCAATTTTTCAAAGTACAAAGTTGTCATCAAATTTTTCAAGCCACAAAATCTTACTTGAAAAATTTAATTCCGACTTTCTAAAAATGAGATCTGGAGGAATTAGGAGTGTCGATCCAGGAGCAGAGGACTATGAAATCAGATTTTGGATCCCTGCAGCAAGAACCATTCATCCTAGGGTGAATTTATCCCAGGAGGACGCTCAACAATAGCTTTTGGTGACTGGTACACAACAACTTACCCTTCCCGGATCTATCAAAATTTTGTTGTTTCTGATTGTTTTATGCTTTAAATTGATTATCCAAGTTTCGCATTGAATAATTGAGTTCATTTAGTATTTTTTGTTTTTCTCGTCATAAGGAAATTTACAAGATCTCCAAAAGGATTGACTCATCTAGGGTCAAAAGTCAATCCTACCTTTGGGGATTTCATTTCCTGATGAAATAAGGAAGATAGATGCATAAAATATTTAATCACTCCATTCCAATATATAAAAAATCCCCTCCTATTTTTCTTCATTTCAGGAAATTATATGGAAATTGAATGAGTTTGACAAAACTCATTTTAGGAATTATAAAAAAACATGCTATCCTACCTCCTACAATTGAATTTTCAGATTTTTAGGTCACAACAAGGGAAGGATTGGAGTTATTATTTAAAAAATTGATCCTATATAGAATGAGAGTGGATAGGGTTAGAAGGTGTGACCCAAAGCATTTCATCCATAATAATAGAACTATTTTCAAATTGACAACGTTTTTGCATGAGCCTGACAATGTTGAAGACTTGATCAAAAATTTATCTACAGAAAAAGAGGCCACAAAAAGAAGAGCACTATCGGTAAAAATTCAGATTGATGAAGAAAAGAGAAAGAAGGAAAATCCTTCTTTCAAGGGATCATATTCAAAGGTTGAATATCTTATCATTAGGATCATATGATAATATTAGATAATACCAACAATTTTCTTACCAATGTGTATGTGCCCTTAGCAAGCCCTTCTACTTCTCAAGGGGATATACCACAAATCCCACGACATATCACTCCATTGCAAAACAAAGCTCATGGGGTGAAAACCCTTGTGGATTACCCCATCATTGAGGAGGATTTACTTGAGGAAAAAAAGGTAAGACAAATTGTGAATCCACCCTCAAGAGTTTTAGTAGAAAGGCCATCAAATAAAAGGATTCTTATAAATTTTGAAACTAGAGGACAAGTAGTAGATGATGTGAGGGCTCAATATTGTTCATAATTTATGCAAGATGAATAATTCATCACCACTAAGGAGTTAAAGGAATTTTTCTTCAAAAGTTAAGGATAAGAATTACAACAAAATATGTAGGGAAAAAGCTCATAGAGGAGAAGAAAAAGGATATTATTGTAGAGTTTTGGGAAGAGGTAAATGCAAAAATGGAGTCCATGACAGCTGAAAGGGGTGGAGAGTTGGTAAGGAATGTTGGATGTTTACTCTTGCCAGAGTGGGATATATCATCTGTAATAGTATTTGGCACTATCAGGAGACAAGGAGGGAATGAACATATGTTGCAATTAGAAGAGAAAGTTGATGCTCTATATCTTGGGTCTAGATTTAACTCAAGGCATGAGACCTTGGAAATAAGGCCTAGGTGATCAATGATCTAAGTGAACTCACTGGAAACTTAATAGTCAAGATATTAGGGGATACAAGTTTCATTCAATAAACTTCCCTTATAGTTAACACAACTTTATTTACTAAAGAGTCAGTGAAAAATTTGCAAGAAAACTTGGATAAGGCCAATTCCATAAATTTAAGGTTGCAAGAACAATTGAATATGGTCATAGGATTAATACCTCTTTTGAAGAAAAGGGATGACAGGAAAAGGAGACTTTGACCCTTGAGATTAGAAATTTGAGAGAAAATCTCAAGTAGAGCAAAGAGGGGGAAAGAATGGCTAAAGAAGGAGCAACCAATAAAATATCAGACTTGATTGACAATATTTTGGGCCACAAGTTGTCAAAAATTTTGAGTCATGTTGACAAGGTTTGGGACAACTACAAAATTCTAAAAGATGCATTCACCAACCATGCTAAAACAATAGTAAGATTAAAGTGCTTTCAAGTCATTTGGGCCCCAAGAGATGCATTATTGAAGATTATTACAAAGCACTCCAATTTTGATCATGACTTGGTTATGATATTTTATCTAAATTTGATACTTTAGATAATATCATCTACCATCAAAATAAATTTTAGGCACTTATAAGGAGAGAGCTTGATGTTTTTGAAGGTTTTGAGGAGTTTCAGATGTCTCCCATATTGGACAAAGAGGAAGAGATAAAATACTACAAAGAATGGAGAGCCAATTTTGCTAACATCCTCTCTCCTATCTATGTAAAAATAAATAAAGATGGTGAATTTAATGTGGAGCATATAAACCTCAGTATGGACATTCTCTCCAAGCTTGACTATAGTATGGTTGGTTTCTCTGACATGGTACAAGTATTAACATGTGACATGGTACAAGTATTAACATGTGATGATCAAATAGATAACATAGTTAGAGCTAATCAATTACTCCCACTCAAGAGTGACATGTCATCAAGGTAGGATGAAAATAAAGAGAAGGGTAGTGCAGAGACTTGAGTTTCTTTTCAATCGGTCATCACCAATCAACATAAATGCAAGATCAAAAAGTTAGAGTAATAATATCATATTTACCTTTTCGACTTCATGAAGCAATTTTGATCAAATAAAATCCATCCATAAATATAAATTCTCTTATAGATCTTCAACAAGTTTTGTAGCAGTTCCTTCCTCAAGTTTTAAATGTATATTATCTTATATGAAGGTGGCATTGCTCCTTTTTTACTTTTGTATTATAGTCAGTGGAATAAGGCTCTTTTCTTGTTGCTCCCTTACTTCTATAAACAATAATTTTGATCCTTATTCTAGCATTTGATTCCTCTAGTTTTGAGCAAGTCTCTGTGTAGAACTAGTCTTATACAATTAGGTCTTTTAAAGTTTTAGAAAGAGAATGTTGTGAATTTTCTCTGTAATAGCAAAAAATAATTTAATTTTGTTGTTTATATGAATACAAGTCACCTTTTTGATGTCTCCATACTATGAAATAATATCTTTTAATTCTTAATAATCAAAGATCATCAAGTTTCTATTTGCATATTTATTGCAATGGATGTTTGAAATGTTGTCTTCTATTCAAGTAATAGATTAAAATTTCTTTTAATTAAACCATTGAAGAAATTTTGTTTGTGATAAGGATCCTAAAGTATATTAGCAGTGTTGTTCATTTATTGGTTAATTGTAAGGAAATAATATTGTGAAAGACCATTGAATTAGTTTTAAGCTTGTTATCAAGAAAATTGTTTCATTCTTGACTTTGTAATGGATAAGACATAGATCATATTAATTTATAGAATTGAAACCTAGGAAGAATCAACAACAAATTTTCCAATATATATATTACTTTATTTTCTTTGTTTATGCTCATTTCACACCATTGAACTACATAGCTATAAAGGGTTTTGAAGCAGATTTAGCTAGTTAGGTTCATCCTCCAAATTGTTAGTGTGAAAATTGTAATTTTTTTTACATCATTGAGTATATTTTTGTAACTTGAGAGTGTTGTTATGTAAAGGGAAACCCACCTTGGTTTTGCAAAGCCTAAAGTGTAGAGGAGAATAATTATAAAATCTATCTCATGTTCAGTGGCCGCTGATCTAGGGTTCTTAAGTATGGGATTTGACTAATTCTTAGAGAAACCTGGGCAATTAGTTGGAAACACCAACAGATTGACAACTCTACTGGGGAAAGTCAAAATTGAGTTTATAATATACATCCTATCTATTTTTTACTTGTGAAAGTTTATTTACTCATTACGTTGAGTGGTCTAAATTTGGGAAAATTGAGTCAAGAAATCTATTTTAAGTCATCTTTTGAGAGAAATATCTAAAGAAGTCTTATCAAAGTTTTGAAATTCATTCAAAATATTTTTGAAATATTATATCCCCATTTATTTTTGTGGTGACTCTAATATCTCCAAGCCGATTGAACAGTTGTTTCAAAAAATCCTCTCAAAATGGAAGGAAGAGTGTCCTTATTCAAAGATGATCCTACAAAGAAATTTGAGATTGAGCTACAAAATAAAAGGAAAACATGGAAAGCTAAGGATATTGGTAAATCAAACCCTACCTTTGGAAATCACTTTTTTTATGCAATTAGTGATGAGAGTTCTACTAGTTCACCAGTTAGATATGTAAGTCATGGAGTTCCAAAGCTAACTATGAAAAATTTGAAAAAGAAAGAACTCTGGTTGATACCAAAGCAACAAGCTTATCAAGAAAATTTTGAAAGAGAAATTGAACAAAACTAAAGGTAATATGATCTTAGGAATGGTTTCATAAATCAAACCGTTGATCTTAATATTCCTATAGTAAATTATGTATTAGAAAATGTTTATGCTAGTCCTGCAGTCCAAGAACAAACCCATTTTTCTTATGAGAATCCTTCTATAGCTGGTATGGCTCAATTTACAACCACTAACTCCTCAAGTTATCCCATAAACCTTAAATTCTATAAATATGCTTCAAACTAAAGACATCCAATAGTAAATTTGGTCAGAACTACAACCTATTATAATACAAATCAAGTACATAGGTAAATATGTCAAACTAAAACATATAAAATATTGGTCCAATAAAATGATATAATGTGAAAGTGTATCCATTAATATAACTATGAATATATTGGACTATGTGTGGGGAATGAATTTTGAACTCACATATTGAATGAACACTATCCTCCCCATCCATCAATTTGTCTTGAAATATACAAATAGATAATTTAATAGCTAGAAAATATAGAAACAATTATAATTATTACATTCTTAGATTATTTCTATATTTGTACAAGTAGAAATTCAACCATATAGCTACATGAAAAATTAGCAAACCACAAATATAGTGTAGGAACTCACTTAAAATTATGCATGTCAAATAGGGAGCCATAATTGTAGGAGGGAAGGGATAAGAAATAATGTCAACCAAGAGAGATTTGTATTCAATTTTCAAACTAGTCTCAAGCCTAGAAGAAGAGTGAAGAGCAATAGTTTGTCTATGCATGGTCCCCATTTTGGGAATGAGGTGAGTAATCAAAGAGAAATTAAAGAAGGTGGAATTAGTGGAATAGATCCATGGGTATGAAGTAAAAAGGTAGGGAAGGATATGTCTAAAGTAAAAGTAGGTATGACAGTGCTAAGAAACCATGGGATGGGTAAAGAGGTAGGTTTATCGGAGAACATAGGTTGGGAAGTAGGAATAAATACAAGAAATTAGAAGGTTGGTTAGGAATGTAATAGGATATGGAGTAAGAGGAATTTAAGTCAAAGTAGACAATTTCTAAAAGGGGTTATCCATGCATGTGCTAAAATTTGGTATGTAAACATAAATATAGAGAATATATTATCCATCCATGTGCTATATTTTAGAATATAAACATAAATATATGACTAGGAAGGAGGGGATGGTGGAGAGGTATGAGGATAATAGTAAAATTATATGGTCTACTAGATGAAGGAAGGGTGGAAAAACTGTCTAAAATTTGAGATATTGGAAGAATATCTAGTCTCATAAATTGAAAGATGAGCATGGTCCAAAATGCATCAAAAAGGAAGGATTATTACCATAATCACTTGGGTATATACTTATTATCTAGGGAGATTGATCTAATTCTAAGGTGGATCAATGGGAAAATCTACAAATTAGTTTGTAACATACCAAATTTGTATAATTTAGAAAGAAAGCCCTAAGCTATCAATGGAAGTTCACATTCATTAAGATTTGAAGACTTTGAAAGTGAAATTTATTTTATAGGATAAGGTATGTACAATGACACATAAATAATAGAGTTGTTGGTACATTATTTATTTTTATATCTTATATAGTGTAGGTATTTATACAAGTGAGCTATCAACTAGGCCTTAAATAGTATTCTAGAACAAATTTCACATGTGTATGGTGTAATTTTTATATGGATAATATGGAAATAGGTGTTGAATACATTTGGTTCTATTTGTATTATGTGTATGCTATTTATGGTGTGAAAATATTTATTGTAAATATTTTCATGTCTTAGTTTCATTTGGTGCCAAAATAGTTAAAAATTAAGCAAAGATATGTGCATCCATGTATATGGTCATGTTATTTAGGTGAGTAATATTAAGTGATATTGTGTAAGAACTATACATAAATGTTTGATGATATAATTAAGTGAATTTTCTCTAGTGTTTAATGGTACACTTTGAGTGGAGATAAGCATGCATGTGATACTATTAAATAGAATATAGGCTACAAAATTATATGTAATAAAGGTTATGTATGATCTATCCTCAAAAAAATTCACCATTGTGTTAGGGTAGAGTTAATGAAACTACATGTAATTACTAAAAATTATACCACTTATCCTAATCCACATATTTTCTAGTCTTGACTATTCAAAAGATTGAATGGATGCAAACACAAATATGGTCCATTTTGTGTAAAAAAAATTATATACCAATATTTAACATAGGTAGCATGTAAATATATAAGATTTGACATATTTTCTAGTCTTTACTATTCAAAATATTGAATGGATGTCAACACAAATATGGTCGATTTTGTGTAAATGTTTTATATACCAAGATTTGAAAAAATTAGCCTAAATATTTGACTATTCAAAAGATTGAATGGATGCCAACATAAATATGGTCCATTTTGTGTGATGTGTTGTAGCTAAAACTAGATGTAGGCTTAAGTAATGTGATAAATTTAGAAGAAATGTTTTTTAAACAAATATACATAAAATGGTGTAAATAGCATAGGAATTTGGCTTGATCTTATGTTGAGGACCCTTAATTTTTTCTTTCTAAAGATGTAGATAAACATTATTGTCAACCCAAAAGGTGTGTGGCATGCAATGGGTATTATGGTAATCTTTGTAGTTATAATTTTTTTTAGAAGTATATATTATATTTTTTAATGAATATCTTGATTTTTTTGGATGAATTGAAGTTATTTATTAATTTCATATTCTCTTGCACACATATTTAATTTTTATGGCATATGGTATAAAATTTAAAGAGGTACTACTAATGGGAGCCCAAGACATTTAAAAACTGGATATGCTCCATAAAACATTGAAGAGCTCTATTGAAGGAATGTTGAATGTATGAAAACATTTTATCCCAAGTGCATGTTTTTGTCCTATTATATATGCAAGAGATGATCCAACATGAAATTGGCCACCTTCATTTAACCATTAAGAAAATATTGGGATAAGGAATTCAAACTACAATATGGAAATCTAAAATAAAGCCCACAAATATAAAATCAAGTATTGAAACACCATTAAATTTAGTGTTTATAATTATTGTTCGTGCCATTAAGATATTTAGGAATAAAAATTAGCAAGATAAAAAATCAGCTAACCCCATGAACATCACATTACATAATATTTACATGGAGAAATATTATAAGATAAAATTCCACAAATAGGAGAGGTCGAGTATGTATTATCTTATTAAACCAAGATTAAAAATAAAAACACTTACTTCACTCTTTTCTCTTCATTTCGACATATCACTGAAACACCATTAAATTTAGTGTTTATAATTATTGTTCATACCATTAAGATATTTAGGAATAAAAATTAGCAACATAAAAAATCAGCTGACCCCATGAACATCACATTACATAATATTTACATGGAGAAATATTATAAGATAAAATTCGACAAATAGGAGAGGCCGAGTATGTATTATCTTCTTAAACCAAGATTAAAAATTAAAAAATACTTTAATTAGATCCTAAATTTGGGCATGCATGTAGTTGACTCTTAAATTCCTTAAATTAAGAACATGGAAAGGAGGGAAAACATATCTTTTGGGATGTGAAAATGAGTTAATTTACACATTTTATGGGGAATTCCAAGGGTTCATTCCTAAATTTGGGCATGCATGTAGCTGATTCTTAAATTCCCTATATTAAGAACTTGGAAAGGAGGCAAAACATGTCTTTTGGGATGTGAAAATGAGTTAATTTACACATTTTATGGGGAATTCGAAGGGTTCATATATTTTGCTTCTACAAATTCCTTATATATTTATAAATTGGAGGTTTGGTATGGTTGTATGATATGCCAAATATTCCTTCCCAATGAAAAACATTCATAAAAATATTCAGGAAGGAATATTTGGCATATCATGCAACCATCGCAAGCCTCCAATTTATAAATATATAAGGCATTTGTAGAAACAAAAAATATGAACCCTTGGAATTCCCTATAGAATGTGTAAATTAACTCATTTTCACATCCCAAAAGACATGTTTTCCCTCCTTTCCAAGTTCTAAATTTAGGGAATTTAAGAGTCAACTACATGCATGCCCAAATTTAGGATCTAATTAATTTTATCAACAAGTAGCTATTTACTGCTACTAATTGACCATGTCATCCCTTATGAATTAATTTACAAAATATAGTTGGAATATTATATCAAATTATTTTCTACTAACACCTTAGGCACCCAATGACACCTTTGCAAGGATGTCAAAATAAATTAAATAGCATAGAATTTATAAGGTTTTTTTAGGTAAAAGGTTGAGCCTGTAGATTATATTATATATAAATAAAAATTACATATGAAATTCAGAGAGAACAAAATTTGGAAAATGTACAAAGGATTACAATTGTGGGGATTCAGAACATCTGGAGAAAACCAAGTACCTAAGAATACAAACATAGTGATTTCTACCTGAGAGCCACCCATTGCATACAAAATGGATACATATTATAGATTATAGTAGATTAATTCTAAAATTCTCCCTATTGAGATAATGCTTTGTAAATACACTCATAATAATAACCAAAAATGGGAAAACATCCCTTAGCTAACCATGTACCACCTAATTTTTTAGCATTCTCTCATGCTCCAACAAGATACTAACTACTACATATCCCAATTTACAACTATATAAGATACTCCAAATAACCATCTCTTTGTCTCACTACAAAAAATATACCAATGCAACAAGGTGACCAATAAATTCCAAACAAATAAAATTTACATCAAATAATTCATAAGATCTATAGACATGCAACATCTCAAAGGAGAAAATATGACCAATGCTCCAATCTCAAAAAAAAAAAAAAATCCACAAAATTACATAGAGGAAATAGAGGTAACATATATATATCCAAGACTTAAACACTAGATAAATACTAGAACCATTTTTCTAAACAAACCCACACTAGAGTAACCATAGTTTTAGAAATCTAACAAGCAACCATTAAAAAATCACCAATCTAGAGGGAGGTGGGATATCATATGGTGGCCTTGTAGGGAGGTGGGATGGTTAGATGATGCCAGGTCTCCACAATGTGATGAAAAATTGTTACATAATTGAGAGGTATGTGTATATTATTGAGAGATACAAGCTAGATGAAGTATAGTGAAAATTTGACTCACAACAAGAGATACTAGTGTTTCCTCATGTATTAAAGGATGTGGGGATAGTAGACATATTTTGTTGATAGAAATAAAATAGATCAATTCTAGATAGAGATGTAGAGAGTAGACTGGGATGATTTCACACATGTGGTTGATGTCAGGGAGATGTTAATGTATAGACATTGGTGGAGGGAGCATGCCCCAATCAATTTTGAATTTCCATGGTGGAGCTTACTATAAGATTTTATTAGAGTATCCTTGAGGGAGGTGAGGATATATGATGGAGGATGAGAGCTTGTACAAGGAAGGAGATAAAAAAAATTTATGGGGGTAGCAGCACAGTTGGAGGCTAGACAGGTGTGGAGGAGGAGTGGTTAGAGCACATAGTAGCAATAGTAGCAATAGTAGCAATAGTAATAGTATTATTTACTTGATATCTAGTTGGATCTCATCCATCTTAGATATAGGAGGTATGGATAGGTGTAGGGACAACTGTAGAGGCAACCATAAGGATCCTCATAGGTGTAGAAATAGTGGGATGAGTAGTAGGTATTAGAGGTGATACTATTTTTGTTGAGTGAGCATGATGCCTTGCTATAGAAGAGGGAAAATATCACAATGTGATAGGTACACTTTGTAGGCATATCAAAATAGCCTCTATGAGAGAGGGAAAAGGTGGTGGCAGAGAGAGATGAGCTACAAGCCTAGTTGCATAAAGAAAAAGTTGGTGAAAATAGAGAGATATGACAAGAGGGATTCTAGGACTATAGGGAGTGACTTAGGTATTGGGAGAGATCCAAATTGGGCCTTACAAGAGGTAGCTCATCATGGTGCTCATTATATGAGCAGTTAGTGCCAAGAGGGTAGACGACTCCCAATTTTGAAGAGCACTTGGGATCATGAGTCTTAGGATCAACAAGGATGGGACCATCAATATCTATGGGGATTCCATAGGGTTCACCACCACTACCATCACTAGGATAGTCCTAGGAGAGGGGCTAACCATAGCTAGCCAAGGATGACTACCTATTTGGCATATTTTTTACACACACTTGGGGCACATTTTAATATGTGTATATATGTTGATGCTCTATGGAGCTGATTTACATTATATTTTTTTATTTATATATGATAGTTGTACCATGAAATTAATTTTTTGTTATATATAGATGATGTAGTGGACATATTGGATGTATGATGTGTGATTCATTCTTATGATTATGATGTACATTATATGTGATTTATGGATGCATTTTTATGCTTATAGATACATTGTATTTATGATGGTATATTCTTATGATGTTTGATGTATGATGTATGTTTATGATGATAATGTGATGTACACATGATGTTACTAACATGCTTGTGATTATGGTTATGCCTAGGATGATGGTTATGATGATTCATATATGTATGGTCATGCTTAGGTGGATGGATTTGATAGATGCATGAATAGTTATTTGTTAGGTCAATATGAGATAGATTCTTAGACTAAAATATATGGATATGGAATAGGTTTATTATAATATGTATAATGGATATGTATATGTAAATGGATAAATATTATTAATGGAAATAAAATTAATATATGATAGTGATTATGGATGTAATTAAGGAAACACTAACATGCATAATATATACGCAAATGGAATGTCATGGTATAATTGTAGTAGAAGAATCACTTGATGGAAAATTACGAAGAAGAGGATATGGATGAATGAGAGTGGATGGATGAGAAAAAATTCACATGGATAATAAGGATTAATTTATGATGAAAATGTTTGGATATGATGGTGGGGATATGTAGTTATGCGGGATGGGTGAGGGAGGGGGTTTTGAATGAATTTATTAAACAAATATGTAGTGAGAACTTAATATGATATAGGATGTGATATTATTCGCTAGGTTATGAAGAACTAAGGTGGTGATGTATCCCATGGATAGGACTATCTCAACAAAAGAACTATTAATCCATTACCTTGCAAGGTATCATAAGGTCTTGGTAGTTATAGTGGGGGATAGCCACATATAGAAGGAATTCCCCAATATAACACAAGGTTGTGATGGGCCTTGGTGGGTACAACATGGAACAATCGTGCAAGCATGACATATAAAACTAAAGAACTTTCCCATAGTTTCTACCATTCAAAGCATGTCATGATATGAATAATCATGGTGATAATAAGGAGGTAAAATAAGAGGCATAAAATAAGACAAAAAATCTAAAAAATAACAGTTAATTGATATACACCATTATTCATTTTTCCAAGGAAAGTGAATGTAAAGATGTTTCCTGATGTGAGGAATGATACATCCTATGAATACGAAGGATGGATGAGGTAAACTAGTTTTTGGTGGTAAAAGTAAATAAAGTCTCATGTTATCAAGGTGATTGATGGATAATATATCAACATGGGTTCCTTGGGTGTTCTTGTGGGATTTGTAATTCTATTGATTACATTATGTCTATGAAATCAAAAATAGGATCATGGGGGTGAGAAGTATATGGTGGGGTTGGTGTTGTACCTTTTCATTTTAATCTGAAATAATTATGAATCAAAGGTCATGGAGGTAGTATGGTAATTTTGTATTGAATTGATTATCACATTAACAAATATACAAAAAATCCCTAGGAATGTTGTATATTTACTAACAAGAATTTGGAGGGTGGATTGGATTATATGTTGGGGTTAGAAAAATTTCAAATCAAATGTTATCACATCTAAAATGTGTGTGGCATGACTAGGTACCTAGAATGGTTGGGTAGGTTATGTGGTGTCATGGATTACACCATTTCATACAAAAAACTGTGATGAAATGAGTTGGGATCAGAATGGGATACTATGAATTCCATGCATGAAGCTCAAACTTGGGAAAGAGGAGGGTGTCCAAGTTATGAGAGGATCAACTCAGGAAGAGACACAAAAAATAAAAGGTTGTGAGAGAGTAAAAAATACTAAATTGAAGCTTATACTAAAAAAATAAACTAAATTTAAGTACCAATATAAGATTATATGATAATAGGTAAATGAAAAAAAAGGGAAAAGACACAACAAAGACAAGGTTGTGAGAGAGTAAAAAATATGCAAATAGATTACAGATATACAAAATGATATGGGTGAAAATATACTTGAAGTGAGATGAGGAAAACATTAAATTAGGGGAAAATAGTATGGGTTGACAAAAGATTGAAAAAAAATGATAAAACTAGCTTCTTAGGGGTTTTAAAAAAGAGAAGTGGAGAGGGAGAATAAAAAGACAATAAATTAAAAAATCTAATATATAAGTATATGGAACTAATGTAAAGGGGAAATAGTAGGGAATTCATAAATGGGTAATGGCTCAAAAGGAAGGATATGAAAAAGTACAGGGAATGACAAAAAAGACAACAAATGTAATCTAGACAAATAGAAATAATTGATGTAAAAAAGGAAAATAATAGGGATTTAACAAATAGGTAATGTATCCTAGAAGGAAAATTAAGGAAAAAACTAAGATATGACTATTTATGGATTAAAAAGAAGCAATAATATCGAAAAGGAAAATGAAAGTGAAGGTATAACATATGTGAAATATAAATAGAAAGAATTGATCAAAAATAATAATACTAAGGATTTGAGAAGTGGATAACGGAACCTAAAATTAAAATGTAAAAAAGGACAACATTTATGAAATATAAATGAAAAGAACTAATGTGAAAAAATTAAAATAATAGGGGTTTAACAAGTAGGTGATGGAATCTAAAATGAAAATGAAGGGAAAACTTAAGATAGGACCTACTGTGACTCAAAAGGAAGCAATGTGGGGATGGGGATGGAAAAGACAATAAAATTGAAATGAAAATGAAGGTAACTAGATAAGTACTAATAAGAGTAGGTGTTATGAAGGGTGTATACAAATTAGGAGCATGGAGGTGATTTGTGATATAACCCAAATATAAACTACTTTAAGCTAATGCAAAAATAATGAAACTAGTTATCAAAAATAAAGAGATCTCTTATAGACATTATTGTGATGCTCCAAAAAATGGTGTAGATCTTGATGCAAAGATTAACACATTTTAGAAATACAATAAGAAATAGCATAGCCTTGGTCATTTAGAAAAAATTTCCCAATAATTACTCTCAAAAAACTTAATATCTACTATGTAAAAATGAGGCAAAGAAATAATTTTCTATAGAAATTTTGGAGGGAATTTAGGGAGAGAAGTTAGATTTCTCTATGCAAACTCATTAAATATATGTCCTATCAAAATTAGAGATAAAAAAAGATTATTTTTTTTATGACAAATCAAGAGTAAATGGGGACATCTAAAGGTGGTTGTGGCTTAAGATAAGCTTTGTGTTACATAATTTAAAAGCCAAAAAAGGTGATTTTTTATTAGGCTTAGGAGATAGGATCTAATTAATTGATTTGGTTGCAATGGAAAAGAGTGGTTATAAGGAAGGGATATGGGAATTCAAAAGGAAAAAATTACTTAGGGTAAAGAAAATAAAAGAGGACAAGAATCAAATTAAAGGAAAATATATAGGAAATTGGTTTGAATGACAAGGGAGAACAAGGACAAGATATAGGAATATAACAAAAGGAGTCAAAAGTGCAAGCTAAAGTGTGTAAAACACATGGTAATTGTAGAGTATATAATTTCTAGTATTCTAATGCCTTACATTATTGTCATGTGATCTTAATCATGATTATTATCACATTTTTTTGGATACCATGTGTACTTACATGTTTATCGCATATTAAATTTCATGTATCATTTTTCCTCTCCTCCAAGTTCTTGCACATTGAAAGTGTGTATGTAATGTCACTAGCATTCATATCTTGATATTTCAAACAATACATAATGCTAGATAAAGATCATTGTCATGCATAGATAGATCTTGATTGTGCCTAGAGTGTCATGTTGCATTACTACCATTAAATTGGATATAACTTGTTTCAATACCACTTTTCATACAATTAGAATTTATAATCCTACTCTCTCTCTCATTTTCTTAGAAATAGTTGAATTAACTTGCAGTAATGCTCATTTCAACTTGCATGAAATAAGCTAATCATTGCATATTTTTCTCTATTTTTTATGCTTCTATAGAGTCTCAAACAAAGGAAACTAAAATATGAAGAATTTGAGATGGGTCTATTATTTTCCATGGGCCCTGTATCCTTTTATGTATGATTTTATTTTTCTTGTTGGATGAGAATATTCATATACTTTAAATTTATATATGCTCCTTCTAAATTCACAAGCACCTCAAAGTGTGGGGAAATTTAATGGTGAAATTTACATACCCATGTCAAATCCCATTTAGTTTTGGGCTCATTTTGATGGTGTATCTTAATATAATTGCATATAAAAAAGTAACACAATCTTTTGTTAAGTTTGGTTCATTGCCTAATACTTGCCTAGTCTCATTCCACATCCATTCACACTTATCCCCATATATTTAACTTTACCATCCCTAGCTACACACATTTCCTTATATTTACAAGTAGTAGCAAATTATTGCATCCATGCTCACACACATATCTATACATCTAATCCCCACTTGTAGATCTATAGCTCCATGTTCTAGGTTAATCATCTAGTGTTCAAGATCAATCCTAAGTCACTTAAAATTGACCAAGGAAAATTTTGAAAAAACTTAAAATTTAAATTGTTCACTCCTACCCTTTTCACACACTATTAAGAGACAACTGACTATATGTTTATATGACTTGTTGTCTCAATATTTAAAGATATTCAGTGTACCATTAGTTCATAGCATTAATTATCAAGGAGAAACCATTCTAGGATCATTTCAATTTGGAGCATTAAAAGGAACCCATCACATCAAAACTTGCATATATGACATTCACATGATTGAGAATATTGTTTACGAACATTGGCCTACGATAGTAAAATCAATCTGTCAAGGCTTGACCCTCACAATTCAGTAGCCTCCCCTAAGGATTTTTAAATATCAGTCTTTATGCATCTCCAAATATTAAAAACAATAAGGTGACACTAATTGAAAAGCCTGCATTTTATTAGGGCAATCTCATGTACTAAAGAGCAATCACATGCACCAAGTCATTCTTGCAATGATTGGGAATGATTGACCTTAAAGAGCTCAGATCCACCCTGCAAGTATTTTTAGAGACTATGTGCATCCTAAGACATCAACTAAACTATAAGCATTTTTTTTATACCAAGATAACTAAATTTTAAATGACACTAATATTGATTTTTCATTATTATTCCAAAAAGTAAACACCTTATCCTTTAAGATTTTAATTTATCTATTCTTGACTCATAATTAAATTATTTGTGAAATTATTGTTTGCATCTAGATTAATGTAAAAGGGTTTTATTCCCTTGCACTAAAATATATGGAGGGATCCACCCGAATAAAAGAAAGAGTTGCTGACCTGAAAATTATAAAACTCATTTGAGAACCTATGGAAGCTCGTGCTATTTTATAATGATTTAGTTCTAAATTTAAATCCAAGTTGGAATCTTGAGAAAATAATATTCTAGGATTAAAAGAATAATAAGGACTTAAAAATAATAAATTCAAATCTTCCCAAGATTCAGATTTTTAGGAAATGGCCGGAATTTAAATTGTCATGTCACATCTCGTGGAATCAAGATTTATTAAAATGGTATATTCGGAAAGTTTTGAATACTCACATCACATCAAGAAACAATTTAAATTTAAATTTTGAAATCAAACATTGCATAAGTCTATGAGATGTGAACGATTTAAGTTTTTATAATGGATTTGCACTTTATATAGTTTGTTAGTTTTATTTAAATATTATCTCGTTTAATGGTTATTTTATTTTTTATTTTAATTTTGTCTTTATCCGTTAATGTTTCAAAATATTTTAGTAAACAATTAAAAATATTATATAAATTATGTTGGTACATATTATTTGTATTAATTTTAAATTGACTATAATTTATTGTCTAGAAACAATTACTCTAGTATGTTATTGATTGTTTCAATTTGAATATATTTAAGTGTATTTTTTTGGATTGATCATTGTTCTAACATATCAAAGTTATCAAATGTTGTATTCAATTGGTATAGTTTATTATTTATTAACTTATGTATAATTATAATGGTGAGATTTGTATACCCATGCCATTGTCTATTTACTTTTGTGTTCATTTTAAGTAAATTTCTTAATATATGTACATGTTGATAATTGGTGCAATCTTGTGTGAAGTTGAGCTTATTCCTCGAGCTTTTATCTATCGATATGCATACATAGCCCTATTTATTTAGCCCTTAGCTTATCCTTATATGCACATACTTATGTACATTTGTCTCATTCACATATTTGAGGACACTTATCAATGCACCTATCTCCTTATAGCTATAAGCCACCCAGATCTAATTGATTATTCATCCACAATCATTCCTACAATAAAAAGGCCAACCTCATAGTCATGGACACAAACCTTTCCTTTCCAAAATTCAAAATTCAAATTTTGCTAACTACCTCCTTTATTTTCCTACCTTGGGCTATCCAAATACGCATTTTATAAAACTTGATTTTGTTTGCTAGTATTTACAAACATTTAATACATTTAATATAACCATCTAATGAACTCTCATTTTTTTAAGAATTTCAAACCATTAAAGGAGCAACTAATAGCAACACATTTTAATTTGGTGTTTTAAAAGCTTGAGTAACAAATATGTATGCATTCATTCTAGGGCCCTTACCTACTATAAATTTTATATGCATTTTTTAGGGTTGACTTAATATGAGAACTTGTCTTCTTGCTATAAAACAACCATTCTAAACTATTTTTAAATATTGTCAATCATCAAATATTAAAAATAATAGAAAATATATATATTATGAGAATAAAAGAGCATAGTTTAACATTGCAAGGGTCAAGTGGGTCAAGTTTGAACTCAAAGTGCAAATCCATGACCATGAACTTGATCCTTACTTATAAACTTGACATGTAACAAATCACATATTCAACACAAATTTTGAGGAATCAACTAATATAGAGATCATCTTTCTCTAAGTAGATATCAATCTAAGTCCATAATATTCATCATTGACATAGTTTCTTCTATCGTAGAGCTAAGCACTCCTATCTACCATATTTACTTTTTTAAATAGTTGTTTTAATTATTAGATATATAAATCCTTGATATCATTACTCAATCTAGTTTAATTTATGCTATTTGTATTCATCTTATTCAATTAGCCTAGGTTTAGACTATGAATTTTTTTTTCCTTTAAATATTGGCAAACCCATCCTATCTTACATCACTAGGTTTCTTTCTAAGGTTTATTATCATTATTTATATTTTTTAGCTTTATTAAGAATCTCTTTTTCCCATACTACCCACCCTTGGCTACCTCACTGGTGTTTTATATTAGATTTAATGTACCAATTCAATATTTCTATTTTTTAATCCAAAAGTGATTTACATTGTTCTATCATATATATCTTATATGCCCTCCTTACCAAGCTCAACTCTTATGACATAATTCATTATGATTATATGTATTGTGTAGCTTTTGGTTGTGACCTAACTACTACTTCATCCCTATATGCACTTAACACAACTAGGTATTTTGGCTCATGTGGTGATATACCTAGAGCATCGTGTTTTTTCTTGTATATAAGTGGATTCTCCTCCCTATTCCTCTCTTGATTTATTATCCCTTGAGAAGACTATTACTAAGCACTTGATATATACACATGTTTCACCTTCACTTACATATGATGATGTTGAATTGTTTTCCTTTCTTAATGATGCACTAGTTAATTTGGGATTACCCATCTATGATTATTGCCCTAGTGGTGATATTTATGATGATTATGTTTCTTCTATTACTAGTGATGTTCATATACATGATACATATTTTTCACCTTCACATGAGGTTGCTAGTCCTTTCCTATATTTTAGGTCATGGACTATTGATGAAAATTTTAATGATGAGAATAGTGATAGTTTTTTCCTCATGATGGCAATGATGACTCATTATCTCATGATAATTTGTTACCTCACACATATTCTAGCAGTATTTCCTTAGTGGATCACATGCATTTATCTATGTACCATGTGATGATATATAATTTTTAGTAGAAACCCACATGTGGACCCTCTCATGTTTTCCTCAAATATATATTTGAGCTATTTTTGAGCATATTCTTCTATATTTTTATTAAAAAATATATGATTTAGATATGCATAAGGACAAAGGATAACATAATGATAATATGCCACTATTTGATAACATATCTCACACTATTATGCATGATATCCCTATACATATGGATATGGGATATACATACATACATACATATATATATATATATATATATTGCATCTTATGATAACTACCTCATTAGCAAAATTGCTCATCTTAAAATTTATGTTGATGACTATAAGAATAAGCTTAAATAGAAAGATCTTATTAAATAAGGATTGAAAATCCCTTTGGCACATGGCATTTTGACTTATTCTAGACCAAGTGGACTTTTGGTACCTTATTTCATCAATTATGATGATCAATTTGATTCACTATGATATTTTTAATACTTCTAATCCATGTGCATCCCTTATTTTTATGAAAATAAATTTCTTGTTAAGATTTGCAAAACAAATTTGAGGTATCATGCACTTACATGGTTTGATGTAATACTAGACATGCTTATATCACTTTTATTGAGGATTTGGCTAGTGATTTCAAGAAACATTTTTAAATGCTCTATTATTGAGACTAATGTGTGCACTTTTGACCTCTATGAAATGCGAGAAAAAAGACATGATCAAATTATAGATTATATATTATTATTTTAAGAAAATTAGCTACTAACATGAATTATACTTTAGAAGAATATGATCATCAAGAAATATATGTGTATGGTTTACTCCTAGTTTATAATATTCTACATTTTCTTTCAGATTTGTGAACCTTCAAACAAACTAATGGCACCCTATTCTCTCCAAATCATATATGATAAATATCGAACATATTGATCAGTTTCACATATATAGAAAGTTCATCTATTTCAATCCTTAATCCTTGCATAATTTTGCATTCCTTACTATCCCTCTTCACATATCTCTAAAATAGATTTATAAAGCTAATATTATCACACCTCTCCTTATCATAACCCTAAATTTATTTATTTATCTTTTGTGTGACTATGGTTCTGATTCATTTTATAAATATAACCATGTAAATGGTCATGATATTGAAAATTACACAAGCCTTAGACACAATATACAACACTTAATTTATTACATGATAAACACTAAATATCTTAATGGTAGGGACACCAAATCCATGAATCCTCCCAACAAAAATCTATCAATATACACTAACCCATGCCTTCAAAATCAACAATCTGAAAACATAAAATATATTGTTAAGGAAGCTAAGAATGTGTTCTCTACTTATTATTATTCTCCTTCCTTCACTGACATTGTTAGTGCCCTCAAGACTTATCCTTATTCTACCTGAACCTCATCCATGTTGGGTTTTATTTCAATGACATCCCTAATAATGGATAACACATAAATCCCTATATTATGCTATTATTTACCATAAGATTTTTATTGGTGTAATATTTTTTATCACCTTAGATATGTGTTTATCTAAAGTGTGATATTGTACCTCTTTTATAAGTTTGCTAAGGATATTAAGAATAATTAATTTTCCTTATCTAAGTATCCAATAATGACATGTGTACACCTTGAGTTCAAGTACAAAAGTTCCACCACTACTTCATTAAGTATTAATTGATGGTAGTTAGGTGCCACATCTATTTATTCAAGGCCACCACTGCCATAGTTAGATTGAGTTATTTGATCCATCAATTGGCAGTTCAACTCTTGACATCATAGTTAGATAAAGTTAATTATTGCACTAATTGAAAATTGAACTCATGATCACTATATATTTCATAAGCTTAAATCATGCATGCTAGTGGCCTATTTATATTTATTTCATCTATACATTTGATGGTTGATTTAATTTGATTATTGATTTCCTCTACTCTAGAATAACTTATGTTTGTGTATATTGTATTTTGTTGTACTTGTAGATATTGTAATTATCTTCATATCTTTTTTAATTATATTTCCACAAAATATTGCATGATATCACAACTCTGTTGGTGTTTGGAGTTTATTCATGTTCATTAAGGAAAGAGGGTTTCATTTGGAGCTTTATGTTGAAAGCTTCACATAAATTATTCCTAGGTCAAATCATAACCCACCATTATTTCTAGAGAAATTGAGAAATAAAGGTTTTCCTTTTATTTTATCCAAATTAGAAACGTGAAAATTATTTTATTTTAGTTTTTCATTGCATGTATTTTTGGTGTCTTTTGTGAACAATATGGTTTCTAAGGCACCTTAGTATAAAATGGACCTCACCAAATGTTATACCTTTAAGGTATCAAAAAATATAAATTTATATAAAATTTGTCCAATTTAGATAAAATTGATGAGAAGGAAAAAACTAGTAGAAAAGGATGTTTGGCCTACTTGCATAGATTTCACATGCATCTATATATTTTTAAATTAAACACTACACATTTTTTTAATTTTGATTTTGAATTTTTTGAAATAAATAAAATAAAAAAGAATGTATATATTTTAAATGGAGATACCAAATACCTTACCACAACTACCATTTTAGGTATGTTGTAAGGGTTTTTAACCCCCACTATCATCCTACCACTCCATAACACTAGGAACCTAGATTTTCTAGTCACTACCTAAAACACCCCAACTCTATTCCATCACCACCAACCTAGAATGCCTAGTCACTACCTTAAAAAGAATCCAACTTTGTTACATCACTACCATCAATAGAACCACCTCCTCTACATCCTCATGGATGAAAACCACCTTCACATACTTACAATAGTTTCTCATTGTACAAATGATGGTTTTACATGCTAGAAAATAGTTTTTAGAATTTTACTAGTATTGAAATATTTTGGTCAAGAGGAATATTTTGGAAAATTCTAGAATATTCTTTACTAATGTCAATATGACATCATCCATTTTCTTCTCCCAAGTGCTTCCCCTCTCTAGTGAAGTTTTAATTTTAGTGTTAAACTTTAAATGTCTTGTTATTGCTCACACATGCTCATTCTTTTGATAACTCATTTTCCTCTAGGCTATTTTTTTATGAGTGTCTATGTTTTCTATAAATTTTAGGTTCTCACAAGTGATATGGAGTAGTTCTCCTTTTGGGAACTTACGAGGCTTTGTCTAGGTGAACTAATTTTTATTAAATTTTTGTTAGCTTATTTCTATGGGAACATGTTCAATTCTATGCGTCACTTTAGCTTTGCAAGTGCATATTTGAACTAAAGTGTAGCATAGTCAATTCATAGATTTTGAGACACTTATACGGACAAAGTATTTATTTAATATATTGGTGAATACATTATGGACATATTACATAATATATTCCATCATCAAACCTTGATTTATTTATTTATTTATTTTTGATCCATAAGAGTTGAGAATTTATATTGAAAGAAAATAATAGGTTACAATTAGCAGCACCTCATAGATAAATTTTGAAACGACATCACAGACTGGCCCTCCATTACCCACAAAGTCAAACCAGAGTTTGATAAACACTTAAAAACCAGGGCCTGACACCCAAAATACTACTTAAAATTGGACAAGCCACTATAATGGTGAAGATAAACTACTACATTCTAGCCCCACCCAACCAAAAAACCTATTTTGTTAATTGAAACCCCCGACTTACATGAATTTGTTTAAAACCACAAAATCTGCAAATTCCTCTTGCCAGTCCTCATGATCCACCTGCATCATCCCAAAATATTTCTTCAAGAAGATGATGGCCACTACCGCTATGGCTCTATGCCACATCAAACCCGTCCCCTACATGTCCAAAAGGAATGGGTAAATTTTGATGGTGTCCTCCTCCTGAACCCACTCCACATCACACGGTTGAGGGCACCCTCTACCAATTATTGCCACTCGCAGCACCTCATCTATGCCTTCAGTCAATTCCTTCTTGAAAAGTTTCATAACTAGCTGCTTGGCTTCGACCTTTGGAACCAGATTGTCTAGAAGGGAAGCAAGGAATCAGGATGAGATGTGGAGATTATCTATCCCATACTCCTTGGCTTCCATATGACCCAAACCTAGCACCATCTTTACCGCCACAATCACCAGAGGATCATATTTCAACAAAATTCTCTTTAGGCGTTGGTCTATTATTTTCCTGAATGAGCTTTTCCCTTCCGACTTGCCTAAGGAAATTGGTTTGTCTGCCCCGAAGTGAGCTATACCTGCAACAAAAACTTCCACCACGAACTTAGTGTATTTCGCCATTCCACACCACCTATCCACTGCACTTGTTGGTGGGGATGGACCAAGCTCCGTTCTCACACTTTCTCTTCTAAATACAATGCAAAAACTATCATTGCAAAACCAATGCTTATACAAGCTTGCCATAAATTAATGCACCTATTCTAAAAACACCGCCACCCTGTGTATTGTACTTTTCGCTTGAGGCGAAATGTCAATCCAGAGCGAAGAGCTTAAAATTCATGGAAAACCATCAAAGGAGAGTTGCTGCTAGCTTAGGGGATGTCAGACCTGTATGATCACCTTACAACTGAGCCCACGGTTTCCACCTGCACTGTCCCACAATCACCTGTCTCCACAATTCATTTTACCGCGTCCACCGTGGCATACAAGCCACCTCCCTCCACCTACTTGGAGGAGTGCCCGCCCTACCTCCCAATCAAACCTTGATTTAATTATCACATTTAAATTCATTTTTTTTTATAATTAATTTAATATTCAATTGTTTCTAGTCCCAACTAATATATCTTGGTCAATTGATTTATGTAGTTATTTTATTTATTCAATTAGCATAGATTATTTATGTGGACAATATATTTTTCTTTACAAAAAAAAAAAAAAGATTATTCAACATAATTAAATTTATATTAATCATTACCCTAACATACTAAGCTATATGATTCATTGATATTATTTATATAATGTCCTTTTTAATGAATATGGTTCTTTAAATTCATTAAACAAAGTGATTGGTGATGTTTACCTTTACCCACAATTGTAATGTTAATTTTTATCACATATAGAGTATTTAACAAAATTATGTTTATATTGATTGTTTCCCTAACATACCCAAGTTACTAGATATTATATTATACAACTCTTTCTTGAGATCCACATGCTAGTACGTGGCGATCTACTATGCTAGCAGTTGACACTAATTACAAAGTGTCATTTCTAATTAATATAGTTTGTTAAATTCATTACACAAACCAATCAATAGTATTTATGTTTTTTCTTAGTTAAATTATAAATTATTATTATATATAGAGGGCATCTATCACCACACCTCCTTTTTTCATACTTTTTAATTTTGTTATATTTTTAGTGAGCTAGATTTACAACCCACCCATCTCTTTTTTTCTCATCATGATGATGGATGATAAAAGTATAATCTAAGACATTGGCATTAACTAAACTCAAACACTTATTTTAAAAGTATCTCAATCATATATAGAGTATTTAACAAAATTACATTCATCAAGTGAATAACATGTTTAACCAGTTTAATTTTGTTATAATATTATTTTTATCAAGTAATTGAGAGGTTGATGCGACTCCCCTTAGTCATGAAACATAAATAAGGGGCTCAATTCTTAGGAACTCAATAAGTGTTCTTTCACTCTTAATTCCCTCAAGTTTTAATATCTAGGATTTAACTATCCAATGAGACCACACAAAAAAACATTTTCCAACCTAAAAGAATTTGTATTTGATAGCTCAAATATCAAAATATTGACATATTATCATTATACTATGCACCATGCACATTTTTGTTATAATATTTATAAACTTGTTATTCAAATTATTAATATTTATAAAAAAATATGTAATAAAATTATAATCACAAATAGTAACTATTTTAACAAATATAATTTCTTACAAAACATTTTATTAAATAATCAAAATAATATTTTTATATTACATTAAATTATATTATATATTTTTTAAAATTTAATTAATTAATTTTTAAGTATTTTTTTATATTATATGAATAATGGTTCACAAAAATATTTCTTATGGACATATATTTTGAATTAACGGAAGCATACGTATTTCTTGAAACTCATACATCTAAATGATCTCACTAAAAAGTCAGCTAAAAAATTAAATGCATTTAAGTAAAAATTATTCTCTCCCAATCATTAAATATCAAAGTGAACTTTAAAATATTTGAATTAAAGATGCGAACCTACATATATGACCAAGACAACACACACATATCCTATCTTAGGTTTATGTCTACGGGTATTGCTAAAAGAAGAAATTAAGATAACCTTTATCTATATCTCCAAAATAAAATTAGCCATTTATTATTTCATGTCTACTTGTCTATTGTGATTAATATATAATTTCTTAGATATAAGGGGAATTTGAAGATTTTGTTGAGTTTTTTTATAATTTATAATTTGTTGGTTAATTGGGTGACCATACTCATAATGTCAATGGGATTATGGGTCTTCAATAATTTAAAAATAGATTACATACTAACAAATATTCAACGTCAACCGATCTGATTTACAAAAATTACTATCAATTTATCATAATTATTTTTTGATATGAGGAGAATTGGAAGTTATATGTTTGAAGAATCAAGTGAACTCTTAAATAACTTCCTACTTATTCATAAATAAGTTCTCATCTTTTTTCAACTCTCATCCTAATGATGGATCACTGTGTGTGATTCGAAACGTTGATGGAAAAAACTCACACAATCAAATCTAGAAGTAGCAAGATTTAACTTTCTACTTATTCATATAACTTCTTACTTACTAGTTAATTGAGTAACCAGATAAACTATACCTACCATGACAATGGAACCACGAGCTCCTATGAAGTAATGTAGATTACATACTAACAAACACTCAACACCAACCAATCAAATCTAAGCTCCACAAACTATCCTCAATATATTATTTTTTGACATGAAATGAATCAAGGAAGTTCAACATTTGAAGAATCATATGAATTCTCTAATAACTTTCTACTTGCTAGTTAATGGTGCAACTAGATAAACCGTACCTATCTCATGTCAATGGAACCATAGACCATCATGAATTTAGACCTAGATTACATACTAACAAACACTCGCACCAACCAATCAATTTAGTCTCCAAAAAGTACTATCAATTTATTATTGTTTTTAGATATAGGGGAAATTGGAAGCTCAACATTCAAAGAATCACACGAGTTCCCATATAATTCCTACTTACTAGTTAGTTGGGCAACCAAATCTACCATGAATTCAAACCTAGATTACATACCAACAAACACTCAATGCCCACCAATCAATCTAACCTCTGAATACCACCATCAGATCATTATTTAATGTGAAGAGAATTGGAAGCTCAACATTTGAAAAATTAGACGAGTTCTTTTATAACTTCTTACTCACCAATCAATTCAACGACTAGATAAATCATACCTACCATATTAATAAAAACAATAACACTTCATAAATTTAAATACACATTACATACTAACAAACAATCAACACCAATCAAAAAATAAACCAAAAATTACTATTCTTCCTACCCATGACCATCAATTTTCCTGGCCATTGATAAACATGGTTAATAATAAATAATTTACTTTAGTTATATGAATGTAGAACTTGATAAGGACTTCCATTTTAAAATAAATATTAGTAAAGAATATACCATACGGCCATTTAATATTTTTTCAAAGGATGGCTGAGCGCTCATAACGCCGAAGGAATAGCCGTTTTTGGTTGCGAATATTCCCCCAATCGCATTAAGACAAGAAAGAAATTTGGGCCAAATTTAAAATAAATAAATATTGTGGTCATCAATGTTGTGGGTAAAGACAACGATAGTTAGGATATTGTGTCTCAAGGTCCTTGCTCGACAACTTGGGCCTCATATATTAAAATATTTATTAAAAACAATAATTTCATAAAATATTTTCCAAGATAATAGTTTTATAAAATATTCTCAAAGATAATAATTTTGCAGACTTTATTAAAAAAGTATGTTGAAGAAAAAGTAATGAACCAATGGGTGTCATGACGTAGAGAGTGGTAGTTGGGATTTGGCTAGCTACCATTAGAATTAGTGTGTGTGTCCTTGGGTTCTCTTTGCACCATGTGTCACCTAAGACCAAAAAATATCATTATCTAGTGTTTTCGTAACACTTTAGCCAAGCTTGGTGTTGAGAATGTGGGCTGTTTAACAACATGCATTGTTTGTCAATGATCAAATGATTTTGCTAGCTATTATGCACCTAGAAGTCTGGCATCCATCTTTCACACTTCCAGGCTACATGTGACTAGTAGACCATTAATAATAGCTTTAGTTATTGTGGGGGAAAAACCTCTTCTGCATGAGAATATTATCACTTTTTAAACTTTTGACCTTCCTCTTATTTCATATTCTAGTGCACCATCTTTATCTTTTTGTTCTTACCTTCATGTGACCTTGGATAATAGTATTTTATGCTCACCTTTGTGTTCTTAACTTTTATGCCACCATAGATTCTAATGTATCATGTTCTTGTTCTTTAGATAGGATAGCATTAGCTCACATCCTCCACCTTTGTCTATTTGTCTTTTATTCACATCTAAACCCTAATCTATTCCTTAATTGTTAATATCAAATATAATTTAAGTCTAATAAATAAAGTTAAATTGGAATATAAAAGTTTTATTATAATGACAAAAGAACTGTATAAACAATAATCATATAGACAAGCAACAATCTTTCACAATATGGAGCTTCGTAAACTAGATCTCTATTGTTGTAGTTGCACACATCTACTTTTGCACTTAGAGCTAATACGCATCTCAAGCAGTCTCTATACATCTTATAGAATCAACCCAAGAACTTGATGAAGATAAATCTTCAAATGTACCATAATTGCCAACTTGTCCTAAAATAACAATTTTTAGTATACGTAAAGGTGCATAAGATGATATTAAATATTGTATAGCTTGTTATTGAAAAAAATGTAGAGGATGTCATTGAGGGCATATGAGAGGTAATGAGGTCATATAGGACACTTACAAATGGAGTAGATACTACCACATGACCATATAGATGACATTGCACTAGATGGGATACCACCACCTATATGTAATAACCCAACTATTATACCCAAAAATATAATTAATTTGTTTTTGTTATTATTTCAATCATGTTATTAATTGTTTATTCATTTGTATACTTAGGTACTTCTACCTTTACATGATAAGTATTCATCCAAATCAAGATAAGCATCCAACCATTCAAGTTAGGCATCTATCCATATTGGATAGGAATAGGTTCTAGCCAAAGACTTAAATTCATTGAGATCATCTGGGTCCTAAGTCACTCTCTAAATACTACAGTCCCCTATTGAGAGTGCATCACATTTTTTTGTCTTTAGGAGTATATATAAAATAAAGGCTTGGAACTCACCTTTAAATTTCGCATAAACCCTGTGGAAATCAAGAAATCCATTTGAGATTCTTTCGAGTATACAAATAACATATTTTATCTTGATATTTATCTTAGATATTTTACCCCTTAATAGAATGATTTTCTTGATTGAGTAATGTTGTATTATTTTATAAGTTGCCATTATTTTTCTTGGATACTCCCCAAGCCTCATATTGTGTGGTCTCACAACACACCCCATTTTGCCTCTCGCAAAATGTGGACCCCCTTTTTTTTTTTTCTTACTTTTGTTTGGTTGGGAGGAAATGGTAAAAATAAGTGTTATTCTGATCAAATGCCCTGTTTCAAGTAAAATGGTGGTTTTCCCAAGTTAAAACACTTAAAATATGGGTTTTGTTGCAATAAAATGTTTTGTCGGGAATGTTTTCATCTTGCGGGAATCGAGTTTTCGGCCTTTCACACAGCGAGTTTCCTAAATGAAGATAGAAAGTAAGTTCAATAGAACTAACAACTTTCTCCAATGAATAGATTCACCTAGTACAAGTATGTTATACCCCATATTTGTTAATAGGCAAGTTGTAAAACCCGAGAGTAGGATTTTGCTAAAAGTAAAAAATTAGAAGTATTTTGTCTTAGTACATTTACACTGTGTCAGGTCTTTCTTAAGTATGAACCTGAATGCCTTACCAATAGTGGGAGTTTATCTAACAACTCAGAAATTTAGAGCAAGGAAAACTCAAAATTACGTCTAAAACAAAGTTATCAGAAATCTTAAAGTGAAATGCATCCAAGTCATGAGGATGACTCTTCAATGCCCAATTCAAGGTTTCGATGGGTTGTCAATTCCCGAAGCAGGTCAAAACCCGAAAACATGTCATGACTACACTCACGTAGTTTCTTTAAATTAAATTAAACCGTGTTGATCAAAAACTTCGTCATTAAAGCCTAAACTGCCACTATCGTACTCTACCAATGCAATTAATGCATAATGATTATATGGTATTAAGGAAGGTGGGGAAAACATCAAGTTGTCACCAAAGAGAAATGTACTACTTACTTTCATAGAATGTCATAACATGGTGGAGAAGACACCTGTAAGTGCTATCTGAAGGGAAAAATATGTAGGATCTAATGACCCAATAGTGCAGAATACATTCCCTTAACACTAATACAACAAAGGAGAAGAGCATAAATTGATTCCTAATAGCTTTCAAAACTATTTGAGATAAATACAATAAGCATAGAAAAGAAAATCAGAAATAAGCAATCACAGTTGACACAAGATATACGTGGGAAAACCTTTTCAGGTAAAAAACCCACCACACAAAGTCAAGACAATTGTATTACAGTAAAAAAAAACAGTTACATACAATATACAATCTTCTCTGATCAACTCACAACAGCACTTCCAAAACTATCTCACTATTACAATATTTTTTCTAAAAACATACAGTTTTAGAAATTATCTCTCTCACATGCAATAATGAAATCGACTCACATCAGTCATACGTTGCATTCAAGTCTTCTCAATCAACCACTGATCACCAGGTACATAAATATCTGATCCAATCATGTAATCGATCAGCCCATGTCGATCTTCCTGCATCGAGTCACCCAGGCATTAATTCCACCACCCAAATCAGGTCCTGATTGCTAGTCAAAGTTGGCCTGCAATTACTATTGTTGCCACAAAAGCCTTTGGCCAACCAGAAGTAGTCAAACTGCCACGTGTCCAATTTGCATTCGCCTATCGCTCCTGCCACCGAGTCCAACTCGATCAAACACAGTCCCGATCTCAGTCCCAATCTCGTCCGAGCTCCCTATGCTCATATCGCTCCACCGCTGAGCTGAGTCGACCCACCCGCGGTAATGTGGTGAGCCCGACCAACCTCGTCCAAGACCTGCCCATGCTACTAGAGCACCAGCCGAGTCAGCCTGCGGTAATGCGGTGAGCTCGACTGAGCTCACCCACAAACTTCATCGAGCTCGTCCGCTAACCATCCTGCGCTACCGCTGTCTGGGTTGACACTAGCAGCGACAAGGAGGTAAATGACCACAGTGACTATTGGCGGTCAAATCGCGCTACCGTGGGGGTCGACAGACCACCCCGTGGTAGGGCGATGACCGTTAGCTAGACCGCAAATGGTCACAGCGTGATCACTGTGGTGAGTGGACCCACTGCCAACGGTAAGGGGGTAGCAGCCAAGGTGACCGCAGGTGGTCTCATCACCACCACCACAGTCAAGGACTTAACTGCCTGCGGTATGGTGGTGACCAACCAGATTGGCCGAGTGAAGGCAACCGCAGTCAAGATGATGAGTGGTAAAGAGGTAACTGCCACCCTTCTAATGTGGTACCGCCAGGGTAAGAACTGACTGCCGTGGTAAAACAGTTAAGGCTGAGATGAGGCCAGGTGCAGTACGGCGGTAAACTGCAGAATCACCGGATTTTTTCCAAGTCATGAAAACAAGGACTTCAAGCTGGAAGTTGAGACACATTTTCTCAACAAGCTCCCACTTGGCGAACACTTCCAACTCCCTCATGGCGTTGAAAAATTATTGTCTATCATAGGCCCCAAGGCCCATCGATTATTTGCACCATATGAACTTGTCTATGTTAACTGGCTTTGTCAAAGTGTCTGCAACATTCTTCAAGGTGTCCACCTTTTCTAGACTGACCTTGCCATATTCAACCATATCCCTCACAAAGTGATATTGCACACCAATGTGCTTCGTCCTAGCATGAAAGGTCGGATTCTTTGCCAAACAAATGGCACTCTGACTGTCACAAAAAATAGTGATCTGCCCTACATTAAATCCAATTGTTGATGGTTAAAATGACACAAACAACATTAAAATAGAATATTTCTACTCTATTTCTCCTGAAAAAGAAAGACTACATGTAGTGGCCTAACTCCCAAGGTCCTGGTAGTTGGTTCTCAACTGTCTGATGTCACTCAATTGGTTCATGCAACTGTAATATTCAAGGGGCCTATGCTGGTAACAAAGGATTCAAGCTATGACTCTCTTTGTCAAAATAGTTCCTGTAAATCAAGGGGTTTAAAATAAAAGAAAAAGATAGATCCAAGGGGTAAATCAATAAGTATGAATTAAATTTATCTAATATCCAGACATATACTTTTAACAATGAATGTTTTCTTAACCGATCACAAAAACCATAGCATGACACAACCCACAGTATAACTGTACCATCGTATACATCTTAGGTGCTTAATTCAATTCCTCTATTCGCCTATCACAAGTATTTCCAAGATCTCAAAACCACACACATTCATTCATCATTAAAACTATAGATCAACAGACTTTAATAACCTTAATTCAATGACAATTTAACAAGATAATCTTTAAACCTGGTTTCTTCTAATGACTTTCATCACATAAGAAACTATCATGCTTCAGCACAATCACTGGCATTCAAGTGGATTATAACTCATTAACCTTATCAAACAACACAATTCAATGCAAACTCCATATTTCGTAAACCTGCAATTCTATTAACTATAAACAAGATCTGGTACAATGTATCTCTGCAAAATGCTCTATAAAAATTCTATCTCCTAGCACTAGGTAAGCCAATCCAATTCTCAATTAGCCGACCCTTACAATGTAATACCCCACTGGTATTTATAGAATACAAAAAAGAAGTTCGAACTTTACTTCTATCTTAGGCTTTCCACCTTTTTAGGAACAATCAACTGTCTTGGAAACTCAGATCAATTTCGATCTTGAGTTCTTACATTATACATTCAGTTTGATCTAACAATAGAAGATAGAAAATAGGAGAAAAGAAGATCACACATCCTTGAGACTGCCAGTGCTGCATGCATGCAACATGCAAGGAAGAAGATCATCATGCATCATGCAAGGAAGAAGAATATTATGCATGCAAGATTTTATGCAGGTGATGTTGGATCCACTATGAACTCATCATAACTGGTGAAGACTTGTTGTAGCATATCCATGTCTATCCCATCAATCCAGTCATCTTCAAACTTGATGCGATCCAACTCAACTGCAGCAAATTCTTTCATGCTCTTTACCTTGACCAACTCTCTTCCTGCAGCTTTTATTTCTTCCTTGACTTCTACAAGTCGGTCTATCACTAAGTCCTCTCCATCATCCTGCATGAGTCCTTGGAATCTTTCATTCCATTTCTCTCTAACCTGACTTAATGGCATGCCATCTTTAGTCATTACATTCACATCTACTATTATAGCCATAACCGCTTCCAACTCTTCCAACTGCTCAGTTAAATTATTAACTGCTTCCTGAATTTCATCCTTATGCTTGCTCAAAAAGCCAGTCCTAAACTTAAGGATACGAGAAGTCTTTTCTACAAAATCTTTATTATCATCTTCGAGTATAGATTCTTCTAGAAGAGTAGTTAGAGGCAATGTATTTATCTTCTCTAACTTTTCACTATACTCTTTGTACTCTTCTTCTAACTTCTCGGAGGCCTCAATATATTGATGCATCTCTTTTATTACTCCTTCCACCTCCTTATAGGTTTCAAACCCCTTTTCCAAAACCTCACCTACCTCCCGGTTCACTTTGTCTATCCATTTGTCAACCATCTCCGCCTTACCTCTAACCTGCACCAAATCATCAACCTCCTTTTTGCTTAGCAAAATAGGAGTCTCAATTGCTGCAACCTTTTGTGACCTTGGAGAGGAGACACTCTTCAAAAATGAATGTAACTGATCTAACTGAGCCTTAAGCTCATCTTTCTTTTGTTTGTCCTTGATCATTCTTGATTTTGTCGTTGAAGCCACCACATCAATCAGATTCATTTGTTGATTTCTAGTGGGTCTTCCCAAGTTAACCGTACTCAATTGATAGTCTGTGAGCTGCATATCCCCTACCTCCTTTTTAGTCATAGGCACAACACATTCAACAACTATCTCTCCTTTATCTGTGAGTCTGGTAGAGTGCAAAACTTTAGCCCTCTTCTTAGGCCTTTCCTGTTCAATCTCCTTCATCATGTCCTCCCAATTAAGAGATTGAGGAGGTGTTCTAGCTCTCTTCTGTAGATCTAATTTCAACCAAGTAGGAGCACTAGGAGTCATCATCATGGAAGAGGAAGCAACAACTGTAGAGGATGGCTGAATATCTACCTCAGGTTGAGAATCAACCTTTGCCTTTTCTTGTTGCTCCTGCAGCACATGCATCTGCACCAACTTCTCAGCCTCTTCCCTATCTCTTTGTTCCTGTATTCTCCTATCTTCTTCTTCTTTTCTCAATCTTTCCTCTTCCATCTGATCCTTCTCTTTTTCTTTCTCTAAGGCCTCTCTTTCTAACCGCTCTGCCTCTAAAGCTTTAAGTTTTGCAGCTTCGGCCTCTCCTTCTTTTTGCTTCCTTTCAGTTTCTTCCCTTTCTATCCTTTCTATTTCCAAGGCTATGAGTTTCTCTGCCTTTTCCCTTTCTTTCTCAGCTTGCAATTTCTTTACTAGCTCTTCAGCCTCTTTTTCTTTTCTTGAAGCTTCAGCCTCTTGTTCTTTTTGTCGAGTCTCCTCTGCAAGCTTCAATCTAGCAACCAGGGCTTCCTTTTCCCTTCGGTTTCTTGCTTTCTCCTCCTCGAGATCATGGATCTTCTGTATCAGTTCTAGCTTGTCATTTTCTGCCTTGACCTTGATCTCATGCTCTCGTTGCCTCATTTGCTCCTCCATTGTATCAGCTGCTGTCCTTGTTTCAACTTCTTTTACCTTTAATTGCTGCTGTTGAAGTAGAGCATCAACTTGCAATTTTACCTCCATCTCCTTTTGTTTCTCCACCGCAGCCCTTGCATCAGATTCCCTGGTAGCATCTTCAAATTGTTTCCATTGTTCTTCCTGTGTAAGAATCTGCTCAATAGTAGGATCTAGAGGCATGTTTACTTGCAAGTCCTTCTCTGACAGAGTTTCATCCGAGTCTGTCTCAATTTCTACCAACTCTTCCTCCACTTCTTTTCCTTTAGTAGCTTCAGCCATGGCATACAACACTCCTTGAACTTCTTTACTTTTCTTCCTTGTGAGTGGGGCTTGTGTAGATGACTCAACCAATGCGGGCATAGGAACAACAGATTCAATTGGAACATCTCCCTCGGGTGTCTCTTCTTCTTCATCAACTACCTCCAACTCTGTTTCTTCAACATCGAGAGGAAAGAATTCCAATGGTTCCTTGGAAGGTGCCTTTCTTTTAATCCTCTTATACCCTTTACCTTTCTTGAGGATTGGTCCCTGAGGAGCTTGAGTCCTCATCATCAACCATTGCACACTTCTATCCAAGACTGTTCTTCCCAATTTCTTAATGTCAATCGTTTCTTCTTCACTCCAGTCTATTGGATCTAAGTTTTTGGTGCCAATATTCAAAGCTTCATATGAGGGATCTAATACCACTCCATCATCCACCAAAGTGTCAGGAATATTATCTTTAATACCCAGCTCTACCATAAGTGAGACTGGTAATCTCTCATAATTCTTCCTCCTTAAGTCAAATTCATCCTGCCTATCACACCAAAAATCCTCTAACAAATTAAAGTGTCTAGTAAATACTGAAGGTAATAAAGTATACATCTTCTTTTTCGGATCAAAATACTTACGAGCTGTATACAATCCCAATTTTAATTGTATCAACTCATTACAAACCACCTTAGCTGCCTTTAAGTGTTGACAGCCATATTCCCCCAGTGTCATAGGAAACTTATGGCATCCTGTCTTGTGCTTCATCCCAAATCTAGCATTAACTCCAATGGCTTGATATACAAATTCCATAAGCACTATTCTATTGCTGCAGCATCTTGGAAGTAAATGGGGATGACCTTCAAACCCAAACAACCTGAAGTATGTAAATTTAGGGTATTGGATGTACCAACTTCCCCATTCAGAAATGAATGCCATAGCTTCTTGGCTTAACCTGTATCCTGCATCTCCACTCAACTGGTTGATAACCACATATAAAAATGCATCATTGACTCTTCTAAAGTGAGTCTCAGCAACCTGAAGAGATAATTGATCATAGTGTTCCCATACCTTCTTTTGTCCATCCAAGACTCCCATTATACCTACTCTGTTTAATCCTGGGAAAATCCCCAATCTTGCTGTAGCATAGACCACATATGAAGTCATGAAGAAAGATTTGGTCTGTCTGACCCTTGTGAGCTGATCATGTATGGCATCAGAAACAATCATTGACCAATCAAATTGATAATCACCCTGAAAGATCACTTGAATAAAATGAAACATCCATTCCTTGAAATGGAAGGCATCCCTCTTCCCAAACACTCTGGACAACATCAATATTAAATCAGATATCTCCTTCTTGAAGTCTGCCCTCTTTGGCTGATCTGCCAGTTTGCTCAAAGACTTCTTCTCGGTACTTAACCATCTTTTGTTTAAATGAGACTTATTGGAGTCTTTATGCTTACTGTATTTCTCCAATGCCTCAGCCTCAGTCAACTGCACTAAATTCTTGGGATCAGGAACATTGAATATGCTTTGGAACATCTGTGGAGTAAGATCTATAATCACATTATTCTGTGAATCCATGCATAATCTTGTAGCTGGATTATAAGTACTGGCCACTGTACATATCAACTCCGGACACTGAACTGACAAAGGAAACACAGTGATATGTGCCAGACCGGAGTCAACAATCCTTTGAGTTCTCCCTGTCAAGTTTGCCCTTTCTGCAAAGGTCTCTTCATGTAATTCTTCGAAACTATACTGGCCCAGATTGGTATCTGTGATATCTGACCAGTTTGATTCCACCTTGCTCGCCTTCACCACCGGATTCCTATGATCATACCTTAATGTATAAGGTAGCTGTTCTGGTTTTACCTTCTTGATTTTCGGTGCAGGCTTTGACGTTCCCACGGTTGATTCCTTCGAGCAGCCTCTCCTGATGTTCCTGACATCTCTCAAATCTCCTGCAAGCAAACCTCTAATTAGACCTTCCAATAAATCATTATAAAACATGTTCTAAAAACATACCTGTTACATATACATCGGAGCCGGAGTCGAACAAAAACACAAAATAATCACTTTTACAAGACTGGCGGACTCGGAGCAAAAACCAATATAGGAACTTCAGCTAGTAACAAACGGGCTCGGAGTCGGAGTCGGGAAAGTTATCGGAACCAGGATCGGAATGAAAAAGGGATTTGGTTTTCTTCAAATTCCTTTCATTTCATATTCTATTTCCATTCCGCCTCCGCCTCCGATTTGGTTATCGTTACTTCAACAAAAGACTTTCCACCATATGCGGAGCCGGACACGGGATAAAAATGGAACTGATAACCTTTACAAACAAAATTCTTAAGTTTAAGACAGTTCTGATCCCGCCTCCGCTCACATACTTCAATAAAACCTTTTTAGAACTCGAAATCGAAAACGAGATAGAAATGGAATTGATAACTTTGGAAAAAACAAACTCTTATGCCAATACCCATTCCAATCCCGCCTCCGCCTATGCTAATCATGACATCATCAAATTTATTCATTTTCATCATAACTTCATGATTAAACCTAGGTCGCCATAAAATAGCAAAGGAGCTTAAAAACTCTACCCTCACATGACCGTGGGGAACAATTGTATTTTAGAGCCATTTATTTAAAACTTATTTTAAAGTAATTGCAGAGACCGACGAAACCCTAATCTAACAAACTTAATAAAACTAGGGCACGGGTTTTAAAACCCTGCCATTCTACCAAACGATGAAACCCTAAATTAAACAATACATCTAATCTACCTCAACTCACTATAAAATCTCTAACCTACCTCATTGTAAATTCTTAATCTAACTCACGCCATAAGAAACCTTTAATCTAATCTAAATCTACTGCAAATCGAAAACGACACGACGCGATCAAGATTAAGACGTGAAAGTGACAATGCCCAAAAATAGAAAGAAATGACACAACAAAATAAAACAACAAAGATAAAAACAAAACTAAAACAAACCAAAACAAGAACCTGCTCATTCAATCACATCGATGATCATAAAATTGCTTTAAAACACAATGATTGAACACGTGAACAGATACAAAGCAAAACACAATGAACACAACCGCAAATAAAACAACAAACAACAAAGATAAAAGACCTACCTCAAACGCAAACAAAGCCACGCTAACTTTCTGAATCAATTCACACACAATCCCTTCTCTATCTCGATCAATTTGCTCAAACGAACTCTGCTATTGCTCTTCGCGCTCTCAGACTTGTAATAATAACAATAATAATCGGCTTTAACCCTTAATAAAGAAAAATATGTGAATTTCTACCTACATCGGCAACCACCATTAATGCATTAAAACGCAGTAAAGGTGGAGTTGGAACTGTAAGAGAACGAACACTGGTCTGCAGTGCAACTTCAGTCAAAAAGTCAACGACAAAAATTGGCGGGGGTAGAACCAAAATGGAAACAAGATCTTAAAATCATAAAATTTCCAAACCTTATCCCCATTCCGACTCCGCGTCCGACAACTAAAAACAAAACAAAAACAAAAACAAAAAGTTAAGTAAAAGACCAACCTAATAAAACAAAACACAAAAACCGAGACAAACAAACATTAAAAAGGGAGCGGAGGCGGGATCGGAATTAAATTTGATTTTGCAAATTTTGAATAGAACCATCCCAATTCCCACTCCTGCTCCGCTTCCGCCAAAGAGCAAAAACAAAGGCAAAGAAAAGACTGTCGGAATAGAACCAAAATTAACCTCAAAAGATCTTTCAAAACCCGATTCAGCTCCGGTTCCGATTCCGACAGAGAAATCAAAGAAAAACAAAGTATTGGCAAAACTAGACTCCAAACTTTGCTCCAAAAACAACTAAGTAAAAAAAACACAAAGGGGGACCCATTTTGACCAAGACAAAAGATGGGGTGGTTATGCAAGGCATAACAAATGGCGACTCGGCTAGGAAAATGGTTTACCTATTTTCAAAATACCCAAAGAAAATTTTAGTCACCCAAAAACTACTTGGCTTATGAACATCTTACCTTGAATGAGATCAGATATTTGTAGGATAATCCTGAGTTTGAATCTCAAATGTAATGTGCTCATGAGTTATTTCTGAATCTGAGTGTGTGCCTATATTGTGCATCATCCTTTGTAGATACTTTCTCTACTTGTAAACAACTATACCTAAGTTTCAAGCTACATAAGTTGAGTCCTTTAACTATCGTGCAGTAAAATCCTGGGTATTGCTCCGCTGCCAGACAGGCGTCCATAGCCCCGACGGAGATACCTCTAGTCCTCTCAAAGCATTGCTCTACTGCCAGACAGGCGTCCATAGCCCCGATAGAGATACTTGATTACCCACTTGATATTGAGCTTACTTTTCTTTCTTTCTTTCTCTTTTTTTTTAAAAAACAGAAATTCTTTTATGCATCTCTCAATACTCAGATTCAATGAATCTAAAATGTGGGTTGAGTTCTACAATGGATTTCATGATAGTTTTGGAATCTGATTTTTCACTTGAAACATAGATAGAGTCACTCTAAAACAAATAGGTAACTACTCATGCAGATGTTTTTCTAATTTGGTGACAGATCTTTGATCACAATTCATGAGATATTCACATTTACATCTTCTGTCCTTAATAACTTTTCCAACCCAAACTAGAATGATCATAAAACATAAGTTTTAGAATGAAATCCTTTTCAGTGATTATAATGAGAATACCTAAACCAATTTCTCTCCTAGTACCAATAGTATACTTTGAATAACAACCCCCTAACTTTGAGATGAGCAAAATAAGAATCCCCAATGAAACAAGACAAAACAAAACCAAACAAACAAAAACAAAGAAAGAAAACAAAACAAAACAAACAAACAAGCAAAAACTAAAACTAAAACCTAAAAACTAAACTTAATTACATATGATACAATATAATACATTCTTTTCAAAACACCAGACTTTTTATGCACCAAAATAGTGCTTGAGAAACTGACCATTAACTGGTAATGGAACAGGCTCTCCTGTTAGGGTACTCAAACGAAAGGCATTCTCCCCTAATATTTCAGCTATTTGGTAGGGACCTAACCAAAGTCTATCGAATGTCTGATGGTCTCCCTTCCTTTCTCTAGCCTTATCCCATAATAGCACAAGGTCTGATATTCTAAAAGCTTTCACTTTGGCTCTTTTGTCAAACCAGCGCTTGACAACAGCCTGATATTTAGAGAATTGCTGCAAAGCAACATCTCTTTGTTCTTCCATGTTCAACAAGTTAAGCAGTCTTACCTCAATCCTATCATCCCTATTATAAAACTCCTGCATAAATTTCAGAACAGGTATTTGTAAATGTATGGGAAAGATTGGATCCTGGCCATAAACTAGCTTAAAGGGTGAATTACCTAGGGCTGCTTTAATTCTGATTCGATCTGCCCATAAGGCAAATCTCAACTGGGTATGCCAGTCCCTAGGGTGACTTTCTAACAACCTTTTTATTACTTCCAATAAATTCTTATTTGTGGACTCAACCACTCCATTCCCCTGAGAGTAATAATTGGAAGAATATTTTAATACAATCTTATGCTCATAAGCCCATGAAACAAATTCAGCAGAGGAAAAAGCAAGGCCATTATCACATACTAGAGCAAATGGAACTCCAAACCTGGTTGTAATGTTCTCTGTCAAAAACTTAATAACCACCTCCGTGGTGCTATTTTTACAAGGCAAAGCCTCCGTCCAATGCGTGCAATAATCCGTCGCAGTTAAGATGAATCTGTGACCTGCAGAAGAATTTGGATTAATCACCCCTACAAAATCAAGTTCCCATTGGGAAAATGGCCTTACCTCATAAACCGGCTGTAGAGGCATCGCAGGATTTCTTTCTCTTGACGCAGAAGTTTGACATACATGACAAGTTCTGCAATGTTGATGCACATCCGTAAACACATAAGGCCAATATTAACCTGACCTTAAAATCTGATGAGCCAATGCATCAGTAGATCCATGTCCTATTCCGTGCCTACCATGAAATTCACTTATAGCATGTTTAGCTTCTTGCTGATTTAGACAATGCAAATAGATTCCTTGGAAATTCTTCCTATAAATTGATCCTCCTTTAAGCATATAATGGGTGCTTTTCATCCTTAGTGCTCTTCTTTGAGTTGCATTCATCCCTTCTGGACACTTGTTGTTGAGGAGAAAAAAAACCAAGCCTGTATACCAGGGATCTTTTGTGAATGACTGAACAGTGTATTGTTGACAAGTTATACTTCTGTCCACTTCAGCCATTGCCTTTGACAAACCTTGACCTCTTACAAGCTTCATTGGATGAATCTCCAAGTCAAATTCTTGTAAAATAGCCATCCATTTCCCTCTTCTTTCCCCTAGCTCACTTTGCATCAGGAGGGACTTTATAGCTGGATCTGAGACTATAGCCATCACTTGACTTCGGATTATGTAGTGTCTGAATTTTTTCACTGCTCGAACCAATGCAAAAGCCTATTTTTCTATTGATGAATATCTTACCTCTGCATTCTTAAAGGGAGAGCTCATAAAAGCAATAGGCCTCTCTTCATTCTCTTCTCTTCTTTGTGTCAAGACTGTTGCATATGAATGTTCAAAAGCAAAAGAATAGATGTAAAAGGGTTTTAGATAATCTGGGCTTGTTAAAACAGGTGCCTCAGATATAGCTTGTTTAATCTGCATGAAAGTAGATTTAGCCTCTTCACTCCATTCAATCTTCGCATCCTTCTTCATCATTTCATTAAGTGGTTTAACAATTTTTGCAAACCCTATTATAAACTTCTTGACAAAATTAACCCTTCCAAAGAAAGATCTCATCTCCTTCTTACTTCCTGGCCTTGTCAACTTCAAAATGGCTTCTACTCTATCAGGATCTATGGAAATTCCCTTCTCTGATATAATGTGACCCAAAAGCTTCCCTTAAGAAAATCCAAATACACATTTCTTTGGATTGAGAGAAACACCATAACTAATACATTTCTTCAGTACTTTCTCTAAATCAGCAGCATGATCTTCTCTACTCTTAGAGAAGATGGTCAGATCATCAACATAGATGATTATACACTTTCCTATTAGGTCTTTAAATGCTACATCCATCGCTCTTTGAAAAGTAGCACCAGCATTAATCAGACCGAATGGCATCCTCCTGTAGGCAAATGTGCCCCACTTTGTAGTGAAAGCAGTCTTCATCCTATCCTCATGACTTACCAGTACTTGATTATATCCTGAATATCCATCCAAGAAAGACATCATTTGAGATCCATTAACCTTTTGCAATACTTCATCAAGAGAAGGTAATGGATAATTGTCCTTCTCAGAGGTTTTGTTTAAATTTTTGAAATCCACACATAACCTGATTTCCCCATTCTTCTTCCTCACAGGAACTAGATTAGCCACCCAGGTAGAGTGTTTAACTGGAAAAATTATTCTTGCAGCCAAAAGCTTTTGTACTTCTCTCTAGATCAGAGGCTCGATTAATGCATTGACTGGGCATTGCTTTTGGCGAAATGGCTTGGCTTCTGGCTTAAGAGGAATCGTATGTGTGATGACAGATGTATCAAAAGTCTTTAGATCATCGTAGCTCCAAGCAATTGCTTCAATATTTTGCTTTAAAACTTTGATTATCTCATCCTTTATTTCCTGAGGACAAGTCTTCCCTATAAGAACATTCCTTTCTACCCCTGAGTGAGTCAAATTAACGGATTCATACTTGCCTCCCTCACTCTTTGTAGGCATTGTCTAATAAGCTCGTGGATCTAAATCAAATATCCTCTCCAATGCTATCATCCCTTTTGGGATGTTATTGCTCTTTAAATCCATTATCCCTTCTGGATTGTCACTTTCTGTATTGTCACTTCCTGGATTCCAGTCTCCTTGATCCCTATCAACATCATCAATTATCTATCCTTGAAATGCATCAGAACTTTCCAAAAAGGCCAAAATATGTTGATCATCATTAAACACTTGGAAGTGTCTAACATTGTTAGGAATTGCAGGGACTGAAATCAACTCCACAGAAAACCTCTTCAGATTTGAATCCTACATCGGCTCTAATGTACTTGTTGCAATGGTAAGAGCATCTGCTATTTGATTTGCTTCCCTTGGAATAAGAGTAATCCCAAAGGCATCAAAATCTTCTATTAAATTCCAGACCCTATTCCTATAAGCAGCCAATCTTTTATTATGGCAAGTGTATTGACTACGTACCTGCTTCACAATTACCTCAAAGTCTCCCATCACTGTAAGAGCAATTACTTTCTTTTTATGAGCAAACATAAGTCCTCTTGCAAGTGCCTCATATTTAGCCACATTGTTAGTGCAACCAAACTGCAATCTGTAAGAAGCAAAATAAGTTTTTCCTTTCGGGTTTGTTAGTTCAATTCTAGCTCCACTTCCTGCTTTAGATTTAGAACCATCAAATTTAAGAGTCCATAACTGGTCTTTAACTGGGAGCTCTTTCCTTTTAGAAACTATAGGGATTTTGTCACTTGTGACATGTGGCAGCTCGGACTTTTGCTTTTTATCAGAATTCGCGTTGAGAAGAAGCTCAGTTAACGATTTTCCTAGTTCCTTAATTTGTTCAACAACTACCTTCTGAGTGATTTCTTGGGCTGAGTCAGGGTCTAACTCATCTTCTATTAACGCTTTTGGCATTGGCAAAGCATCTAGAATAGGTGTATTAAAATGAAACTGAGATACTTCCACTTCTTCTTTTTGATCTGAAAACCCTAAGACCTGAGTCTATTCTACTGGTAAAGTAACCTCTTCTTGAGGAAGACTAATTCATGTAAGAATATTTGCATCCTTAGCTTGGAAAGAGAACTCATTGATGGGAGTCTCAGTTACCTCTTGAGATTCTTGCTTGGGTAAATCTACATGCCTTAGAATATCTATGCATGACTGACTTGTCAACTCTGAATGGTTATGATAGTGTATTCTACAGCAATTAGGAAGCAATAGATTACTCAAATAAATTTTTGTTCCTAAAATCAGCCTATCCTGTTGCAATTTCCTTATTAGAACTTGTTGGTTGATGTGAATCATCAAATCTGTATGGTCTAAGGATAGTGTATCCTCAAAACTAACTACAGAGAAAGTAAGGACTTCCTCTTGTTTGTAAACACCCATCTCAGTTTCAAATAATGCTACTTCATTTGGAGTATCATACTCTATAATCATGTGTTTGAACCTTGGTTCACTCTCAATTCTTATCTGAGTGGCAACCCCTTTCCAGGGTAACCACATGTGCGAGAAGTCCAGGGACAGATATCCACCTATGCTTTTCATTAACTCTCGACTTAAAAGCATCCCATATGTTTTTGGGATGTCAACAACTTGAATATCTATAGGTTTGGATCCTTGGGTCTGATCCAGCCTGCACATGCATGTTCTTCAGCTCACCTACAACATTAACTTCAGTTTTATCCAATTGAATCACCTTTTTGTTGGTTGGAATAGGACTCAATCCTAAATTTTTACAAATCGAAAAAGGCATGACATTCCCTGATGCTCCAGAATCTAATAAGCAATTGTGTAGATTCTTTCCAAAGATCCTCAAACTTAACAAGAAAGGTGGGGTACTGGTTTTACCTTTATACATAGCAGCATTCGTCTCCTTTGCAAGAGTCACTTTACCTTTCCCTTTCAATCGATCTGTTTCTTCCAAAGCTTTTAATACTACTTCCCTTTGAGCTTGGCACCACTTCATGATATCAAAGAAGGACAGTGATGTCTTCTGCCTTTGCAATTCTGCAACAAAATCAAACTCTGAATCATTCATAAATTGATATTTAGGAAAAGAAGGTTGATTACCTCTATTATGAGTATCAGAAGGTCCCTTTGGTGGGGGTGGATTGTTATCTGCATTTTGATTTGGTGGAACCATGTTGTTAGGGGGTGCAGATGTAGTAAATGGCCCTTTATTCTGGTTCCTCAGAAAGTGACTACCCTTAGATTGGAAGGCTTGAGCATCATAAACATCTTCTTCCAGCTCATTATCCCCTTGCATAGGGAATTGATACTTTTCTTCAATAGTTTCATAAGTCATGGCAGTGCTGGCCAGCCCATTGCCTTGATTAGAATTTCTTGCTTGAGGATGGGTATCAGCCTGTGCAATTTTCACCATCTTCTTCATTTCTGGGCAATTGACCTCAGAATGGGCTGCTGTATCATGCAACCTACACCAATTTGTCATAAAATTTAAATCATCAACATTAGCAGTATTTGATCTCTCTTCACCTGCTTGATAACTATGAGGAACTCCTCCATTGTTAGGTCCAGTATTCCACTGCCTATTGTTGTTGTTGTTGTTATTGAACCTCTGATTGTATCCTCTATTTTGATTTTGATAATTCTGGTTCGAGGAATTTTGATTCTGGAAGTTCCTATTGGTGTTCTGATTAGAGTAATTGCCCTAATAGTTGTAACCTCAGTGGTTGTTGTAATTCTGATTTTGATTATTGGGAGGATTTTGTCTGAGCTATGCCATGTCATTTGACATTTGAGAGAGCATCTTTTTGAGAGTCTCTACTTCACTTGTAAGTTGAACAGTCTGATCATTCTGCACATTTTGAACTATGGCTGGGGAATGGACATGGATTGATCCTCCCCCTTGCTACGATTGATTTTGAGGTTGATGTTGAGGTTGTTGCTGTGGGGACTGATGTGGGGAATCATGCATGCTATTTCCAAAGAAGGGCATAGTTGGTGGAGCTTGCAACTCAGATGCTGGTCCATAATGGAAATAAGACGTCCCTGGAACAGTGTTATATAATGATGGATTAGGCATCTGATAATTCATTGGAGAAAAAGATACTCCCAACCCTCTAGGTTGTAGATTTGTCTGCTGTTGCAATTTGATAGCCAAATGATAAATCTTAGATAGTGAGTCAATCTCATCAGGTTGGTAAGTTCTTTGTAAAAACAGACAAATCAAAGGATCAACAACTCTTAGATATGCCTGTATAGCCATGGCTTCCGGTACTAGGTAAGGCTCTTGTAGCCTACGATACATTCTATGAAACCTAGTGTTAAACAAGGGTAATGGTTCATGATGCTCCTTTCTAATAGTGGAAAATTGGTGATATAGTATTGCAGGGTCTACATAAACCCTGAATTGATTAATAAAAGCATTCTCTAAATCATTCCAACCTAGAATGGATCCTTGGGGCAGATTTAGATACCAATTATATGCCATATCTCCTAAACAGTAAGGAAATAGTCTACATACCACATCTTGATGAGCAACTTGAGCTTGTGTGCAGGCATCTTTGAATGCTTGTATATGTTCCTTTGCACTTCTTGATTCTCCATGCATGTATTTCAGACATAACTTCTCTGGGTTCTTTGGTAAATCATGGAATCCACCTGGAATAGTCCCTGATGGGGAGGGATTACCCACAAAATAAGCCATTGGTGGGATTGGTTGGGTAGGTGGTGGTGATAAAGGCCAAATTGGTGGTGACAAAGATCTATTTGGTGGTGGTGTGGATGGAATTGGTGGAAATCCTGTTGGAGTAAGCGGTGGTGGTAATGTAGGTATTTCTACCCTATGAGCATGAGGTCTTGATCTAACTGGGGTTTGAAGTTCTTCAAATAGTTCATGATTAGTAGAGGATCTGAGTACCCTCTCGTATCCCTCTGGTGAAAAAGATCTTCCGCGAGCTAGCTTGTCCTTTCAGCCCTCCTTCTAGCGCCAATTTTTGTTGATTGTTAAAATGACACAAACAACATTAAAACAAAAAATTTCTACTCTATTTCTCCTGAAAGAGAAAGACAACATGTAGTAGCCTAACTCCCAAGGTTCTGGTAGTTGGTTATCAACTGTCTGTTGTCACTCAATTGGTTCATGCAACCATAATATTCAAGGGGCCTATGCATGTAACAAAGGATTCAAGCTATGACTCTTTTTATCGAAATAGTTCCTATAAATCAATGGGTTTTAAATAAAAGAAAAAGATAGATCCAAGGGGTAAATCAGTAAGTATGAATTAAATTTATCTAATATCCAGACATATACTTTTAACAATGAATGTTTTCTTAATCGATCACAAAACCATAGCATGACACAACCCACAGTATAACTGTACCATCGTATACATATTAGGTGCTTAATTCAATTCCTCTATTCGCCTATCACAAGTATTTCCAAGATTTCAAAACCACACACATTCATTCATCATTAAAACTATAGATCAACAGACTTTAATAACCTTAATTCAATGACAATTTAACAAGATAATCTTTAAACCTAGTTTCTTCTAATGACTTTCATCACATAAGAAACTATCATGCTTTAGCACAATCACTGGCATTCAAGTGGATTATAACTCATTAACCTTATCAAACAACACAATTCAATGCAAACTCCATATTTCGTAAACCTGCAATTCTATTAACTGTAAACAAGATCTGGTACAATGTATCTCTGCAAAATGCTCTATAAAAATTCTATCTCCTAGCACTAGGTAAGCCAATCCAATTCTCAATTAGCCGACCCTTACAATGTAATACCCATTTGGTATTTATAGAATACAAAAAGAAGTCCGAACTTTACTTCTATCTTAGGCTTCCCACCTTTTTAGGAACAATCAACTGTCTTGGAAACTCAGATCAATTTTGATCTTGAGTTCATACATTATAGATTCAGTTTGATCTAACAATAGAAAATAGAACTAGAAGAAAAGAAGATCATGCATCTTTAAGACTATCAGTGCTTCATGCATGCAACATGCAAGGAAGAAGATCATCATGCATCATGCATGCAAGATTTTATGCATGTGAAGCTGGATCCACTACGAGCTCATCATAACTGGTGAAGACTTGTTGTAGCATATCCATATCTGGCCCATCAATCCAGTCATCTTCAAATTTGATGCGATCCAACTCAACTGCAGCAAATTCTTTCATGCTTTTTACCTTGACCAACTCTCTCCCTGCAGCTTTCATTTCTTCCTTGACTTCTACAAGCCAATCTATCACTAAGTCTTCTCCATCATCTTTCTCCTACATGAGTCCTTGGAATCTTTCATTCCATTTCTCTCTAACTTGACTTAACGGCATGCCATCTTTAGTCATTACATTCACATCTACTATTATAGCCATAACTGCTTCCAACTCCTCCAATTGCACAGTTAAATTATTAACTGCTTCCTGAATTTCATCTTTATGCTTGCTCAAAAATCCCGTCCTAAACTTAAGGATACTAGAAGTCTTTTCTACAAAATCTTTATTATCATCTTCGAGTATAGATTCTTCTAGAAGAGTAGTTAGAGGCAATGTAGTTATCTTTTCTAACTTTTCACTATACTCTTTGTACTCTTCTTCTAACTTCTCAGATGCCTCAATATATTGATGCATCTCTTTTATTACTCCTTCCACCTCCTTATAGGTTTGAAATCCTTTTTCCAAAACCTCACCTACCTCACGGTTCACTTTGTCTATCCATTTGTCAACCATCTCAGCCTTACCTCTAACCTACACTAAATCATCAACCTCCTTTTTGCTTAGCAAAATAGGAGGTGTTCTAGCTCTCTTTTGCAAATCTAATTTCAACCATGTAGGAGCACTAGGAGTCATCATCATGGAAGAGGAAGCAGCAACTATAGAGGATGGCTAAATATCTACCTCAGGTTGAGAATCAACCTTTGCCTTTTCTTGTTGCTCCCGCAGCACATGCACTTGCACCAACTTCTTAGCCTCTTCTCTATCTCTTTGTTCCTGCATTTTCCTGTCTTCTTCTTCTTTTCTCAATCTTTCCTCTTCCATCTGATCCTTCTCTTTTTCTTTCTCTAAGGCCTCTCTTTCTAACCATTCTGCCTCTAAAGCTTTAAGTTTTGCAGCTTTGGCCTCTCCTTCTTTTTGCTTCCTTTCAGTTTCTTCCCTTTCTATCCTTTCTATTTCCAAGGCTATGAGTTTCTCTACCTTTTCCCTTTCTTTCTCAGCTTGCTGTTTCTTTACTAGCTCTTCAGCCTCTTTTTCTTTCCTTAGAGCTTCAGCCTCTTGTTCTTTCTGTCGAGTCTCCTCTGCAAGCTTCAATCTAGCAACCAGGGCTTCCTTTTCCCTTCAATTTCTTGCTTTCTCCTCCTCGAGATCATGGATCTTCTGTATCAATTCCAGCTTGTCATTTTCTGCCCTGACCTTGATCTCATGCTCTCATTGCCTCATTTGCTCCTCCATTGTATCGGCTGATGTCCTTGTTTCAACTTCTTTTACCTTTGATTGCTACTATTGAAGTAGAGCATCAGATTGCAACTTTACCTCCATTTCCTTTTGTTTCTCCGCAGCAGCCCTTGCATCAGATTCTCTGGTAGCGTCTTCAAACTGTTTCCATTGTTCTTCCTGTGTAAGAATCTGCTCAACAGTATAATCTAGAGATACATTTTCTTGCAAGTTCTTCTCTGACAGAGTTTCATCCGAGTCTGTCTCAATTTCTACCAACTCTTCCTCCACTTCTTTTCCTTTAGTAGCTTCAGCCATGGCATAAAGCACTCTTTGAACTTCTTTACTTTTCTTCCTTGTGAGTGGAGCTTGTGCAGATGACTCACCCAATGCAGGTGTAGGAATAGCAGATTCAATTGGAACATCTCCCTCGGGTGTCTCTTCTTCTTCATCAACTACGTCCAACTCTGTTTCTTGAACATCCGAAGGAAAGAATTCCAATGGTTCCTTGGAAGGTGCCTTTCTTTTAATCCTCTTATACCCTTTACCTTTCTTGAGGATTGGTCCCTAAGGAGCTTGAGTCCTCATCATCAACCATTGCACACTTCTATCCAAGACTGTTCTTCCCAGTTTCTTAATGTCAATAGTTTCTTCTTCATTCCGGTCTATTGGATCTAAATTTTTGGTGCCAATCTTCAAAGCTTCATATGAGGGATCTAATACCATTCCATCATCCACCAAAGTATCAGGAATATTATCTTTAATACCCAGCTCTACCATAAGTGAGACTGGTAATCTCTCATAATTATTCTTCCTTAAGTCAAATTCATCCTGCCTATCACACCAAAAATCCTCTAACAAATTAAAATGTCTAGTAAATACTGAAGGTAATAAATCATACATCTTGTTTTTTGGATCAAAATACTTACGAGCTGTATACAATCCCAATTTTAATTGTATCAACTCATTACAAACCACCTTAGCTGCCTCTAAGTGTTGACAGCCATATTCCCCCAGTGTCATAGGAAACTTATGGCATCCTGTCTTGTGCTTCATCCCAAATCTAGCATTAACTCCAATGGCTTGATATACAAATTCCATAAGCACTATTCTATTGTTGCAGCATCTTGGAAGTAAATGGGGATGACCTTCAAACCCAAACAATCTGAAGTATGTAAATTTGGGGTATTGGATATACCAACTTCCCCATTCAGAAATGAATGCCATAGCTTCTTGGCTTAACCTGTATCCTGCATCTCCACTCAACTGGTTGATAACCACATATAAAAAGGCATCATTGACTCTTCTGAAGTGAGTCTCAGCCACCTAAAGAGATAATTGATCATAGTGTTCCCGTACCTTCTTTTGTCCATCCAAGACTCCCATTATACCTACTCTGTTTAATCCTGGGAAAATCCCCAATCTTGCTGTAGCATAGACCACATATGAAGTCATGAAGAAAGATTTGGTCTATCTGACCCTTGTGAACTGATCATGTATGGCATCAGAAACAATCATTGACCAATCAAATTGATAATCACCCTGGAAGATCACTTGAATAAAATGAAACATCCATTCCTTGAAATGGAAGGCATCCCTCTTCCCAAACACTCTGGACAGCATCAATATTAAATCAGATATCTCCTTCTTGAAGTCTGCCCTCTTTGGCTGGTCTGACAGTTTGCTCAAAGACTTCTTCTCGGTACTTAACCATCTTTTGTTTAAATGAGACTTATTGGAGTCTTTATGCTTATTGTATTTCTCCAATGCCTCAGCCTTAGTCAACTGTACTAAATTCTTGGGATCAGGAACATTGAATATGCTTTGGAACATCTGCGGAGTAAGATC